>CP125976.1:582369376-582782156 GCA_030063025.1 Avena longiglumis | reverse complement strand
ATGAAAATTATGGGCCGGACTTGGTGCAAGCCGCTATTCGAGCTTACCATGTACCGCCGAATACCTCGGGACTCTCGACATCAACGGTTAAGCCGTTATTGGTGAAAATACTAATGGCATCCGAGAGGCGGTTAAGTCTTTGAGGGAATCACGTAAATACCGGTGCCGATATGGCCCTTCATGTTATCATGTCATGGTATGAAGACATCTCTCTTGACATCCCGAAATTTATGCGACCGGTTCCGGCCGGGTCGAGGGATCCCACTTTTGTTGTTTTCAGCTCGGGCCTTCAACTGCCGAGTATGCGCATGTCAGACGCGCACACTTGGAATGAAGGGCCGAGTTTTCCTGCATCTTGGATGAGGAGGTTGTAGTTGAGGATGCTTCTGATGATAATCTCGCCGAGCAAGGGAAGGTGAGGATGATTCGCCGTGATCCGTGACTCCAACCAAGCTCGACAGAACGGATGACGCTGCGGTCCTCCTCCAAAGGTACCGGCATTCTACCGCATCAAGACGGATCGATGCTCCGAGCAACCTCGGCCTTCCGAAAGTTGCACTGGTCGCCTACGGAGGGCGCAGGCAACTCAATCGGTTCCTCCTACGCTGGAGTGCCTCAGACCACCAAGCTGCTGTCTCCCCAACGAACAACGCCTTGTTATTTCCGATCCTGGCATGTCGGGCGTATGATATAGGCTAAATATTTGTCAACCTCCTGATGATTCAAATTTCTTTGTTGTGTAATCGTGACATACATACTTGTAGTTGTTACCATTTGGTTAAGTGGGTGTTCGCTCAATTCTTGCTTTGTTGGCCTCACTTCACCTTTTTAGGATTTATCTTTGCCTTTTATTTTTATGGTTTTATCCAGCGTGAGCTCTTAATATCATATAATATTGATCTCGTTTCCAACATAGATCGACTACTGCTGTGAAAATATATAGCAATCAATCGGATCATTGTTTATTGTGCTAAACTTCATATGTAAATCAAATTTCAGAGGTAGTATAAGATCAATACGCAAAAGGCCAAAGATAAGATTGAGGTAGCATACGAGAGTCCCCGAGTCTTTGGATGCCGAGGTTTAGATATTAATATGAAATTGATATAACATATGGCGCCCCGAAGTTATCGCCTCCTGGCGATGAGGTTCATACATAACATGAAATTGATATAAGATATGGCAGCCCCTAGTCACCGCCTGGGCGCCGAGGTTCAAATACATAATATGAAATAGATATAACATATGGCGCCCCTGAGTTACCGCTCAGCGCCGAGGTTCAAATACATAACATGAAATTGATATAAATATGGCAGTCCCCTAGTCACCGCTTTGGGCGCCGAGGTTCAAATACATAACACTTAAATAGATATAACATATGGCGGTCCCGATTTATCGCTCCGGCCGAGGTTCGCATACATCATTGATCTTGACTTTGAGATATAATGCTACGGTAGAATGGCCGTAAAGCCACATTCCATGGACGCTTGCTTTTCGCCACTTTGTTCCGCTTTGTTTTCTCCGGACCGAAAGGCCGACAGATAATAGGCATCATTATGCAACGCTTGTTCACAATAAATGGTCCTCCCATGGGGTGACAACTTGTGATGCCGCCGGCTACCTAGTCGGAGGACCAAATCTCCTTCTTGAATACTCTTGATTCACTTTCTTGCTATGATACCGCCGCAAGTTCTCGTTGATAAATAGTCGATCGTGATAATGTCAACTCTCCGCTTCTTCCAGCAGGTTCACTTGATTCTTGCCGAAGCTATCTCATTTGTCTCGAGGTTGTAACGAGCAACTCTTGGCTAGTCATATATTATGTCGGCCGGAAGTACTACCGGCTCCCAGACACCGTAAAGAATGGTGTATAACTGCTGATCTATTCGAGTAGTCCTGAGGCTCCATAGTACGGGGGATTTCTTCGATCCAACATCCTTCCCACCTTTGCAATGGTTCAACAAGTCGTGGTTTTATTCCCATAAAGACCACCATTAGACCTTTCCACTTGCCCATTGGATGTTGGGTGAGCCACAGGCAATATCTAGTCTTATGTGCTTCTCTCGCAAAATCTAGCTAAAGCTCCTTCTGCAAAGTTTGTGCCATTGTCCGTAATAATATTAAAGGTACCCATATCTTAAGATGATATCCTTGAGAAATTTCAACGTGGGCCCATCACACTTTTAATTGGTTTTACTTCAATCTATTTTGTGAACTTGTCCACTATAACCAATATGTGGGTCATTCCTCCGTGTCGGCTTGAATGGTCCCACCATATCTAAACCCCATACGTAAAATGGCCAAGGATGGGTATTGTTTTTAACTCGCCGATGGCATGTGTATTCTGGTTATGATTCTACATCCATTGCATTTCTTAACTAATTCTTTTGCTTCTTTCAATGCCGCCGGCCAATAAAATCCATGCCCCGAATGCCTTGGCTACTAAGGCGCTTAGATGAGGCATGGTGCCCACATTCTCCTTGGTGTATGTCTAGAAGGATTTTGACCTTCCGCCAAACTTACGCACTTCGCAATACGCCAGGACGCTCTTTATACAGCTCATTGTTTATGATTGTATGCTTTTGCTCTTCTTACGGTTTGTCTAGCTAACACCTCATTACTCTGAATATCGCCTTTTAGGTAAGAAAATATGGGTTGCGCCTCATAATACTGCGTTACTTTTTCCGATGTGATCTCACCGCTCTATCTCCATGTTCTCCGCCGATATATATCTCGGCTTTCTCCATGATTGCGCTTACTCTATCCTCCTCTTGAGGGATTCCGAGTCATATGGATCTACCTCCATTGGCGTGGTGATCTTCGCAGAATTTGTCGATAAAGATAGATCTTGATTCCGGTGATGGGATTATTGATGGTTTCCGAGGTGTTCCAGGCAACACCGGAGGAATTGATTGCCCGGTTGATCCTAATTTTGACAATGTGTCGGCATCATTTTTGCCCGAGGTATGTGGTGAAATTCACATCCTTCAAAGTATCCACCGATTTTTGCACATGGAACCTGTATAAAGCCATATTAGCATCTAATGCGTCCCAACCACCTCGACATACTTGTCAGACTACTAGATCCGAGTCACCATAGCATAAGATTCAAGATACCAAATTTCTTTGCTACTTTCAATCCATGGACTAGCGCTTAATACTCGGGGCAACATTGTTGGATCGCAAAGAAATGTATTTGCAATACATATTTCAATTGGTCTTTTAGGCGAGGTTAACACTATTCCTCCCAAACCATTCCTTAGTTTGGAAACCATCGAAATGCATAGTCCAAAGAATTTTGATCTCGCAATGGTGGCTCATACCGCACTCGCCCACCCACGAGAAAGTCGGCATAACCTCGAGATTTGATTGCATCTCTTCTATCAAACTGTGGAGCGTATGGTGATAACTCGATCGCCCATTTTGCTATTCGCCACTTTATGCCTTTTGTTGCTCAATATGTCGGCTATGGGTGCCTCACAGATTACTTTGATGGGATGCTCTTCAAGTAATGTTTAAGCATTTTGCCGACATATATACTCCATAAGCCATCTTCCGATAATGCGGGTAATTCTGCTTGAAGTGGATAACACCTCACTTAGATAATACACCGCCTCCTAATCGACTTACCATCTTCAAGTCGCTCCACCATTTATCATACAAGTCACTACTACTTTATTGGTAGCCGCTACATAGAGTAACATAGGCTCTTTTGATAATGGAGAAGCCAAAATGGGTGCCAGAATTAACATCTTTTTCAACTCACGAAATGCGAGGTCCTACTGTGGAGTCCAAATGAATTTATCCGATTTTCTCATCACCGATAGAGCTGGCAATGCTTTCTCCTAGCCGACATACAAATCGACTAAGAGAGGCCAGGCAGCCCGTGAATTTTTGTACATCATTCAAACATTTTGGCAATTCTATTCTTTCTACTACTCTTATCTTTGTTGGATTAGCCTCGATACCTCGGCTAGATACAAGGAAACCGAGTAATTTTCCGCCGCCACGCCAAATGTGCATTTCTCCGATTGCTTCATTCGAACCTTCTCGTGTTCGCAAAGTCCGCCGATATCTTCTAGTAATGTTTTGCTTTTTAGTTTTGATGACCACGCCATCCATATACTTGTAAATTTTTCCTATCCGATCATGCATTTTGCATGCATCTTCGATATGTCGCCCTGCATTTCGCAGGCCAAATGGCATTGTGCGATAATAAGCCCTCAGACGGTAATAAATGCGGTTTTATTTGATGGGCGGATTTAACGGTTCCGTGGAAACCGAATACGCTGCCTACAAACGATAATAGCTCACAACCAGCCGGTCGAGTCAATGACTTGGTCTATTCTAGGCAATGGAAAAGGATCTTTCGGACATGCCTTGTTCAGTTGGTAATCGATACACATTCGCCATACAATGGCTACATTGGGGTCATCTTTCTTCTTTTCTACTAGCACCGGATTTGATAACCAATCCGGTATAGCACCTCCATGATGAACCTACCGCGAGGAGCCGAGCTATTTCATCTCCTATTACTTTTCTCCGCCTTCTAAGCGGAGAGGTTGCTTCACCGGCCTTGCCTGGCCTTATCGCTCAAAGAGTGTCATAACTCCCCTAACACCTTGCATCTTGAGTTGACCATGCAAATATGTCCCGATTCTCACGGAGGAAGTTGGTGAGCTCGCTTTCCTATTTAGCATCCATGCCTCGCACCAATAGTAATAAGACGCCTCGAATTGCTCATCAATCTGAAATTTCTTCGTCTCTTTAGTCGGGTCGAAAAGAGACACCGCCATGAGGGTTGGCTACGCATGTTGTCTTGGCCAGCCGATTGAGCGAGGGCTGCTACTTGAATCCTTCTTTTTCTTGCTATAACCAATGACTCGGCCAATTAGGACCTGTCAAGCACACCCATTGACTTCTTGTAATCCCCGTGAATCAAGTATCACTCCTTGTGGTCCGTAGCTTCATCTTCGATAACTTATATGACAAATGCTCATGAATTTGGCTGCCATGGCTGTCTTCGAGTAGAGCATGATAACAACTTTCCAGATCCACTACTTCAAATTCTAAATTTTCGCTCGCAGCTTATCTCTTGTATCAATAACACGCCCACTGACTTTACCGATGGGCTCACATGAAAGCCCCGCACTATCCCATGGAAAGTGGTCTCGTGGATTGCAGCATGTTCTCGCGATATTCTCGAGTTTATGCATGGTATCTTCGCATGATGTTGATAATCGCTTCCATTGTCAATGAGTACTTTTGAAAATTTCACGTTGATGCTTGGTCCAACGAATGTCGGATCCAACACAAGTGCATATGATCCCGACTTGGCATTATTCGGGTGGTCCTTCATGCGCCCGTGTCACCTCCTGATCGTAACCATGGCACGATCTTTGGTACTCACGCCGATAATCAGACTTCCATATGTCAACTGCACACTCACTGCCTTGTCGCTCCGCTAGAACACACAATAAGACCGGTGATGTTCTCTCAGAATCATTACGCCCAAGATTTGCCGGATTCGTCCTTCCATCCTGGACCGTTTATTACTTGATGCACCGTGCATCCCTCCGATCCGAGTTATCATACCCTGGGAGGCGGTAGCATCGCTGTCGCGGTATTTGCTCCAGCTTAATTGCGGCCGATGTCATTGCACTTGATGGGGCGCTCGAACTCCTGGGTTCCCCATTGCATTTTTCATCCATGCACATTGGTGGGTCGTATGATTGGCTGGTCTGGATGGGTTTGATGTGTGAAATTTACACAGCTGATCTAACATGGATTCGAACGTGTATTTCGGCCTCTCTTGCCATTGCTTCTTTTGCTCAGGGTCCACCGCTTTTTCCTCATTTCTTGGTGTCCACCTTTGAGGTCCATTCTTCGCCGTTGAGTTGCTCCATGACTCCTGATCTTGTGCTATCACGCCACTTGGGCCGAATTATATCTATAATCCGGCCTCTTCCTTCTTCTTCCTCTGAAATCACGCCTGGATGACCCGCCAATTCTCTTGCATAATGGTCCTTGCTGCCATGATGATCTGCCGACATTAATTCCGGTTGGGTTGGGTCGCCTAATGCATAGGAGTCTTATTCGATAGTCTCCAAGGTGGTTGGTATATCTTTCGGCGTACAACACTGTTGGCGTAATCTGCTTGCGCGAACCAAGCTATTGCTTGCATTCGATAACCCTTCACATGAGTTTCTCAAGTTGCACCATCGAGTCAAAAACTCTCTATCTGTTTATTCGGCCTATGCTTGCACATGGCTAACTGCTAGGCCTGCTTGCCTCTTGTATGTGCCGTAAAGTTGTAATTTAACATTTCTTCTAAATCTAACCAATGCTTGATACCGCCGTTGGTAGATTATTCAGCCATACCCTGGCTGGTCCTTCCAGCATTTGTGGGACATACCGCACTGCCCATCTTAAGTTCCCACCCGCTATCTTCACAGAAGTGGCATAGTCAATCAACCAGTCTTGTGGCTTAGTACTTCCATTGTATGTTTTTGTGCCTCTTGCTAAGCTGAAGTTCTAAGATCGGTGGTTCGCCCATGATCCATGGTCCAAAACATGTCGGACCTGGTGGACCTGTTCTTCCAACAACTCGGACCCGGTATAGCGGTCTAGCTTCACTCTTGCATCACTTGTCGGGCAAATCAGACAGATTACATTCCGCATCCCATAGTGGTTATTTCCACACTGGATTGCGTATTCCACCTCGGAATAACCATCATTGTACCTTTTCATTCATTTGATTGTGGCGAGCTGGGCTCTCTTCTTTTCTCGCCGAGGCTCATGCCTTGGTTCGGGTTGAGCGGCATCTCTCTCCTTACTTGGTCCGGTTTTCATGATTACCTCTCGCGTCTCTTCGCCGAGATCTCCATTGCCTCGGCCTCCGCCGCTTTTTTCCACACGCCGTGGTTTCTCTCCCCAGCATTACCTCGACTTGCATTGCTCTGTTCTCATTTGCCTTTCCGCCATTGTGGATCAGATGGAACAATTTGCTTGTTCCTCTTCCACCGAGGTTATCGCTTTGTCTCTTGAGCGTTGTTTCCGGGTGAAGATGTCGCTGTCACGGATAAGGCAAAGCGCTGCCTGCCGAATGAACCATCCGGGCCCCTCGCCTTGCCGGTTTTGTTCTCGAGTATTTCCTCATTTTGCTGGTTCATGCGCGCACTGGCTCATTCACTTTCTTGTTGTTTCACGCTTCCCCGTCAACCCCTCTAATTCCAATGTCGGCATTTGCCTCAGCCTGTCTTCTTCGGGTACTATACCTCAAACCCAAATCATCCGATTCTGCTCTGTGAGCTTCATGCTCTTTGTTAATGTCATCCATGAGGTTTTTCCTCTTAATCTTAATTGCCCACCCGCCAAAGTGCATCAAGCTTATTAGCTTTGGCATATTCTCTTAGGGTCCTGTTCAAGGACTCCCGCAAGGCCGATACTTTCTTGGCCTCTACCAACACCTTTTGCCTGGTTTCTTCTAATTCTGCCTGAGCATTTGCCGGATCAAGTATCGGCGCTACAGGTGTAGTCAAGTTTTCTATGGTCGCCTGAAGAATGTTCTCTGGCCTTTCCAGAGGTGTGGCATCCCGCAAAACCACTACTAGAAAATCACGTTGTTTTTGTGCATTGCATCATCATGACCGCATGCTCATGTCATCATGCCACATTGCATTTGAGCATCGTCATCATCTTGCATTTGCTTGCATAAAACTAATTGCACAAAAACCTATTTTTGTTTTCTAAAACGCCCCGTCTTTGTTCAAACACAAAACCCGGGTCTCCGGATTATTTTGTTTTGTCTGCTATCGGTTTGCAAAAGCCCTGTTTGAAATAAATAATATATTTAATTATTTTAGTGGGCGAATGAACGGGCCGATCTGACCGATGACCACCCCCTATAAATCGGTCCACCTAAACCAGCCCCTCTAAACCTATACCTACCCAATCCTATTCTACCCACCACTCACAGCCACCTCACCCCTCTCCCCAATCCCTACCCACCGCCACCTCATCAATCCACCCTCTCTTCCCCCCTCTTTTTCTCACCACGCCCACCTACCCCTCTCCTCTCCTCACCGACACCTGACCCCACCGGGATCAACCCCACCACACCCCCACCTCCCCTCCTCTCTCAAGACTGGGCCCCACATGCCAGCCCCACTCCTTCCCCACTTGCCCCCTGGTCACCCCACCCCGGCCCACACCCACCCCCACCAACCATCTCCCTCTCTCCCTCCGCCCCACGGGCCGGGCCCCACCCCGATGCCCCCCGCCTGGCCCCCACCTCCCTGCACCATCCTCTCCTCCAACCGCTCTCCCCGACCCTGCGTCCTCCCCACTGACCGTCTCCCGCCACCGCCTCTCCCTCCCCGGCTGATCACAGGCCTCGCTTCGCCCCCTGCTCCGGCCCGGCCCCTCCTCTTCCGAGCGCCTCCACACGCCATGCACCTCCCTCCTCTCCTTCCCCAAGACGGGCCCTCCTCACTGGCAGGTCGCCGCGCCGGCCTCGGCCTGCTGCCGCCACGCCCCACCTCCCTCTCAACGCTGCCACTGGCCCCGCTGGGCGGCCTTCCTCCAACCCTCTCACGGCTCCCCTCGCTGCCCCGAGCGCCACCGCCCGCCGTCTCCCGAGGTGAGCCCGGCCTGAAGCTCTCCTCCTCCGGCCGAGCCCCATTCGGCCCCGCCTCCTCCTCCATCCCGCACCAAGCTCACAGCCTGGCTGCCGGAGCCTCCGTCGCGGCCGAGCTCACTGCAGAGCTCCTCCTGCTCTTCCTCGCTGGCCTCGGGCTTGCCGCCTCCTCCAACTCCGCCGTCGCCGGCTGACCACCCTCGCCTCCACTCGGCCTCCTCGCCGGCCCTCAGATCCGCCCGTCCTCCGCCGACCGCCCTCCTCCGACCTTCCCCTTCGCTTGCGCTGGAGTTCGAGGCTCGCCACTTCACTGGCCACGGACCCCACCTTGGGGTCTGCCCAGCCCCAGGACCGAGCCTCAGATCGCCTCGGCCGGCGAGGGCTCCCTCCGTCGACACCCGAGGTCTCACCTCTCCCCCCTGCTTCGCTATCGCCGCTCGCCATGGTGCTGCCCTACTCGCCTGGTCCCTCGTTCCGCCTTGATGACGGCCTCAAGCTCACAGCAATGAGCACACGCATGTACTCCTCGTGTCTGTGAGTTGTGCGGGTGTCGTGTACTGGCGGACAAGGGTTCTTGACGCCAAGATCATCTTGGGATGTCACCGCAAGATCTTCACCAAGGCCATGTCGTGTGTCGACAATCAGCAAACCCCAAGTTCACCCCTCGCCAAGATCTTCATCGAAACCCCGAGGACTCCGCCATGGTACCCGGTGATCTCCTACAGGGACCTAAGACCAAACCCGAAGACCTTTCCGAACCCTCGAGGCCTTCCACACGGAGCGACGAGTTCTTCTTCCCGGAACGCCAAGACTAGCTACCCGAAAATCACGGACCCAGAGAACCCCCGGACGACGAGCTCTTCTACCTGGACCCGAAGACCACATGTGCGACAGGCACTTCCCCGAGGATGCGAAGTCGAGAACCCGACGCCAAGATCGCCCCGAAGGCCGAACCCCGTGAACCGACATTCTTCTTCACGGATCGACAAGCACTTCGCCCAAACGCCAAGTACTCCTCGAGGACGCCGAGTACTTCACCCCGACACCGAGATCCTGACGACAAGTTCTCCTTCCCGGACGCCGAAGCTTGCCGAGAACCCGGATGCGACAAGATCTGCCCCGTTGTTCGAGAATGTTTCTGCCGAGACCGATCCCGTCGAACCCTGAACCCTGAGACCGAACCCCGAACCCCGGAACCCCAAGATCGCCGAACCCTAATGTGTGACCCCTTTTCTCGAACCCTATTTTATAAATGTAATAACAAATTGATGCATATTAAATTGTCATACTCGCATGCATCTTGTGTGGTTTGGGGGCCTTATGCCGATTCACCTTATAATTAAATATGGGGCCCATATGCGGGCAAATCTAGTATTATATTGGCCTCATTTAAATTTGTGTAGCGAACCGGTGCTATATTTGGCCATGTTAATACAATATTTAAAATGCAGGGTAGCTAAACAACAGGAACCATCTGATTAAAATGTCGGGACCCCGGTTCCGCTTAATATGACCTAATTGCATCGCACCCTTGCCATGTCATACATCATACATGCATCATGCCCGATCTTTTGCCGTAGTATTAAATAGTGCATCCGGTGTTTCTTCTAGTGTTTTGCTTCTTCGCGGATAAGGCCGTTGAGTTGATGTGAGCTTCGCCCCGATCTTCGGTTGAGCTTCTTGACAATGTTTTCAAAGCAGCATCTCCCCTTTCTACCTATCTTAATTTTATAGTATTTATTCCTCCCTGATCTATTGCTATCTGTGCGATGTTTCTAGTTTTTGTACCGTGATATCCCTTGCAGCCTTATATTGCCTTGGACACCTCCTATTACCTCGTTGTTTGGTAGGTAGTTGGACTTGCATGCGTCATAGTCGCTGCTCAAGCTCAAGTTATGCGTGTCGTCAAGTGCCACAGTTGTTGGTGTATTGCCACATGTTAAATTTTGGAGATGATCATGGCTTTACTTATCGTTCACTTTAATTACTGTTTAACAACTAAAATTGAAGTAAGTAAGAGGCAATTGGGCAATAGATGTTATTTGGTTGTTAATCATCCACTTGTGTCCCTGGGACCCCGAGTGCTTGATACCGTTCCTTGATTTATCGCTATCCACATCCGGGAGGATTATGGGACCCCCCTGAGCCAGAGCATGATTCATTCTTATTTCTTGGGGCCACAAACTAGTTTGAGGTTTTATTTACTATCCTGTACTTATGCCATGCTTTACTGCTTTATTACGATTGTGCGAGGAGCACACTGATCGCTTTAGGTAAGCGAGTGTTTTCGCTATCGACAATCCCAGTTTTGGGTTCCCAAATTACCACCGACGCAAACCTTGAGTCCTCTCGAGTCAGCTAGCTTCGCTATGGTGTACTCAATGGGTGGCCTCAAATATTTCTGAATCTGTGATTGCTTTGTCGTGAAGGCCCTCGTTGGTTTTGATTTGGTTTTCGAGGTTGATCGAGTGTGTGTTGCTATTGGTGCACCCCGCCGGGTAAAACTTTCAAAGCCGTGTCCACGTTATGGACTTGGAGCACATTATCTCGATCATAGACAACTATAACTAAAGTAGTGCTATAAATTTGACTTTATAATGACTAGTAATCAGCTCCACTATAATGGAATGGCTAAATAAACTGCCAACAATTGCTTGCTTGGGTTGTACTTGCACCATTGTATCCGACTAGTAAGTATTGCAACTATAACGGAATGGCTAAATAAAAGTACCAACAACTGCTGGTTTTGGGTTATCTCATGCTAATTGTATCTCGACTAGTAATTGTTGCAACTACAACGGAATGGTTAACTTATTTTCAACGATAAGAATAAATAAACTGCCAACCGTGAGTTCCTCGGTGGACTTCCTCGTTTGGTCTCGGGGAAATACAGATGGGATTGTTTGGTGTAAGATTCAGTTGGATCGAATAGCTCTTTCTTACCCCTCTCGATAGCCGCCATTGTATCGGGTCTCTATAGGTTGTTTAAGCGCCGCCACTGCCGCTTCATCCACCATACCTATGTAGGCGAGGACCACTGAATTCTAGCCTCGCTGTCACGCCTCGATCGACGCCTCTTTTTCCTTTGCCTTTGTCGGCACCCCTTTTGTTTAAGGTGTTTTGAGATCGACGTCGTTAGCAGGGTTACCCTTCCGGCTTGGCCTGGGCAGGGTTATGGACGCCATTGGTTATTCTTCAGGGCTCTTAGCCCCATTTGCATCTTGTCCGTAGCTGGACGCTCTATCATTTTCAAGGTGATTTGGATCTTTGTATATTATATCTGTACTCTTGACTCATTGAGTCGCTGTTGTATATATATATATCTGTTCTGTGGGTACCATCGAGGGCTGTTGTGTAATGTTATTACTTTGTTTTCCACCCGCACGAAAGTGCTTGGTGGGCACCTTTGAATCGTTTCTATGCGGGTTTGGCGGGTTTCGCTAAAACTTGCATAGGGCCGATTCTGAGGGTGTTACAAGAGGTGGCCCTCTTACTCTTGGTGCCTTTGGGGTGATGTCTTGTAGATCGGTCGGGTTGGTCACTGGCGGGATTACCTCAGTGGGTTGGCAGTGCTTGGGTGCGCCTTTGTGGCGGGTTCTCCGCTTGACCCGGCAATCGCTGCTTCAGCTCCTGCGGCAGCGACCATCACCTCACGCTTCTGCAGGATGTGCCTTGAACGGACGGCTTGCTGCGTTAAGAGGTGGCTCTCCTGCAACAACAACTTGGTGAGGGAAAATGCCGGTGATGTCGACGCCGACGTAGATCCTGTGCTCGCCTAGGCCGATGAAGACACCATTGCGCGGGGGAGCTTTTCCTGAAGCTCCTCGCATTGTCACCGACGTAGTCGCAGAGACCAAATCTGACCAAGCCGTAAACAACGCCACCGCCTGGCCGATGAAGTTTCCCGTCCGGATCATAACTCCAGCTAGCACCGCTCCTGGCCCCACGGTGGGCGCCAACTGTCGTGGTGGTGGCACGGCAGATGCCATGGGTAGGCTAAAGTATGGGGCCAATGGATGCTAGTGGGATCTGGGGAGGGAAGATGCAACTGATTCTACACTCAAGTGGTTAAGGCAAAGATCTTTATTTCTCTTCTTTTGGGCTACAAGTGCTCCTCGAGCTGTATACAGGGAGAAAAGATGAATCTCACCAGCCTAACGGTACCAAAATGAGTCGATGCCCTCCTCAGGGTCCAAGCCTCCCCTTATAAAGGAGAGCCTTGGGTGCCCTTAGGGCTGACGAGGCAAGCATATTCGAGGAATATGCTCGTCCCAAATAGTAGTTGGCGGCCTCCTTCCTGTCAGCCTTCTAACGACGGCAAGGCTCCAGAGACCCTCCTGCCTCCTCCCGTGGACTCACACCTCCATGACCTCCTTCGCCTCTAACGCCTCTCGCATCTTTGTCTCTTGTGCTTGGCTCCGCCTGATTCTTTCTAGGCAGCTAGAGTTTGACCTTTGCTCTCCTTCTCCCCAAGCTTGTATCATTCGGCCTTACCTTGCGTAACTCGGCTTGTCCTTCACCTGCATCGAGATCACTCTGGCTAACCCGCCGACCGCAGAACTCCGGCCGCGGTAACGGCTTGATACACATACATGGGCTTCTCGCCTCCGTACCTTGGCCGACATATTCATGATTTGGCCAACCTAGACCGTAACTCGGAAACCAGACGGGGATTGTACCTCTGTCTTTCCCCGTCTCTGACCTACCCGAGGTCAACCCCCCGACATATTGTTTGTTGGAAATGAGAGTATGAGGAGGAACCGGTATGATGCTCTAAGCAATGAAGCCGAAGGCTTCTACATGAAGGAAGGTGAAGATCACGAAGACATATACCGAGGGCTCAATACCACCGCCACCGCTTTTAGAAATGTGGGTGCCTCACATGTGGATGATGCATGGATAAAAAGGAAATATGTGAGTGCACTCATGCCCTTTGAGACCACCGACTTGAATAGCCTACAAGGAAGACAAAACTACCATCTCATGACCTCAAATGAAGTTATGCAAGAGATGGCCGCCTTCAAAGTTGCCGCCAAGAATGCCAAAGATGCTCGTGCCCGTGCCCTTGGTATGAGCAACGTTGTCAATGTTGCTTTGAATGCCAAAGTTGTGGACCATGGGGATGAAGATGATAGTGATGAAGGCCTCTCCATGGACCACCCCGATGAAGTCAAGATTGCCCATAGTCAATATATGGCCTTCTATGCAAAGAACTTTTGGAAGAACCCCGCCAAGGCCAAGATGGAAATGCAACGAAGAAGCAACCCAAATGGGAAAAGAGAAAATACTACTAGATTGAGAACTTGCTTCAATTGTGGTTACCGCTATCACTTTGTGGCAAGTTGTCCCTATGAGAAGAGAGAAGATCATGGGGGTAAGCTTGTGTTGAAGAAGACTCTCAAAGCACCTTACAAGAAACCCTTCATCAAGAAGAATCCCATCAACAAGAAGTCGGGAGAAATTGTCTTGATCACTCATGAAGAATACTCCTCCGACAATGAAGATGATAAATATGAGGAAGAGGAAACTTCTAATGGTGTGGCGGCTCTAGCCACTACTTCTACTCCGACATTCTCACTCTTTGATTCTCCAAATGAGAATTCTCCCATCAAGAACGTCACTTGCCTCATGGCAAGAGGAACGCAGGTATCCTCATCATCTCACTCCACTCCTTAGCTAATGATGAACTGATGATGAGATGTCTCTAGATGTTAAAAAGGAATTGATTGCTTTTGATGAGTTTATGACTAAACTACAAGGGGATGCTAAGATACATTTTGGTAACATCCTAGATAAACTTTCCCACACATAAGAGCTCCTAGATGTAAGATGTAAACTTGGACATGAACACATGATTGAGCTAGAGGCTTTAAACAATGCTCTAGAAGAAGAACAAGAAACTAGGATGTACCTTGAATTAAAACTTGAAGGGCTTGACAAGGCCAATGACATTATCATGAATAAACTCATCAAAGAGTGTGATCATGCCATTGCTAAATACAAAAGGGCTAAAAAGGACAAGATTGAGTTTGGTGTGGTTCATGAAAAACTTGCAGAGGACTTTAGTTTGCATAATAAGGCCCACAAGGCTTTGGAGAGTGAACTCTTTTCACTCACAAAGTCCCATGAAACGCTTCAAACTCAATTGGCCAATATTCCTTGAACTAGTAACTTCATTCCATCTAGTAGTACAACTATTCTTGAAGAGAATGCTAGGTTGAAGGGGGAGCTTGCTAAGACCACATTTCCACAAGGCAACAAGTCCATTGATGATCTTTTGAGCAAGCAAAGGCCTAGTGTTGATAAAGGGGGCATTGGTTTTGTCTCCAATACTAAGAAGAAGAAGAACAACAACAAGAAGAAGGCCAAGCCCACACGAGAGACTAACAAGGCCATTGTGGATAGTAAGACCACAAGTGGTAAAACTATGTCTCATGATGACTTTGCGGGAAGTGCTAACCCTCACTATGTTCTAATGCGAGATTATTATGGTGATGTGTATGCACAATATGTTGGCCCATATGATGGTTATATTGCTTGGTCTATTTGGGTTCCCAAGACCCTTGTTGCTAACAAAAGAGGACCCATTGAAAAATGGGTACCTAAAAATTAGCTTGATATTTTGTAGACATATGCTTCCGAAGGGTCAAAGTGGGTGCTTGATAGTGGTTGCACAAGTCATATGACCGGAAGCTCGACTATTGTAAAGGACTTAAAGCCAAATGATGATCAAATCACTGTGACATATGCCGACAGGTCAAAGTCTAAGGTAATGGGTTTCAGCAAGGTTGTGGTTGCTCACGACATTACACTCGTGAACGTCATGCTTGTTGAGACCCTTGTATACAATTTACTTTTAGTCCGTGCTCTTGGAAAGATGGGTTTTGCCGTCTTTGTTGATGATGATATTGTGGTCCTCATGTGGAGCAAGTCTCTCAAGGTCGCTTTCGTTGGGTATGTCGAACATGACTTGTATGTGGTGGACTTTTCGGGGCAAGACACTACAAGTGCGATGTGCTTATTTGGAAAGGCTGATGTGGGTTGGTTATGGCATCGCCGACTAGCCCATGTCAATATGAGAACTTTGCAAAGTCTCCACAAGGAGGGCCATATTGTTGGACTAAAAGAAAATGTTTCCTTTGCCAAAGATCGTGTTTGCAGGGCATGTGTTCTAGGGAAGATGCATGATGCTCCTCACAAGCCTAAGAATCGCATCAAGTCCACCAAGATCTTGGAGCTCCTCCATGTGGACCTCTTTGGTCCTCCATCTCATGCAAGTCTTGGTGGGAAGAAATATTTCTTGGTGATTGTTGATGACTTTTCAAGATACTCTTGGGTTTATTTCTTCAAGTTGAAGAGTGAAACTCAAAAGACCTTTATCGACTTCATCAACTTGGTTCAACGGCAATACAATGTTCCCGTGTTGATTATAAGAAGCGACAACGACACCGAGTTCAAAAACTACACCTTGAATGATTTCCTTAGTGATGAGGGGATTAAACATCAATATTCCGCTGCATACACCCCTCAACAAAATGGTGTGGCCAAAAGGAAGAACCGGACTCTTATTGAGATGGCTAGGACCATGTTGGCAGAGTTTAATTCTCCATACAACTTTTGGGACAAAGACATCTCCACCGCTTTCCATGCTTCAAACCGGCTCTACCTCCACAAAGAAATCAACAAGACTCCATATGAAATACTTACCGGTAACAAGCCCAACATATCTTACTTCCGGGTGTTTGGTTGTAAGTGTTTCTATCTCATAAAGGGTGTTCGTTTGTACAAATTCGAGTCTAAAGCGTTAGAGGGTATTTTTGTTGGCTATGGTCTCGAATCTCACACTTATAGAATCTATGATAAGCTCTCCGGAGCCGTCATAGAATCTTTTAGTGTGACCTTCGAAGAATATGATGGTCCCCAAGGGGGGCGTGTTGATGTTTGTGATGCAGATGATGAAATGCCTTAGGAAGCCATAGGAAGAATGGGTGTGGGATATATCCGCCCCGTTGAGGAATCCCTTATGGCGGATCGAGAAGAACTATGCTCCACTCAAGTGGAGCCATCATCTTCACAACATCAACAAGCTCCATCCACCGAGGAGGACAATGACTCAAGCCAAAGACAAGATGTGGACCCTCAACATGATGATCATAGTGACAACTCTAGTCAAGGGGAGCTTGATTCATTCGCGAGGGTGTCAAGTGGTGCCAAGGCAATTGCTTAAGGAAGATCCATACAAATTGCGTTGAAACAAGCTCAGATTGATGCTAGAAGGGCACTTGATCAAGACCAAGGTCAATATGTGCCTCTAAATGAAGAGAATGATTCCAATGATGATCAAGGTCAAGTTGATGGTCAAGACAAGGATCAAAATGATGAAGAGGGTCCCCCAAGAAACAACACGGAGATCCATGCTCGTCGCGAAGCTAGAAAGGAAAGAATGTTGGAATTAAGAGACCACTCTCTACAAAATGTAGTTGGTGACCTGAGGAAAGGTATTTCCACAAGAGCACGATTGAAGAGGTTCAGTGAACACCAAGCACACATCTCCATTATTGAACCAAAGAAAGTGTGGGAAGCTCTTGAAGATTCGGATTGGTTAGAAGCTATGCACAAAGAGCTCAACAACTTTGAGAGAAACAAAGTATGGAAGTTAGTAGAGAAGCCAAAGGATTGCCGCAATGTTATTGGAACAAAGTGGATATTCAAGAACAAGAAAGATGAGAGTAAGGAACAAGGCTAGATTGGTTGCACAAGGGTTCTCTCAAATTGAAGGCATTGACTATGCAGAGACTTATGCACCTGTGGCTCGTCTTGAGTCCATCTGTATCCTTCTTGCTTATGCGGCACATCATAACTTCAAGTTGCAACAAATGGATGTAGAAAGTGCATTTCTTTATGGCCCACTAAATGAATTGGTATGTGTTAAGCAACCCCCAGGATTTGAGGACCCCAACTTCCCAAACCATGTCTACAAACTTGATAAGGCGCTCTATGGGCTCAAGAAAGCCCCACGCACGTGGTATGAGCACCTTAGAGAGTTATTGTTTGACAGTGGATTTGAGGTTGGGAAAATCGATCCCACTCTTTTTACTAAGAAAGTCAATGGGGAGCTTTTTGTATGCCAAATATATGTTGATGATATCATCTTTGGCTCATCTAACAAAGCTTTTAATGATGAATTCTGAAAGCTTATGACTAGTAGGTTCCGGATGTCTTTGATGGGGGAGTTGAGAGTATTTCTTGGTTTTGAGATCAAGCAAGTTAGAGGAGGGACATTCTTCAATCAAGCCAAGTATACTCAAGATATGCTCAAGAGATTCAATATGCAAGATTTAAATGGAGCTCCTACTCCCGTGGCTACAAAGACTCATCTAGAACAAAATCCAAATGGTAAAGGTGTGGATCAAAAGGTATACCGCCTATGATTGGTTCTTTGCTTTACCTTTGTGCATCTAGACCCTATATTGTGTTGAGTGTAGGTGTGTGTGCAAGATATCAAGCGGCTCCTAAGGAAAGCCATTTAATGGTGGTCAAGAGAATCTTTCGATATTTAGTTCATACCCCATTTTATGGTCTTTGGTATCCTCGAGGCTCAACATTTGATCTTTATGGATACACGGATTCGGATTGGGCGGGGGACAAGGATGATAGAAAATCAACATCCGGGGCTTGCCAATTCCTTGGTAGGTCCTTGGTATGTTGGTCTTCCAAGAAGCAAAATTGTATATCTCTCTCCATCGCCGAAGCCGAGTATGTGGCAGCTGCTAGTGCTTGCACCCAATTGCTATGGATGAGGCAAACTTTAAAGGAATACGGTGTCCATTGTGACAAAGTGCCTCTTCTATGTGACAATGAAAGTGCCATCAATATTGCCTATAACCCGGTGGATCACACAAGGACAAAGCATATTGATATTCGCCATCACTTCATTAGAGATCATATTGCTTGAGGTGATATTGATCTATCATATGTGTCAACCAAAGATCAACTTGCCGATATATTCACGAAGCCACTTGATGAAGCAAGGTTTTGCTATTTGAGGAATGAACTAAATGTCATAGATTCAAGGAGCTTGACTTGATTTTCTTGCATTCTCACCTATGTTTCGACCCATGTTTGGTTTAGGTGTAAGCATGGATATAGGGGGAGTGCGGTCCTAATTTATTGTACCATCCCTCCCCCCATTTGTTGCCTGTCAAAACCCACCGGCGAGCAGCGACGAGCAACACGAAGAGCCGGGAGGCTCCCAGCTAACTGGTGGGCTGGTCCCTGCAACGCCCGCAAAACTCCGACACGTCCCGGCTTGGTTCGAGTGCCACTGACCTATACCTGTTCGGAAGGTGAAGGATTGTCTCTTGATTTCTGCATGGTAAACAAGTATCGTAAAATTCGAGCCGTGACGGCTCCCGTGTTTCCACGTGAATCGGCTCCTAGAGCCGATTAACCATGGTTCTTCGTTAGATCTACGATAACATGGGGTTTTGCTTCATCATTACAAATTAAATCGATCTCTGACAGTTTAACGTTTTCACCACGAATCGAACGTCCTACACGTAATTGAGCTGGCAGATACAAAGATGAAGAAAACTAACCTAGAGGAGGCCTAACAACCGACGTAAAGTCAATTACCGAACAACTTCTCTAGAACTAGTAAACCACGCCTTACGTGCATTGGATCGTTCAGCCCGTTTGCAAGGCCCGACTATGTAGATATCAAACTAAACCTTGGTGAACAAGGCATAACCATAACAGATCGAATCAACTAAATAAAGATCAGCAAGATGCTACCCTCGCACTTGGGAAAAGTGCAAAGGTAGCGAGGTAACTAGAGGCGATAACTTAAACAATTATAACGAACAACACCGATGCTAGCCTCAACAAATCTATGATAGTAGTGTTACTCGCCATCAACAAGGCTTCAGTACGAGTAACACCAAATAACGCATAAGTAAAAATACTGCCTAGATGCGATCTAGGCAAGATGACACTCTACGAAGAAACCCTAGAAACAAGGGGTGCCGATGCGCCGAGATTATGTTTGTTGTGAACGTGATTGTTCTCCTTTTCTCGATAACCTTAGGTACATATTTATAGTCCGGAGACTTTCTATCTTTGGAATAACTCTACAACTCTATCTTTACCTAAACTGAAACGGAACCTACTATGATACAAGATACACGGGCAATTTAGCCCAAATCCACGTACAAGGCCGATTCAACAACACGTTGAATATACGTATCTTCCAAGCCCATCTCCTTCTTTGGCCAAAATATGGCGATAACACATGCCCCCCTGGTTTTGGCAATAATAATTCCGAAACCACTCTGCTGATGTTTTTTCTTCCCTTTTTTTTCTTCACATCGGGTTACGTTGCGAGTAGAATCACGCCACCTCCTCATCATGATGCCCTGTCTTCTCAACTCCTTCGCAGTGCATGATTTGACGATTTTGGCAGCACATTCTGGGAAACCGCTATGGCATTGAACCGCCTCCCACACCAGATCACCAACGTGGAACTCCTTTGGCCTCACTTTCTTGTTATATGCACGAGCCACCTTGGCCTTGTTCTCTTTGATTTTCTCAAGCGACCACAGCCTGAGCTCAGTTAAATCCTCAACACTGTCACTCATCAGGGTTGCATATTCTTCAGTTGTTAGATTGTCCTGAAAAGTGACACGCCTCGATCCAGCCGTAATTTCCCAGGGCAATACGGCTTCTTGACCATATACTAGATGGTATGGCGAGGTTTTTATCGCTCCATGGCATGACATGCGATAAGCCCATAACGCCTCTGACAAAACCTCGTGCCAACGCCTAGGGTGCTCATCGACTTTTCTCTTGATCAGCTTGATGATGCTCTGGTTGGATGCTTCAGCTTGCCCATTTGCCTAAGCATAGTATGGAGATGATCTGATCAGCTTGATCCCCGTGTCCTCACAGAACTTTCTAAACTCGTGAGAAATGAAGACCGAACCCCCATCGGTCGTGATAGTTTGGGGAATCCCGAATCTATGGATGACATGTTCTTTCACAAAATTGATGACATCCTTTGAGTTTACTGACTTCATCGGACAACCTCCACCCATTTAGTGAAATAATCGGTGATGGCCAAAATCCATGTGGCCTTTGCTTGATGGAGGATTGATTTGCCGATCATATCCATGCCCCAACCTCGGAATGGCCAAGGCTTGATGATGGGGTTCATTGTCGACGCGGTACCATCTGAATTTTCCCAAACTTGACATGCTTGACACCCTTTGTAGTACTTGAAACAGTCCTCAAGCATGGTGGGCCAATAAAACCGATCGCCGATCAACCATTTCATCTTGTGAGCTGATTGGTGAGTCCCAGCGCCTTCATGTACCTCGTGTAGGAGCCGATTGGCCTCGGCTGTCCCTGCATTTGAGCAATAACCCTTCGAGTCCTGTAAAACATGTCATCCCCAATAAGCACATACTTCATGGCCTTGTACCTTATCCGCTTAGGTGCCCCGGCGAATCTTTCAAGTAATTGAAGATATCGGCTCTCCATCGCGACTTCGAGAAGCAGACGAACATCGGCTCCTCTGCTACATCCTTGTAGCCGAAGCCATTTGCAAGATCATTCGCCTCGTGATTCTCATGCGGGATCCAGTGAAGTTTATGTCTGAATGCGCCATCACCACGGCAGGCAGCCATAATTGGAAGAGGGACTCTCTCACACTTGTATTCCTCCGTGAGTTGGGAAATCACCAATTTGGAGTCTCAAAAATTTCCACCGCTTTCCCGCTCGATGAGCAACTCCATTCCCTTGACGTACTCGCCGACGTTGTTGGTGCGAGAGGTAGATAATCTGATGGAGAAGGAAAATGTTGCCCCAGGCGACATTTAGTAAAATGCCGATGCCGCAACCATCGTCACAAACCGATCCATCGAAAAACATAGCCCACGCTATTATAGACAGTGCGCTATGTTAGTGTTGATCCTTTCAGCGATAAGGTCGCCAACGCTGTCCCTTAACTGTTTTCGGGTTGGTACGGATGTCAAACTCGATAATGCAAACATCCATTTGCCCGTCGGCCTTTCAACATAGGGAGACGGATGTGCTTTATGACCGATTTGCATATGATGATGATCTCCGTGATAGCAAAATGTGGCGCAGCTTGGTGCGGTGAAAAACAGGCGGAGGCACAACTTATCGATATCGGGATACCTTGTCTCTACGTCCAAAGATCCTTCGCTATGTAAAATACGACTCGCCCATCCATCATAAACTTGCACCACCACCGAGGCGATGGGCGTGTCACATCGACAAGTAAATGTAGAAAGGTTCGTCCGGGCGGAACAACACCGCGGCTTCACGATATTCTTTGATCTCGTCAAGGCTCGTTGTTGTTACCTCATTGAATTCCTCGTCAGATTAAATTTTCACCAGTCCCATGAACGGCTCTATTCTTCCTAACAGATTGGAGATGAACCTTCTGACGAAGTTGATCTTGCCGATGAGAGACTGCAGTTCTTTCTTTGTAGGTGGCTTCATTGTTCGCACTGCCTCCTGACTTTTCAGGCCGATCTCAATTCCTCGTTCATGGACCAAAAACCCAAGAACCGACCGTCACCCGAAGGCACACTTCTTTGATTCATCCGTAGCGAATTTTCTTATGCGGTCCAGACGCGTTGCAGATCGTCAAGTGTCCTTGCACCAAGCGGACTTGACCACCACGTCATCGATGTAAATTTCCACCATTTTGCCGACGGATCATGGAAAATATAATTCATGGCTCTTCTTTGGTACGTGGCGCCGGCATTCTTCAGATCAAACGCTATGACTACATACTCAAACAACCCCACCCACCGACTCAATGCAGTCTTGTGTATGTCTCGGAGCCATAAAAATTTGGTTGTAACCGCATTGCCATCCATGAAGCTCAAGATCTTATGACCAAAGCTCGTTGATTAACGCCAGCATCGGATACTCATCCTTTGGGGTAGCTCTGAGATCCCAAAATCTATGGCAACACGCCAACGGCCATCCTTTTATCTACAGTGCGATACTAGAAATCCACTCGGATACCGCATGGCTGATTAACTTGGTCAACATTTTCTCGACCTCCTTCTTGACTTCTTCCGAATTTCGCCTTCATCTGTCGTGCTCGGCTGCGGAATGGCGAAATCCTTTAAGCCGGAGTCGATGCTCAATGATGCTCTGTCTAACCAGGCATCTCTGTGTAGTCAAAGCGGCGATGCGGATATTTTTTCAACAGGGCTATCATCGGACCCCGCAGGCTCGGATCTAACTTTTTGCTGATAAATGTTGGTCGTGGCTTATCCCCAGGACCAATGTCGATCTCTTCTAGTTCATCAGCGGATGTAAACCCATACCCTAGCTTTCCGTCACCTGTCAAATCGATGCTAAACACAGGGCAAACAGTAGGTGAGGATAACAAAAATAATTTGGGCCGATTGCCTGAATCGGCCCCCTTTTTGATTGCATTAGTCAAGGACGGTTTACACCTTATTGTTTTACAATGGCAGGGCATCTCTCTGCTACGACTACATGATCTGCTTGTCGTATGATTGCTGCTTTTTATTTTTTGTGGCCGATCGCGGGGATCGGCCGTACCACGCATGATTGTGGACTTTGCTACTCTGTCAGGCCAGTGGATAAGACCAGCCTCACCCCGTTTTTTGTAGCTTCAATGCGCTCACAGCCGTCTAGACTGATTCCAGAGATCGGCTCTTGGTCTTCTGCTTCCCAGACATTCATGCCAGCTATGGAGATCTCGATAGAATCATTTGCATGGATGACCTCCACTTCATCTCCATCCCACTGTATTAGGCACTGGTGCATCGTGGGCCAGATAAACGCAATTAGCGTGAATCAATCTCCCTAGCAAGACAACGTAGGTGCTTTTGCTGGTCACGACAAAAATGACGTGGGTATTGTTTTCCTGCCACGGTCGGATCCACGTTGACGCCTTGCGTTTCAAGTCTGGCTGAAGTCGCTTAACGTGACGTTAGTTTTGATCGATCTGCGTGGGCGTCCCAAACGCCGTAGCATGGAGTATGGCATTATATTGATGCCGCTCGGTGTCCACCAACATCTTGGCGACAGGTTGCCCATTGATGTAACCTCGTAGGCAGTGGCTTTCAGATGTTTGTAACCCTTCTCACGTGGCTTCTCGAAGATAACCGCCGTGGGCGCGATCGTATGCCTTGGTAGCTCATTGGTTCTTGGCGCGAGAATTACGGAGTATGAACACCATGTTTGTGCCACCGATGTCTTTGCATCGGATTTTACCGGTTTAGGCGCCACTCTTTCCTTTTCGCGGTCCTCCGTTTCCAAGGTCTGCCTAATTTTAACGGCGGATCGGGCCGTGCTTTAAAGCGTGGAATCTTGGCTTGCTTCCTCCAAGTTACGCAATTGCACTCTCGCTTTTGGGTGTGTCTGAGTCCGTCGGGACACCACCTGACGGTGATATCTGTCTTCTTCTTTGTCATCCCTTGGCTTCGAGGTCTTTTGCTCGAGCGGACTCCTATCAGAACGGCCGGCGGAGAGGCCCTAGACGTCTGAACACCGAAACCGACCCGTGTCCTCCCTCTGTCCACATTCCGGCATTTGTCGATCAGGCAATCGGCTCATTCCCGCATCCCAGCAATACTTGAAGAAAGGACAATCCCAATGCTTGTCTGTGCCTTCCTTTTCCTTTGACGGTCACCTAGCGAGGTGCTCATATCCTTCATTGTCTCCATTGCGCCGGCGACGTTGGTCATGCTGACGCTCATACTTATTCGTGAGATGTGGAGTGTGGCTTCGATATCGACGCTTACAACCGCTGCTCGATTAAGTACTTTGTCATTGTGGCTGGGACGGTCGTGTGGACCAGCCTCCTCTCTTTCTTTGCCCCGAGAGCGACCACCTTCCTCCTTGTACGTGTCATGGTGGTACCCAAACCCTGCCATATTAACACCCGAGAGAAATCCAGGCGGCGCCTCATGAGTGATTGAGTTCTATCATATTGACCGGGAATGGGTTTGTGTCCACTTTCATGGCGAATCCCAAGGATCGACGGCCTTGTTCTATCGCCGTTTGGATCTGGCGGCGTAACTCTTTGCAATCATTGGTGGTGTGGGTGAACGAGTGATGCCACTTGCGTATGGTCTCGTTCATTTCTGAGCCGTAGGGATTGTGGCCTTCGGTAACCTCATTGCTTCTCCTTGAAGAAATCGAATATCTGCTCGGCTTTGCTCACATCAAGTCGAACCCTTTTGTAGGCCCTTCATTGTTTCACCCATTTGCGGGATCTGAGATCTGCCGAGCCCATTCAGCTACGCCACCTCCTGGTCTTGTGTAGGATCTTCTTCTTCAGACGACCAGGCCAGACGTTTGAACTTGTCTGGTACAACTCGGGGTGGCGCTGTTCATACATTGTCGCCTTAAGGCCATGTGCCAATGAGTTGTACTCTACTTGAAAGCGGATCCTTGATGGGTGTTGAGAGACCCAACACCGCTAGCTCGATTGCTTCTTTCTCGCTTAAACGAAATGAGTAACATCAGTTCTTAGCGGTCTGGTTACTGGATGTACTCGCTCAGTTTCTCCCGCTTGCCGCACTTTGTGCAGTCTGCAATGCCACCTCGGTAGCCTCACGAATGATCTTGGATGTGGAACTGCTCTTCCGCTTGCTTCGTGTCTGAATCGAATCGTGGCAGCGAGGTGTACCACCCAAAAGCTGGTCTGTCGTGATTGCGCAAAGAACCTTACGCGAATCGATCCGATGTGAAATCATGCCTAAGCGTGCTAAGTATCGGCTCACGTGCTCGATCGAGCTCGACCCTTCTGATCCGCTAAACCTTGAGAACTCAGGGAGCCGATACTTGGGTGGCAGCGGAATCAGATCAAACTCGTTAGGGTACGGCTTTGAATAGCCGATTGTTCTTCTTCGCACGGCGAACCGGGTCTCTCAAGATGGTACGGATTTGCTCCACTGTTTGAGCTGCAGGGCTAGATTCTCGTGACTGTTCGATGGCATACTTGGCTAGCCACGCCTGTTTGTCGGCGTCCATCCTAGACATCGCTGCTCTAGAAGCGCCTGCTGGAACTCCTGCTCCAGGAACTCCTGCCGCAGAAATCCCTGCGGTTGCAACCTGGTTGGTGCGTGTCAGATTGTTGCAGTCCGGCACGTAAGTGCACACATATCCATGTGGGATTTCTTTAGGGGTTCAAACAGAACTGGCAATCCTTTGGGTCGCCTCCGACCTTGTAGAGCGATGTCACGCTTCCTGGTGGCTCCGGAGCTGCAAGTGTGAATGGCAGTGCCTGGCCAGGCGGTCTCTCTCCGTGAGTCCCAGTAGGCCTCACGGAGAGTGCGATGTTTCATGATCTCACGAACTACGCGAACTCCGCTTGAAAGCGTTCACGGAGCTCTCGTAATGGCGGTGAAGAGAATGAGCCACCATGTAGTTGACTTCTGTCGCGAGCTCTAGTGCGCTCCTCAAGGAATGATGCATCCACCTCATCAAGAGCACCCTCGGTGAGAACCCCTCCACTTGATGCCATGCTTACGGGTCCTCTCAAAGAGCCGATGAGATCGGCTTCAAGAGATCTTCGATCTCGTCATACTCCGCTTTGTGCTCTTCTTGAGCTCGTCAGATGCGTGATGATCCATCCCCCATCTCGGTCGGATGTTGATGCAGATGTTGTTGAAGGTCCCACCGTGCGAAATGTGTTGTCAAAACCCACCGGGTGCAGCGACGAGCAACACGAAGAGCCGGAGGCTCTGAACTGGTGGGCCACGGTCCCTCGGGCAACGCCCGCAAAACTCCGGCACACCCGGCTTGGTTCGAGGGCGTGCCACCTGACCTATACCTGGTCAGGAAGGTGAAGGATTACTCCGATTGATTTCTTGCATGGTAAACAAGTATACGTAAAATTCGAGCCGTGACCGGCTCCCAGGTTTCCCTGTGAATCGGCTCCCTAGAGCCGATTAACCCATGGTTCTTCGTTAGATCTACGATAACATGGGGTTTTGCTTCATCATTACAAATTAAATCGATCTACGACATTTTAACGTTTTCACCACGTAACTGGAACGTCCTACACGTAATTGAGCCTGGCAGATACAAAAGATGAAGAAAACTAACCCTAGAGGAGGCTTAGAAACCGACGTAATGTCAATTACCGAACAACTTCTCTAGAACTAGTAAACCACGCCTTACGTACTCTTTGGATCGTTCAACCCGTTTGCAAGGCGACTACGTAGATATCAAACTAAACCTTGGTGAACAAGGCATAACCATAACAGATCGAATCAACTAAATAAAGATCATAAGATGCTACCTCGCACTTGGGAAAAAGTGCAAAGGTAGCGAGGTAACTAGAGGCATAACTTAAACAATTATAACGACAAGACCGATGCTAGCCTCAACAAATCTATGATAGTAG
This sequence comes from Avena longiglumis, assembly GCA_030063025.1. Lineage (NCBI taxonomy): Eukaryota > Viridiplantae > Streptophyta > Magnoliopsida > Poales > Poaceae > Avena > Avena longiglumis. The sequence goes on along the minus strand of CP125976.1, from coordinate 582,755,091 downwards.
TGTTACTCGCCATCAACAAGGCTTCAATGCAGTAACACCAAATAACGATAGTAAAAATCGCCTAGATCGCAAGATGCGATCTAGGCAAAGATGACACTTACCGAAAGAAACCCTAGAAACAAGGGGTGGCGATCTTGAGATTATGTTTGTTGTGAACGTGATTGTCCTCCTTTTCTCGATAACCTTAGGTACATATTTATAGTCCGGAGACTTTCTATCTTTGGAATAACTCTACAACTCTATCTTTACCTAAACTGAAACGGAACCTACTATGATACAAGATACACGGGCAATTTAGCCCAAATCCACGTACAAGGCCGATTCAACAACACGTTGAATATACGTATCTTCCAAGCCCATCTCGATCGCGGCCCATCTCCTTCTTTGGCCAAAATATGGCGATAACACCATTATGCCCAAAGCAATCAAAATCTTTCCTCTTAATATCATTTAGTGATATGTGAGCTTAATGATGAGTTTTGGTAATGGACCCAAGATATATCTTCGTGGTGCCAAGCCGAGTATACTCAAATATGGTGGCCTAGGCCACCGCCCTCTCTCATTCGAGAGGTTGGTACTTACTCATGTTTGTCATTTGCCCGATTCTAGTCTCTTGGAGCTTTTCTTAATGCTTTTGTGAATTCCTATGGCTCTTGGTTCTTCACAGTTTGATGTCTCAACCCAAGCCCTTTCCCTATCTTAAAACTGTCTATCTCTCATATATGTCCCCAAAACACCTATCCTGGAACTTTTGGTCGAGGAGGACCGGAGTCTCCGGTGTACATACACCAGAGTCTCTGGTGTAGGCCGGAGTCTCCGGTCCAGACGGTTTCTGCCACTTAAAGTAGGGGGCGGGGTGAACTGGTACAACAGTTCCTCATTCTTCACCACGTCCCCTACCTCCAAACCCGTCACCTCCTCTTCCAAAACTCCTCCCTGGAGGTCAAGAAGCCCCCGGGATCCGCCGTGCCGCCGGCCAACCTTCCCCTCTCCTCCATTGGGTCATTCCCACCGGAGGAATTGATATCATGGACAGATCTGGTACCTCTCCTCTACTTTTTCTCCTAGGGTTCATATCTATATGTGTTTTTGAGGATTGATGTTGATTTGTCCATTGGAATCACTTGTTTGCGAGCACTCTAGTACTTTAGCCTTGTTGCATTGCCCGATCTACTAGATTCACCCTCACCAGCATCTCCCCATCTCATGCCCGAGCCTCCCGAACGGAGATTCCAGACTTAGGTCCGGAGACTCCGGTCTAGGCCAGAGACTCCGGTCCCTAGGACCGGAGACTCCGGTCTGAGCCGTAGACTCCGGTATAAGGTTCAGAGACTCCGATGTTGGGTGAATCAAAACAGACAAGAAATGCATCAAAGCTCTTGTATTGCATTATTGGGACATATATACTCATCTCCATGCTATCTCCCTCACTGCTGTTCACAGGTGATGGTTCTAGTCGTCCTCGTCGTACCAAGGCCAAGTACCAAAGGGTCAATCCTCGCTATGATGAAGCTCGGGATCAATTTATCGTGCCTCCGTCCAACCGGAAACAGCTGGCACGTGATGCAGCTTACTTGAAGAGGGATCGGGAGAGAGCTGAATGAGAGGACCATGCCAAGAAGGACAAATATGACAACCTTCAGACCTTGGCCAAAATGTCTAAAGAGGAGTACCGTGCGCTGAGAAAGACAAATTTCTATACGCTGCCTCGCACTAGTGATGACCCACGTTTCTGGAGGAAAGAACGGGCTGTGTTCATGAAGCATGTGTATGGTGTGCTCACCAAATCACCTCTCTGCCCTCAGAAGTTCATGAGTGTTGAGCAGATGCGCCTCAGCCCCTACTTCAATGATGCCTTGTGGATCTGTGAGAAGCTGGGTCTGTATAACTTGATGGAGCTGCGTGAAGACTACAATACCTACCTTGTACAACAGTTCTATGCCACAGTTGTGTTTGGGTCTGATCAATACAAGACTATGGTTTGGATGTCTGGTACCACTCGCTGCACAGCTACATTCCATGACTTTGCCAACGTCATTTTTGAGACCTTTCATGGAGTATACACTCCTGTTGGGCTGCGTATGCACTCTGCAGCTCTGGGTGAGAACAAGTAGAAGCTGGCGCCTCTATATGACGAGGGTGTTGTGGGAGGGTCCAAGGGACTCAAGACTCTCTACAACCTTATGCTGAGAATTTTCCGTCATACCATTGCACCTAGTGCTGGGAATGATGATGCGATTAGGGGTGGCCTTGTCAACCTTCTATACCACACTCACTGGATTTACAATGCTGGACCAGAGGCAGATGCTGCACCTATTGATGTGATGGATTTTATCTTCGAGGATATGTTCCATGCTATTCTTTACAAGAAATCTCCTCCATATGCACCTTTGGTTATGAGGCTCATAAACTCCCAGGAGCATGATTCTCCACTTGGCATACCACCACACCTCACTGAGCACATGTTGGTCTCGGCACAGAAAAAGGGGGCTGCTCGGCGTCGCTATGGGGATGATGATGAGGAGATTGAGACTGAGAGATCTCCCTCCCCACCTAGAGTTTGGAGGAAGAATGCCTCCAATGCCCCTATGCCTACTATGACTCGAGACTATGTGCATGAGTGGGTCAAGGAGGCCAGTTTTTGGGAGAGGACCCTTTGTTGCATGAATGTTGACATCCGTAGCAAAGATGCATCCTACCAAAGCAACCGTCGCATTGAGAAGCTCCTCAAGGAGATCAAGGAACAGGGTGCTGAGGATAATGAGGAAGGTGAGGATGAATACAATGATGAGCATGGGGCTCAGCAGTCCACAGACTCTGATCACACACTCTCATTTGGGGCGTGGAATGCCCAACGGGATAGTCTGGTGGATTGGAAAACCTTTGCTGATGTCACCTCCGGTTTTGGGTACCAGGGTACCTCCTCTTCTCGCCCTCACGACAAAGGGCCTGCTATCCTTGAAGACGATGATGATGACTATGATGAGGATGGTGATGACCAGGATGAGGATGAGGATGCGAAGGATGACGATGACTACTGAGCTGTTGGGGCGCTAGTTTAGGTCTTTTCCCTTTTTCGGTGTTTCGATGCCAAAGGGGGAGAAGACATTCTCATCTTTTTGCATGGGTTTGGGGCTTTGGATTTGCTACTATCTTTGCTATTATCTGCTTTTATTTGCCATATTCGAACTTGAACTTTATGTGTGTTATTTGTTGTTCATGTGTGTGACTATGTGCTTGTGTGCACTATCTATTGTAACTCATGTGAGATTTATGCGTGTTATCACTGATACTATCCAGCTTGCATGATTTACTTAATTATCTTATTGCACATAGTCAGGGGGAGCCCCATATATATTTTATTCCATGTAAATCACTTGTTGTCATCGAACACCAAAAATGGGAAGATTGAAAGGGCATTTATTGTCATAATCACTTTTGGTGTTCGTTAACAACAAGTAGATCATTTTACAGTTTGTCACTGTCCACGGGTTGGTATTTTGATAAGTGAAAAGCACCCTCACACTTGGGAAAAGTCCATACTCATGTGACACATTTCTGGAAACTCCAGACCGGAGTCTCCGGTCTGCCAAGACCGGAGTCTTTGGTGTGGTCCGGAGTTTCCGGATCTGTCTCCGGTGGTGTCTTCAGGATCTGGGCTGGGACATACTGACTAGGGGTCCGGAGCCTGCACCAGAGGATACTCCGGAGTCTCTGGTTCTTGCTCAGTCCGGATTCTCCGGTGTTGGAAGACCGGAGTCTCCGGTATTGCTAGGTCATGGATGGTCTGGTTCATTCAGATGGTCCGAGATTGGCCAATCTCGGTAGACCGTAGTCTCCGTCTGATGGAGTCTCCTGTCTGACTTTTCTACAACGGTCAGAAAACGGTTCGTGGAGGGAGATGCCTATAAAAAGGGAACCTTATCTTCTTCCTCTAGTTGCTCAAGCTTCTCAAGAACACCAACTCCATTAGAGCCACCAAATCTACAAGATCTCTTCATCCAACCATCCAAAGTCATTGATCTTTGGAGAATCGAAGGAGGATGCCTTGATCTACATCTTCACCAAGAGAGATCTTCATTTCCCCCTCATTCACTTGAGGGCCCCCAAGCTCTAGTGTTTCATTGGAAACCCTAACTTTGATTTGGTTCTACAAGCTTGTCTTTGATTTGTCTTGACAGCTTGCTTGTATTTGGGAGCCTCCTTAAGTTGTGGATGTGTGCCCCGAACTTGTTGTAAAGGTGCCGGCTTCCACCTCGAAGGTTGCCGATATAGTGGAAGGTGGATCGAGCCCGTTGGGGTGAGATTCATCGGAGAACAAGGGAGGCCTCTCGTGGCGTTGGTGGTTCGAAACCACCCCCTCTCCAAACATAGACGTACTTCCCCTCAAAAGGAAGGAACTACGGGAAACAAATCCTTGTGTCTCCGTGTCCACTCCTTTGGTTACTTCTATCCTTTACCGCACTTTATTTACTTGTTCTTGCTTAGTGTTGTAATAGTTATTGCATGGTTGACATATAGGTAAATTCACCATAGTTGCATAATCTAGAGAATTTACCTTTCTTGTCAAACCCTAATTTGAAAAAGAAGAAAATTTGAAGTCGCACCTATTCACCCCCCTCTAGGTGCCCATACGATCCTTTCAAAATCCCTCCTAAAAATTAGAGCCCTAATGCCTCTCGCATATGCCTCATAAATAGTGATGTGTGTATCTTTCAAAACAGCTAGGCCAGGAAGAGGATTAGCTCTAATATCATATTTGGTTTTAGGCAGGAACAACACATTTGCCTCTGCGTTGATTTCATGTTAATATAGTCAGGGCTGAACCACCCGATCAGTTTTACAAACGAGCATACGAATACATCGTACAAGAGGAGACCGAGTGAAGTACTACTCCATGTCGGTGTAGAAATATGGAAGCATCTAATATCGTTAACAGACATATCGGCTCCAGCAGGATTGAGGTGGACAATGATTGCATGGAGGTTATTGAGACTATGCAGAATGATGCAAATTCTGTTGGAGCAGTGGCTGCCATCGATGAAGAATGTGGCCTTCTTGCTCGCAACTTTACTTCGGTTAAATTATTCCCAGTGTCCTAGGGAAAGAAATGTTCTCCCTATGTGAGGGATTCTAACGTATATGGGCCACTTTGATAGGATTAAGAAAACCAATAACTCACTCTCTTAATTACTGCATGCACCAATATTTATACATGCATGAGAGAAGAGAAAGAAAAAGAAGACCATGCATTCGAGAAGAGATGATAATAAATGAGAAAGACCTTATAATTTCTAACATTCTAAAAAAGCTCTTAGGGCTTGTAATTCCTAACAGAGGGAGTAGTATCTTATACTCTATCTTCTAATGCGGAGGGATCCCAGTCATTAGTCTGGCATGAGGATCCGCTTGATTTCCTTAGTAGTGCTTTGGCAAGCGATGTAACTATGTTTAATTACCAATAAATATGCCATGGTGGCTTTCCTAAAAAAGGTAGCCTGGTCGATTCTCTGCATTTAGTTTTTTAGGTAAACCATCATATATTAAGCATGCAAGCCGTCTTATTAAAACCTCCTAGTTTCCTTAGGTATATCCTAGTAATAAAAAGCATGTGTATGAAACTTGCAACCATCAAACAATTGCTACATCATTTAGGAGGGTATACAGAAGGACACTAAGGGGTTCATCGACCCAATTACAGAAAAATTTAGAAATAAAGCACCCCCTATCTATAGCATGAGCAGCTTCATTAAGATCTCTCCCATAATGTTTGAAGTCAACATTCCCAATGGCTCGTGCCTGAGTTATAATGTCTGCTCACCTGAACAAAGTTGGACAACCGTCAAGGAGTCCAATTTAGCTTCAATAGATTGGTAGCCCAGAGAATTAACAAACGTAAGACCATAAGGCATAGCGCTTTCCCCATATGAACTGATGGACACCCCTTGTCCATCTCGTATGACAGCTCCCGGAGCACCTGAACCTTCCGGTAGTCTCATACATTTGTTAGTCCCATATCTCTAGGGAGATAAATGGAATTTCTCAAAATTGTGCTTGTCGGACAAAAAGATCCTATGATCTAAGCCTACTAGTTCTTGCAGGAACACAACTCACAACATTATTAGTTGTCCTGTGATTGTCGCAATCAACTTGATTCGGCATATAGGCTTTGTAATTCACGATGTATAATGTTTCTGAGCTGAAATATATGTAGGACGCTCCTTGCGCCCTATTCCTGTTTAAAAAAAAAGTACACGAAAAACGATTAGCCAAAGGCCCGTAGGCGGTAGCCTGTTTTTCCGGTTGTTTATTGTACTGATTCAATTCAAGATGTGTTGATGTATATTACAACGGTACATGCATATGACTCAGTCATGATCTCACCCACTTTACCCGATCGGGACACACAAGCGTGTCCGAGACTCTGATTCACGTACCGTGGCACATGACGACGTACGGGCGTCGCGCATGATAATTCTGGTGATGATCTTGTCGATTTTTTCTAGAGTCAGATCAGGTACTCCCTCCATCCCAATTTATAAGGCTTGCGTGTATTTCTATATTGATAAATTAACCAACTTCGTATAAGATACGTATAATAAAAATTATATTATTAGAAATTTCAAATGTTATATTTTTTAATGGTATAATTTTTGTATTATATAATTCATATTATATAGATCATGCGGACGATCTAGGTATACACATAAGTCTTATAAACTGGGATGAAGGGAGTAATACTGTAAAGAAAGTAACCTTTACTGTAATTTATGATGGCAGATTGGTATTATGTGTCACTACTCCTCGCTAGGCAGGGTTACTGGGTTAGTAAGTGTTGCATGCGTTGCAAGACCATCATCTCAACGACGAGTCCAGGTCCAAATGCCATCATTACCCCGAGACCTTGGTGCTCGTCATGGCGTCGGCGGATCTCGTTGAGCACAAAGATCACCGTCGGCCCGAACATGTTGCCGTCACTACGGGAGAGATGTTCTTTGCCATGTGAGTGTTTCCACACGGCAAAGGCACCCGGAACACGTCAAAGGCTTTGTCGTGTGTATACACACGGCAACGATCGCCAAGACAAAGGCCCTTTGCCGTGTGTCTTTGCGCCCGGAACACGGCAAAGCCTTTGCCGTGTGTTTTCTGCTCAGACACGACAAAGTAAAATACTTGACGGTTTCGTCTGTCTGACGAAGCCAACAGATCTTTGCCGTGGTTGTTCTTTGTTGTGTGCCTTCTCCCTTTGCCGTGTGTGGTTTGTTTGCCGTGTGCCTTCTGTTTGCCGTGTGTCATTTCTTTGTCGTGTGCATTGGTCTTTGCCGTCTGTCATTTCTTTGTCGTGGCTTAGTGGTTTGCCGTGTGGTCTGTCTTTGCTGTGTGCTAGTCAGGGGTGGCACACGGAAACGTGTCCACCTTTTATGTGTGTCTGTTGCGCATTGTACATGGCAAAGGCCATGTGACAATGACCAGCAGCACACATGTGCCTTACACGTGGCACAAATTTTATTTCATAGACTGGCAGGATTGCATAGCAAACACTACTACAAAGATTATTACTACTACATGGATCAGAAGCCTCAGTCGGGATTATGAATTGGACGAGAGGTTTCGTCATCGCTATCATTTTCCGGCCACCAATAATCATCCACGAAACCTGGAGGTGGTCCCTGTGGATCGTTGACGTCAAGGCCTGCATGGAACGCCTCGAGCAAACTCACATCTTGTTGGTTGTGAACCTCCTCAGCTTCATCTTGTGCAATGCCTTTCTCCTCAGCTTATTCTTGCTCATCGTCTACGACCATGTCACCATCGGCGGACAAGTCGATAGTGAATTGCCCGGGGAGCCTGTAAGATCCCACCTTTTAAAGGTAAAGATCCATGTGATTGCAATGCTAGTCCCTGGATCAATGCTAGCATCCACAGTTTAAGATGAAGTACACAGAAACAAAGGTCATTATTACATGTCATTCCAGAGACAACATAGTCTTTTACAACTCCATGGCCACATTAATAATACAAGAGTTCAACTATAGTAATATAATTAAGTCTTCATATTCATGTGCCACAGGCAAGCATGTTGAGTGTAGACTCATAACCCCTAAGCATCATCAGAGTAACCTGCAACATTACAAGTTACAGCCTTAGTGGGTCAATATATTGGAATAGTATTGGCAAGTGATACCTTAGTAGAATATTAACATCTAGTTACTACATGAGTATGGCTAAGTGTATCTTAGGCTTGCTTTGCTCAAAATAGGTTTTACCTATCAGTTGAAAACATTAAGTTTCTCTTTGACAGAACTTTCCCAAGGAACCACCAATAGAAATTGGTGAACCTTCACCCTTGTTCAACCACAAGTTTTACTTAGAAAAATTGGGATGAGGAGATTCTTGATAGCTTCCATGTCTTGATGCTCAAGTTGTCCTATACCAGGGACATGGCTAAGTACTTAGATTCTTCCATCTGCAGAGGTTGTGCACTTTCCCCACAAGACTTGATTTTCATCAAGACAGGACCTTTCAGAAGCCTTCCCATAGACCAAATGGACGCGTTCCAACCTATCATCCCACTACCACCAACTGTCCAAATGGCTGAGTTATTGCAACCTATATGATCCAGGCAGAGCCTGTAATGCCATGTGGCTGCACTAGAAGCTTCTTAACATTTGGCATCTCAAATCCCTTTGTTCCTAGGTGGCTTTACACAAGTGGGATACACAAGGTAAACCATAGAAATGGGCCTTGTGTAACCACTCAACACAAACCATTCTTTCCATTCCACCCAGGTGTTTCATTCACTTAGTTGTTTTATTAAGCAAAACACAAATCAAGACTTAGAAATATTTATCATAGCATGATTATATAATCCTCCCTTGGTTGCTACTAGCTAGGCTAAGCATGGCAATAGTATGTATCTTACTTAGAGTAAATTCTAACATTTCTACAACTACTAGGATTTCCCAAGCATATAATATAGATACTTAGCAAAATAATCATGCAAGTCCTATACAAAATATTTCTAATGCATAGGTGAAAATATAGGGATAAAAACATGAAGCACCACTTGCCTTGGTAGTTTGGGGAGTAGCAACAATCTTCACAACCACAATCACTATTACCACCAAAATTTACACATAAAATAATGGCACCAAATTCACATATCAAATTATACAAGCAAAAATATATGAATGCATGCAAATGCCATGTTATGATTTTTCTACACCAAACAAGACAAGTATACAGTACTGAAACATAAACAAGGCCAAGACACACTAAAAAAACTTTATTTGATCTTTAAATCATTTTTCAAATCATTTCTATACTCAAATTAAGCCTATAAATGTCTCTGCAAGAATAATCAATTTTACAGAAGCAAAACATTAAACACATTGCATAAATAGATAGCATTCTTTCTCCTGATTCCGATGATATAAAATTTGTAAAATTTGAACGTTGGGATCAAAAGTTATGAATTTTACAAGTTTGAATCACTAATAAACCTAATTCAGATTTTTAAAACAAAGAACAGGCCACGCGTCATGTTCTGATTGGCTGATACCGCTTCGGCTAGATCGATCAATGAGAGCCACATGATCTAAATGAAAACGCACGGCCAGATCTAACACTTACCCCTTCGATAAGTGATTCTATCGCATGCGTTGGATCTAGATCTGACGGCTATTGATCAAGCAACCACAGATGGGCGGCGCTAGCGGTAATGTATGGCCAAGGATGATGGCCTCTGAGAGGGGCTAGAGTTAGCGAAAGGGCTTACCAGACTCGCGATGCCACGAGGAAGCTCAACGTGCAAACGGGCAGGGTCGGGGCGCGATATAGAGGCTGTTGGGGCTCATCGGACTTGCGGACGTCGTCGGGTGCTTGCAGATGGAGATGTTGCTGACGATGTATATCACCCTAGCATTAACTAGTTGTGTCAGAGGATGCGTGTAACTACCTCGGTGAATTATGCTCCTAGTTACAAGCCTGGATGAGCGGAAATGGTTGAAATAGTACGGTGGGGCCAAAATTCCACTCACAGTTAGACCTCTCGGCCGTCCCAACCATTTCCAAACATCGGGACAAGAACGGGCGGCGTAATCGGCAGGCGAAGGGATCAACTACATACACAAATGAGTATGTATGCAAGCCACCATACAACAGTACATCAGAGCCATTCCATCTAAAAAGAAAGGAATATAGCATACGCCGGCAAGATTCAAATGTCCTAGATAGATATAATAGTTTAGGATATCTCCTCATACATCAAACATCGAGTATCGGTGAGCGGCAAACAAGATCCGAGTACGAATAAGAAGCAAATCGGCATAAGATGCCCCATAAATAAGCACATCCCCCACATATCTCACGGATCCCGTTCCTAATCTCTACACCGAATGATCGTTGCCCACATCGTCCGCCTCCTCCACCCAAGATCCCTCTTGTGAGTGTACCGTCCATCTGAATCAAACAATTTATCGTGTGAGACCCTAGGGTACTCAAAGAAGTCTTTATGCCGCTAAAGGGGACACAACTGGGTGACGAATTGCAGCAAAAGATAAACCCTAACAATTCTATAGATACTGCTAACCATCCGCCTAACCAAAGATAGCGGATGTCCGTGAATTAATGACAACATTATAACAGTAATATCATCAGATCCATCCTCCTCCTCGCTTACCAACGAGGAAGCGGACGAACAACCCCCATCCGTTGGCAATTTTATTAACCATTCCATGAGTTTTGCACTATTTACTAGCCAGTTACTTAGTGAAATTAAAGCGGTACTTTAGTTATGCTTGTCTATGATCGAGAACTGCTCCAAGTCGTCCATAACCATGCCACGACTTTGAAAGTTTTACCTGCGGTGCACAAATAGCAACACACACTCGATCAACCCTAAAACCAAATCAAAACCCAACGAGGCTTTCACGACAAAGCAATCGCAGGATTCAGAAATATTTCAGGGGGCCACCCCATTAAGTATACCCGCAACGAAGTTAGCTGACTCCGAGACGGACTCAAGGTTTGGGTGGACGGCTGTAAATGACTGGGAACCCGAAAGTGTGATCGGGCTTGTCGATACGCAAAACGTATCCCGATCCTAAATAAAGACAGTGCTCGCACAATCGTAAATAAAGCGAAGAAGCATGGCATAAGTACAGGATAGTAAATAAAACCTCAAACTAGTTTGTGGCCCCAAGAAATAAGACTGAATCAAGCTCGCCTGGGGGTCCCATAAGCCTCCCGGATGTGGATAGCGAATAATCAAGGAACAGGAATCAAGTACTTGGTCCCACGGACACAAGTGAGCATGAAAAACCAAATAGCAGATATTGCTCACCGGTGCCACTTTCATTAGTTATCCCATTACTACTCAGGTTAAGTTGTTTAGGTACCTCGTTATTCATCAGACACTCATATACCCTACACATGTTGTTCTACGACTCGCATGGCTCAAACAACTCCTGTAGTAATGGCTCATGGGATGGAGGAACAAGCTTCAGAGGGGTTTAAAAGTAAAGGCTATGCAATACTTGGGATTCAGTTTAATGCAATCGCGACTCAATGGTGCAAGAATAAGATAGAGGCAATAGGTACTATATGTATGCAAGCATTTGGTAGTGCTTTCCTGGCAGCTCAGTTGAAGCGAGAGAAGGATCTGGGTAGTGCTCCTGGGTCTCTTGATATATCCCACCGCCGTCTATTCAAGAAGAACCAAACAAACAAGGGCCAACATAAATAAAGGCACAAGCATATGAATAAAATGCGACAAGCAAACAATCATTCCATGATGAATGATGCACAAGTTGCATGGCAATAATGTAGCGTGGCATGGGTGAGGTGAATACAAGAAATAAACATTTTATTGAGTTTGTACATTTTATCCTCATATTAGTTGCTGTTTACATTATATTTATATTATGCATGCTGCAAAACATAACATGGAATGCATAAACAGAAAGGTCTCGTCGAGCTAATCATTTTAGACATATCATTTGTTAAATTTGGAGTTATAAATCAAAAGTTATTAATTAATTAAGAAAAGGGCATTTTATTGTAATTTTAATTAACTTGAAATTTAAAGTGTTCAAAATATATTTTGGATGGCATATTTGAATTCCTCACATTTTTCTGATCCAAAAACATATATTACATGTTTAATTTGGAATTGTATTTTAAAATTTATTTAAATGCATATTTGAATTTGAATTAAAAACAAATTTGAAAAGATTTAGTTTAAAACAGATAACAGAAAGCATTTTTGTACTCAGGCAGACCCTAGCCATAGGCACCCACTGTGGGGTCGAGCTCGATGACAGCGGATAAAAGCTTTTGCAATCAGACTAACCCATCCTGTGAATGAGTGGGGCCACGCGGACCCGCACGCCAAGAGGCGAGAGGCGGGCCACGCGCAACGAGAGGGCGGGTTAAGAATGAAAATGTCTAGGGGTGTTACAGAAACGTCTGAGAGGCTCGACGCGGGCAGAGCGCGGTTTGAGGAAAACAAAAGGTGGGGTTTTTCAAAGCGCGCTGTGAATGGATCTTCTCCACCATTGGGCGCACAGCGGTCTTGCGCAATGAGGCGGGAATCGAACTCATGACGAAGCGAAGCAGAGGGATACCGCAGCGGTAGGCTAACGGATGGTGACAGAGGGGCGGGTGGCTAGATGAGGTTCTACGCGACGCGAGCGAGCAACCTTGCGGCCGACGCAGCAGAGCGCCGACGAAAGATCCGCGAGCAGGAGCCACGAGAACGGAGATGTCGGCGAGAGAGCTCACCGCGAGGCTGGGGTGTTGGATCGGCGGGGCAGCAGATCGTCGGTCGGGCCGGGCCGAGCTAGGGTTTCGTCAGGCGGTCTTGGTTACAGGCTCCGGTCCTCCTCCTCCTCGGCAGGCGTGTGAGGCCGATGCGGAACCTCCTCGTCCTCCTCGATCACCTTCGCTTGCGCCCTCGATCGGCCAGGCGACAAGCTCTGGCGGCGGTTGGCAGTGCTTGGTGGTCGGAGAGGAAGAAGGAGGAGGCGAGGGCCAAGGATCTGGGAGGCAACAAGTGAGGAGAGGAGTAGATAAGGCGGGAAGAGAGGGGTGTCGTGGGGAGGTGGTGAAGGAAAAAGGTGGCTCGGGTGCCACCTTTTCCTCTCTCTTCACGATGCTCAGTGAGGCTCGGCATGGGCGGGTGAGGCGGTGGCAGGTGGGGCTAGGGCGAGGCCGAGAGAGCACGCTCGGGTGGGCCTTGGTGGCGAGAGAGCTAGAGAAAGGGAGGGGTAGGCATGGAGCTAGGGTGGGAGTTAGCCTCGGGTAGGGTTTGGTTTTAGGGTTGGGGTAGATGGGGTGTGGGACCGAGGAGGGGTAGCCAGTGGGGCGACAAGGGGCTCGGCATGGAGAGGCCAAGGGAGGGTAAGGTGAGAGAGGGTGGAGATGGGTAGGGTGTAACTAGGTTTAGAGCTTGGGTTAGGGTTAGAGAGGCTAGGGTTTAGATTAGAGGATAAGTGAGAGGGGTGGCATGGTAGATAGGTTTAGGGTTAGAAAGAGGGAATCTAGGTTTAGGGTTGTAGCTAGGTTAGAGAGGAGAGATGAGAGATGAGAGGGGCTTAAGGATTTTAGATGCTTGCATGCATCCAAGAACAAGCTAAGATCAAACAAGGTTTAGACAAAGAGAGGAAGGAAAGATAGGGTTTAAGCAAGATCAAATAAGACCAAGCCCAAAGGAGGGAGAGAGAGAAGAGAGATGATCCACTCAAAATGACCAAATAAAAACAAAGGAGGACAAAAGATGGTGATGGTTGCATGGCCCATGCAAGTATTTAATGCCATGTGTTAATCTTGTGAAAACAAAATAAAATCACATGGCATGATTCCATGCATTTCCAAAAGTTGGAATAAAGACCAAGCAAAAGAAATTAGAGTTGGGTCCACCCAACCCACATGAGCTAGAATAAAAATCCAAAGAAAAGAATTACAAGCTCATGGGTTATTGGAATGGTGGAAGTATAAGGTGGTGACAAAGAAAGGTGGTGGAATGGAATAAAAGATATGCCCCCAACTCAACTTGGGCATTTAACCAAATACAATATCAAGAGGCAAATACAATTCACAATGCATATGAGAGAAGAACCAACACAAAAAGGGTTTTATATGATGCTCAAATGCAAGGTGGCATGATGACATGAGCATGATATAATTATGATGCAACAATTATATATTGGAAGTAGCCATTATATTACTGGACCAAGTAGCATTACAATTGTTAGACAAATGGGATGCTACAATGCGCAAGGTCATGGCGAACATGACAGGGTCAAGGAGGGAGCAAGGGGCGCTCGGAGGTTACCGGTATTTCTCGTCAGAGTTGAGCGGAGGCTCTGTTGTTTGCAGAGGTGGACGGAGGCGACGTCCTGGTGCATGGAAGAACAAACGAATGGTGTGAGGTGATGCGTAGAAGCTAGGCGTACATGCTCGCATGAACCAGAGACGAAGGGGGGCGATGTACTCACCGGAATGCGTCGCTGGAGGTGCTCGGTACTACGGCTGTGCAAGTAGAATTGTGGGCAGCCTGGTGGCGGAGAAGAGGCGCTGATTGAGGGGAAAGATGCGGAGAGGAGAGGGGGTTAAATATCCGGTGAGGGCCGAGGAGATCGTGCGGCATTGATCGGCAATTAAGCCCGCTTCATTCGCGGCAGTGATGGAGGTAACGGCGGCGTCGACGGGATCGGGGGGTGCGTGGCTTGGGGACGATGACCGCGTGGCGTTTGGGTCCACCAGTCAGCGAGCGCGGTGTAGGTCTGAGTCGCGTGAGAGAAAGAGAAAAAACCCGGGTGGGCTTAGTGGGTTGGGTCTGCTGTTGGGCTGAAAAGTTGGCGCTGGCCTTTTCCTATTTCTTTATTCTTTTTCTTTTTTCTGTTTGATTTTCTAGGAAACAAATTCAATTGATTTCAAATGTGTTTGAATTCAAATTTGTTCTAGATTTTTATAAAGTGAAACCTGCACATTTTTTAGTATAAAACCATGCTATTTCACTAAACTTGCTTGGTTCCTTTGGAGTTTTTAAAATAAACAGTGCCTTTACACAAGATTTAATAAAGACATAAAAATGGTTTTAAAACCTTTTTTTTTTTTGAATTTTTTGTCCAAGCCTTGGAACACAACCAAACCAACTCATGAACAAACAATCTTGGTTTAAAACAAATAATCTCTCATCAGAGAGTAGCATTGGATCAATGCTTTGTTCACATAAAATAATAAGCATCCAGATGCTTCTGTTTTTGTAATAACTTTGAAAAGGATCTCTGAATAATTATGAATGCATGGATGATATGCAAACTTTGAAAACATGATTTTTGGGATGTTACAAATCTAACCCCCTTAAGGTGAATCTCGCCCTCGAGATTCGGATTGGCTAGCAAATAGGTGAGGGTGGTCTTTCCGAAGGTCATCTTCTCTTTCCCATGTTGCTTCTTTTTCGGAATGATGGTTCCATTGAACTTTGCAAAATTTGATAGTCTTAGTCCAAGTAACTCTTTCTGCAGTTTCAAGAATCTTGATGGGTTTTTCCTCATAAGTGAGATCACTTTCCAATTGGACCTCTTCTAATGGTACAGTATCCTTTAGAGAAGTCTCTTCCATCTTTGGATGGCATTTCTTTAGCTGACTCACATGAAACACATTGTGAGTTGTAGTCAATGATTCTGGTAATTCAATTTCATAAGCTACTTCTCCTTTACGACTCAGAATCTTGAATGGTCCAACATATCTTGGGGCCAATTTTCCTTTGACTCCAAATCTCTTCACTCCACGGAGTGGTGACACTCTAAGATAAGCTCTATCACCCACTTCATAGGTGACTTCTCTACGCTTAGGATCTGCGTAGCTCTTCTGTCGGGACTGTGCTATCTTTAATCTGTCCTTAACGAGTTTGACTTTCTCTTCAGCCTCTTTGATTAGTTCGGGTCCGAACAAGTTTCTTTCTCCTACACCATTCCATAGCAATGGGGTAGTACACTTTCTCCCATAGAGAAACTCAAACGGTGCCATCTCAATACTGGCTTGATAGCTGTTATTGTAAGAGAATTCTGCGTAAGGCAGACTTTCATCCCAACTAGCTCCATAGTCTAGGGCACATGCCCTTAGCATATCTTCTAGAATCTGGTTGGTCCTTTCTGTCTGTCCATCAGTTTGAGGATGAAAAGCAGTGCTGAATTCCAATCTCGTTCCCAATGACTCATCTAGTTGTCTCCAAAAATGCGAAGTGAATTGAGTTCCCCTATCAAACACAATACTCTTGGGTACTCCATGTAGACATACAATCCTATTCATATAAATCTTGGCTAACTTAGCACTTGTATAAGTTGTCTTCATGGGTATGAAATGAGCCACTTTAGTTAGGCGATCCACTACTACCCAAATAGAATCATATCCTGACCTGATCCTTGGCAATCCAGTGATGAAATCCATGCCAATCTTGTCCCACTTCCAATCAGGAATAGGTAGTGGTTGTAGCAATCTTTTGGTTTACGATGTTCCTTTCACTCTACTACATACATCACACAAAGCAATATGTTCGGCGATGTCTTTCTTGAGATTATTCCACCAAAATCTTTCCTTCATATTCATGTACATTTTGGTGTTACCCGGATGAATGGAATATGGTGAGTTGTGTGCTTCCGGTAAAATCAGTTTCCGAAGCTCCGGATCTTGCGGAACACAGATACGTTTTCCATACCATAAAGTACCCTATTCGTCTTCATGGAATCCTTTGGCTTTTCCTTTGCCAATCTTTTCCTTAATCTCTTCAATTTCCTTATCCGTCTTTTGGGCTTCTTTGATTTTGTCCAACAATGTGGGTTGAACATCCAATGACATGAGATGTCCTTCAGGCACAATCTCTAATCTGAGGTCTCTAAATTGGGCACACGGATCCTCTGGCAACTCTCCCTTAGTAAGGCCATTCACAAATACCTTATGGCTTAGAGCATCTGCTACAACATTGGCTTTACCGGGGTGGTATTGCAAACTTAAGTCGTAGTCCTTGATGAGTTCTATCCATATTCTTTGTCTCATGTTAATTTCTTTCTGAGTGAAGATATACTTCAAACTTTTGTGATCAGTGAACACTTCACATCGTTTTCCCAAAACATAATGTCTCCATGTTTTGAGTGCATGGAAAACAGAGGCTAATTCCAAATCATGAGTAGGGTAATTTACTTCATGAGTTTTGAGTTGTCTCGAGGCATAAGCCACAACTTTCCCTTCCTGCATTAGAACTGCACCTAATACATGATGAGATGCATCACAATACACTTGGAAATCTTTCTCCAAATCCGGTAGACATTGGACTGGTGCTGTCACTAGTCTCTTCTTTAATTCTTGGAAACTGAGTTCACATCCTTCAGACCAAGCAAATTTCTTGTCTTTCTTTAGTAACTCCGTCATTGGTTTAGCTACTTTGGAGAAATTTTCAATGAACCTTCTATAGTATCCTGCCAAGCCAAGGAAACTACGAACCTCTTTTACTGACTTAGGAGATTCCCATTCAGTTATAGCTGACACTTTTGCGGGATCAACTGCTACACCATCTCCCGACACAACGTGTCCAAGAAATACAACTTCATTTAACCAAAATTCACATTTGCTGAATTTGGCATACAATTTATGCTCTCTAAGCTTCTCAAGTATCAAACGCAAATGTCCTTCATGCTCTTCTTTGCTCTTGGAGTAGATCAAAATGTCATCGATGAAAATGACAACAAACTTGTCAAGGAACTCCATGAAAACCCTGTTCATCATATTCATGAAGTAAGCTGGTGCATTGGTCAAACCAAATGGCATCACGGTGTACTCATACAATCCATACCTAGTGGTGAAAGCTGTCTTAGGTATGTCCTGTTCTCTTATCTTGAGCTGGAAATAACCTAACCGGAGATCAATCTTTGAGAACACACAGGCTCCTTCTAACTGATCAAACAAGTCATTGATTCTAGGCAAAGGGTATTTGTTCTTGATAGTCACCTCATTGAGTGAACGATAATCTATGCATAACCTTTGACTTCTATCTTTCTTTTCCACAAACAAAACTGGTGCTCCCCAAGATGAAGAACTTGGCTGAATAAATCCTTTCTGCAACTGTTCTCCAAGTTGTTTCTTGAGTTCTTTCAACTCATTAACTGACATCTTGTAAGGTCTCTTTGCTATTGGTCCTGATCCTGGTAGCAAATCAATCAGAAATTCCACATCTCTATCTGGTGGCATTCCCGGCAATTCTTCTGGAAACACATCCGGATATTCACTCACAATAGGCACACTATCTATGCTAACCCCTTAAGAGAATTTAGCTTACTCCCTTTTGATTCAAAGTTAGTCTTGAATTTTATCCTTTTATTTTCTGGGGTTGTGAGTGTGACAGTATGGTTGGCACAATTTAGCACTCCCTTGTGCTTAGTCATCCAGTCCATTCCCAGAATGACGTCCAATCCTTGGGAATTTAGGATTATCAGATTAACGGGAAACTTATACTTCCCAAACTCTATGACTAGATCATGACATCCTGAG
Organism: Avena longiglumis; assembly: GCA_030063025.1. Taxonomy (NCBI): domain Eukaryota; kingdom Viridiplantae; phylum Streptophyta; class Magnoliopsida; order Poales; family Poaceae; genus Avena; species Avena longiglumis. Next base: position 582,736,542 of record CP125976.1, on the reverse strand, counting down.
TTCACTATCATTTCTCCGCCAGGAGAACTTACTTTTATAGGACACCTAATAGTTTCTACTGGAAGTTCGTTTCTTTAAAAAAATGCTCTTGATATGAATGAATGTGATGTGCCAGTATCAAAGAGAACAAATCTTTGGAGCAATTGAGTTTGAACTTACCAAAGAACAACATCAGGTTCCTCATAGATCTCTTCCACATTGATGTGGTTCACCTGTCCCTTCTAGAAAGGGTTGGGTTTGTTGGGTCCTTCAACTTTCTTTTCTGGGAATTCATTTGCATGATGCCCCATCTTCTTACATTTGAAGCATTCAACCTGACTGAGATCCTTCTTGACAGGCTGGCTTCCACTGCCACTTCCACTTCCATTGTGGTGGCTCTTGTATCCACCCTTGTGATTCTTGTACTTGTCATTGTCATGACTACGATGGTGCTTGTTGTCATGATGACAGTTGTGGTTGTGGTGGCTGTTGTACTTTCCATGCTTGTGGGATCCAGAACTCCCACTATCATAATAATGGGAACGCTTGTGAGACGATCCCGAGTTGTGCTTGTTAGAGTTGTGTTTCCTCTTTCTGCTTTCAACCTGTTTCATCTTGCTCTCCAAGATGGCGGCCTTGTCACAAAGGGATTGGTAGGTGGGGACATAGTCTACAGATAATTGCAGATTCAGTTCATCGTTCAGTCCTTTGAGGAACTTATCTTTCCTCTTGGCATCAGTATCAACTTCATCCGGTGCATAACGCGCCAGATTGTTGAACTCCTCAATATATTCAACCACGCTGCGATGGCGTTGTTTCAGATTATGGAATTCCTTCTTCTTCAAACTCATCACTCCGGATGAGATGTGAGATATACGAAAACCATCTTCAAAGATAGCCCATGTCACATCCTCAATGGGAGTGGTGATCTGGAAGTTATCCCACCAAGTAGCAGCTGGTCCTTCCAACAAGTGTGCTGCAAATCTGACTTTCTCCTCGTCGGTGTAGCCGACAGTTACCAAATCCTTGTTCACTGAGCGTAGCCAATCATTGGCCACCATGGGATCAGTAGTTCCTGAGAACTTTGTAGGCCTCAGCCTTAGGAATCTGGTGAGCATGTCAAAACCTGGTGGATTGTTCTGATTGTTGTTGTTGTTATTGTTGTTGTTATTCTGATTCTGCATGAAAGTGGTCATCATCTGCATCAGCTGTGCCTGTGCTATCATCAGCTGCTGCATCTCGGGGGTGACATTGTTGTTCGGGTTGGGGTTGGCACATCGAGGAGGCATCTATGGTTTTCAATAAGGATAAGAATGAGATACCCATAGATGCTTAACATGCACAATACAACACATAGACAACACCAAACAAGCATCAAAATAACAAAAAGTTCAACAACATAGACAACAATTTTGAAAAACAAACACACTAATAGCAAGCCATCCACATGTTGGATGGTCATTGCGACTCAATAATCATAAGCATGGTAAATGATAGATGAATGAGTAGTCATCACTACTCCTCTGCGTCAACCTCCTCATCAACAAGTGTAAGACCTGCATTCTCCATAGCTGTCTTGTATTCCTCGACATTGGTAGTCAAGGCCTCTACCTTGGCTTTGAGAGCCCTCTTCTGTGAACGAAGTCTCTCAATCACACCCTGCTGATGCTCGAGCTCGAAGTCCTTGGCCTCTAGTTCTGCAGTCATCTCTCGAATCCTCTTGTTCCTATCTTGGACTCTCTTCTCTTGGCTCTTATACTTCCTGTCCTGGCTCTCAAACTTAGCCTCCATTTCCTTGACTATCTCGTCTTGCTCCGCGAAGAGCAACCTATATGATCCAGGCAGAGCCCATAATGCCATGTGGCTGCACTAGAAGCTTCTTAACATTTGGCATCTCAGATCCCTTTGTTTCTGGGTGGCTTTCCACAAGTGTGATACACAAGGTAAACCATAGAAATGGGCCTTGTGTAACCACTCAACACAAACCATTCTTTCCATTCCACCCAGGTGTTTCATTCACTTAGTTGTTTTATTAAGCAAAACACAAATCAAGACTTAGAAATATTTATCATAACATGATTATATAATTCTCCCTTGGTTGCTACTAGCTAGGCTAAGCATGACAATAGTATGTATCTTACTTAGAGGAAATTCTAACATTTCTACAACTACTAGGATTTCCCAAGCATAGCATATAGATACTTAGCAAAATAATCATGCAAGTCCTATACAAAATATTTCTAATGCATAGGTGAAAATATAGGGATAAAAACATGAAGCACCACTTGCCTTGGTAGTTTGGGGAGTAGCAACAATCTTCACAACCACAATCACTATTAGCACCAAAATCTACACATAAAATAATGGCACCAAGTTCACATATCAAATTATACAAGCAAAAATATATGAATTCATGCAAATGCCATGTGATGATTTTTCTACACCAAACAAGACAAGTATACAGTACTGAAACATAAACAAGGTCAAGATACACTAAAAAAACTTTATTTGATCTTTAAATCATTTTTCAAATCATTTCTATACTCAAATTAAGCCTATAAATGTCTCTGCAAGAATAATCAATTTTACAGAAGCAAAACATTAAAAAACATTGCATAAACAGATAGCATTCTTTCTCCTGATTCCAATGATATAAAATTTGTAAAATTTGAACGTGTGGATCAAAAGTTATGAATTTTACAAGTTTGAATCACTAATAAACCTAATTCAGATTTTTAAAACAAAGAACAGGCCAAGCGTCATGTTCTGATTGGCTGATACCGCTTCGGCTGGATCGATCAACCAGAGCCACAGGATCTAAATGAAAACGCACGGCCATATCTAACACGTACCCCTTCGATAAGTGATTCTATCGCATGCGTTGGATCTAGATCTGACGGCTATTGATCAAACGACCACAGATGGGCGGCGCTAGCGGCGGCGGCGCGGCTCTGCCAGTGATGTTCCGGCGGCTACGGAGGGGGCTGGAGTTAGCAGAAGGGCTTACCAGACTCGTGATGCCACGAGGAAGCTCAACGTGCAAACGGGCAGGGTCGGGGCGCGATGTAGAGGCTACTAGGGCTCGTCGGACTTGCGGACGTCGTCGGGTGCTTGCAGATGGAGATGTTTCCAACGATGTAGATCACCCTAGCACGAACCAGTTGTGTCAGAGGATGCGCAAGGTAGTGGCGAACATTACGGGGTCAAGGAGGGAGCAAGGGGCGCTCGGAGGTTACCGGTATTTCTCGTCGGAGTTGAGCGGCGGCTCTGTTGTTTGCAGAGGTGGACGGAGGCGACGTCCTGGTGCATGGAAGAACAAACGAATGGTGTGAGGTGATGCATAGAAGCTAGGCGTACATGCTCGCATGAACCAGAGACGAAGGGGGGCGCTATACTTACCGGAATGCGTCGCCGGAGGTACTTAGTACTACGGCAGTGCAAGTAGAATTGTGGGCAGCCTGGTGGCGGAGAAGAGGCGCCGGGTGAGGGGAAAGATGCGGAGAGGAGAAGGGGTTAAATAGCCGGTGAGGGGCGAGGAGATCGCGCGGCATTGATCGGCAATTAAGCCAACTTCATTCACGGCAGTGATGGAGGTAACGGCGGCATCGACGGGGTCGGGGGGTGCGTGGCTTGGGGACGATGACCGCGTGGTGTTTGGGTCCACCATCGGTGCCAGTAGGTCTGCAGGTCGTGAGAGAGAGAGAGAAAAACCCCTGGTGGGCTTTGTGGGATGGCTCTGCTGTTGGGATGAAAAGCTGGCGCAGGCCTTTTCCTATTTCTTTATTCTTTTTCTTTTTTCTATTTGATTTTCTAGGAAACAAATTCAATTGATTTCAAATGTGTTTGAATTCAAATTTGTTCTGGATTTTTATAAAGTGAAACCTGCACATTTTTTAGTATAAAACCATGTTGTTTCACTAAACTTGCTTGGTTTCTTTGGAGTTTTTAAAATAAACAGTGACTTTACACAAGATTTAATAAAGACATAAAAATGGTTTTAAAACCATATTTTGTTTTGAAATTTTTGTCCAAGCCTTGGAACACCACCACACCAACTCATGAACAAACAATCTTGGTTTAAAACAAATAATCTCTCATCAGAGAGTAGCATTGGATCAATGCTTTGTTCACATAAAATAATAAGCATCCAGATGCTTCTGTTTTTGTAATAACTTTGAAAAGGATCTCTGAATGATTATGAATGCATGGATGATATGCAAACTTTGAAAACATGATTTTAGGGATGTTACAGAGCCCTTCTTCCTGATAAAACTCGCCATCATTTGTTGTGGGGTCTAGGTGGCGGTAATCATCCTTGTTTGGCAAGGGCGGCCTATTGCGTGTCGGTACCGTCATCACAACATCCCAGTCCTGCAGACGTTTTGTCGGGTTTTGGCATGGGTACGGAAGATAGAATACTTAGAAGGCTGAGTAGCCAAAATGTAAACATTATCTCCCGCATAAACGGAGCTTCTCTTAACTTCGACCAGTCCAATTTTAGGATCCCGTTTCACCTTGTGTGGGTCAAACCAATGGCATTTGAATACAACGGGATTTATCCCTTTGCCAAAACTGTAATTCAGCTCATATATACCCTCGACTCTTCCATAGTACTAGAGGCCATTTGTGCCTTCACAAAAGACCCCGCTATTTGTTGTCTTCCGGTTGGGCCGGCTAATTGTGTATTTATGGGTATGGAAGCGATACCCATTCACGTCATAAGCATTGAACATGTCGATTGATACGTACAAAACGTATCTACTTTCTCGAACACTTTGCTATTGTTTCTTCTCTAAACTTATGTGATTTGGATACAACTAACACGGATTGGCGCTGTTTTCAGTAGAATTACCTTGGTGTCTTGTTTTTGTGGAGAAAATGAACTATCAGGAAAAATTCCGGAAAATATGCCAAAAATTATATTTCACGGTAAGATCCACGGGCGGAAAAAAGAGACGGAGGGGAGGCCTGTGGGGCCCAGACCCACCCTAGGCGCGGGCCCACCTGACCCCGCGCCTGGAAGGGGTGCGGCCACCCCAGGCAACTCCTCGGCCTCCCTCTGCGCCTATAAGTTGCCTTTCGACCTAAAAACCGAGGGGGGTTCGATAGTTTTCCAGAAAGATCTCCGCTCCGCCGCCGCCACCAGAAACCAAGATTCGGATCCAGAAACTCTGTTCTGGCACCATGCCGGGACGGGGAATTTGAAGCGGATCATCGTCATCACCAACGCATCTCCATCAACTCACCGATGTTTCCCTCATCCATGAGTGAGTAATCCCCCGTTGTAGGCTTGGGGATGGTAGGGATTTGATGAGTTCTATCATGTAATCGAATAAGATTGTTAGGGCATAGTGCCTAGTTTCTCTTGTGCTATTTGACTTTGTTTCAACTTATTGTGCTTAATGCTAGGGCCCGAGTGCCATGATCTCAGATCTAAACTTATTCTTATCTGCAAGTTGTGTACACATATCATTGTCCGGATCCAAAGGCCCCAAAGTGACATTGGGACAACCGGAGGGGATGGCCGTGGTGTGAGGATCACATGTGTTCATGGAGTGTTAATGCTTTGCTCTGGTGCTCTATTAAAAGGAGCACCTTAATTGCCAGTAGTTCCCTAGAGGCCCTGTAGCACCCCGGGTAAAACCACTACTAGAAATTGCTTGTTATTTGATTTATCTGCATCAACATCGCATCATCATCATAACGATCATCATGCCACATTGCATGGGTCGTCCTTTGTTGCATTTGTATTTATGTATTGTGTTTGATCTTGTTATCTATATACCTCCCTCTATCTATTTTGTCTATCTCCGTATTTTGGTTTTCCCAAGAAGGATTCATTGGTTAGGGTCCGATATTTTCCAAATGCTTTTGATGCACCTTTTCTAAAATTGCTATCACAGGTCTCGTAGTAATGTCCAATTTGTATGCGGGGGCATCACTCTTCCTCTCTCTTCTATGTCCCTCTTGCCTCGCCTTTTGTGCCATTTTCCTATGTTCAAATGTTCTTGCAAATTTCAAAAGAGTTTAAAATCAAATGCTTGTTTGAATTTTAAATAACAAAACAAATTGTAAATAAAACCCAAAACAAAGAGATAAAGAGAAAAGAGAGGACCATACCTAGCTTCAGCCATTAGGCGCCGAACCCGTTCTTTTCCCCTTGGTCCATACCGCTTCGACGGAAGAAGCGTTCCGTCCCTGTTCCTCTTCCTCCGTCGGCCTTCCCCTCTCTGCAGCTCTAACGGCGAGAGGCAGGTAGCCGTCTGCCTCGTCACCCGCTCGCGCAGTCCGCGCCTTTTATCCCCATCGAGAGGATCCCCAGGAACCCTAGACGCCTCCTCCTCCCGCCCTCGCGCCGCCACTCGTTTTCTCCTTCCCCCACCTTACCGTGAGCAGCAACCATCGTTAGAGTTGGATATCGTCTGTGTCGTCGTCGTGGTCACCGCCAAGTGCCGATGATGCCGGGAATCGTTTCCCCGTGCCTATTTCGTTCGGTTGAAGCCGCGCCTGGAGGAGCCGGACCGGCCAGGACCTCGCCCCATCGTCCTCCCGCCGTTGCAGCGCATACAGGACCCACCCGACGCTCGTTGCCGCCGTCCTCGACAACCTACGTCTGGGCCTCCTTGTCCGAAAGGACCGATGTGAGCTACTCTTTCCTCTTGTGTTTCCTTGCTTCCTGTACTGCGACGCGTACACCCTCTGGCCGCACCGTTCGTCGTTGCTCGTGCGCTCCACGCCGCGCGTAGTTCATCCGCAGACGCCTTGCAGCCCATGTTTCTACCATTTTTCTGGCGAACTCAGTCAACCACCGGCATATCCCGGCACCCTCCTGCGTAGACGGATGTTCCTTCACCACGCTGCAGCAGGTTGTCTGCAAAATAGCGAGCTCAGTTCTTCAGGAACCTCTTGGAAATTCAGCCTGATCTACGTATAAACTGAAAATGTGTGTCAGCCAACAACATCTCCCAGCATCTCTGATCCCCTACGTTTTCCCCACCGCTGAAGTCAAGATCCGGCAATGACCCCTTGATGAAATTTGTAGTACTTGCGCCCCTCTTTCTTACGAGCTTAACCACACCCCAATCCGACGCCTACAGCCCTGGTAATCCGCCCCACAAAAACACTCGATCTCGCTGAGATGTGACGAAAATTCGACAGTTCTCCTCCCTAGAAAACCTCTCTGGACATCGTCAGTTTCCCGTCGTTTCAGCCCTCATCCGGAGAAACCTTGAACAACAAAGTTGTAGACCTTGGTTTCCTCTACAACTTTAGTTTTTTGAGCGTTTCCAAATTCAGCACCGTTTAGTCGCCATCTTTGTTCGAACTCTGGCCGAATTCAATCAAACTTCAGATCTGAAATTCAGTTTCGTCAGATAACAGCCCCTGTACTTTTGCAGCTTAGCCCCTGGAGATTTCTGCTCCTCAACCCGCAGTCCTACATGCCCCAACGTGTCACACCCTCACGCCTTAGTCCAGTTGTGGCATCCCGCAAAAACCACTACTAGAAAATCGCGTTGTTTTTGTGCATTGCATCATCATGACATCATCATGCATATTATTTTTACTTGAAACTATGTTGCGAAAGACTATTGTTTTCTGAAACTAGCCCTCCTTCTATTTCAAATTAAACCCCCGGATGCTTCCGGATATTTTGTTTGTCTAAAAACTATTTACAAAAGTTTATTGTAAATTAAATAAAAGTTATATTATTTTAGGGGGCAGTCGAACGGGCCGATTCGACCCAGTCGATCACCCCCAGAATAAAACGGTCCACCCCAAAAGCCCTAATCTACCCAATCCTAGTCTACCCACCAATCCCCTCCCTCCACCTCACCTTCCCCTCCACCTCATCTCACCCCCGCCACCTCATCAATCCACCAGCCACCACCAATCTCCCCGGTCCCACCCGTCAGCCCCACCTCCCCTACTCTCCACTCTCTCTGCACCCGGGCCCCACCGAGCCAGCCCCACCCCCACTCACCCCGCTTTGGACCCACCCCTGGCCCCCGGCCCCACCTACCTCTTCCCCACCCGCGCCCTCTCTCTCTTCCTCCCGTGGCCCTCTCCCCACCTCCTCCTCTGCCTCTCTTCCTCCCATCGCCCGCTCCCGCTCCTCACTGGCGGCGGCTCCCGGCTCCCTGTGCGCCGCTCTCGACCTCCACCTTCCCCGCGGCCGGCCGGCCGCCGCCGCCCCCCCACGCCTCTGTTCCTCCTCCGTCGCCTGAGACCACCTCCGCCTCCTCTCCTCCGGGCTCTCTCCCTGCAGGCGCCCTGCCTTGGCGCTCCTCCTCCTCATTCGCCCCTCGCCCCTCCGTGAGCTCACCCTCGCCTCGCTCCTCGCCCGAGCAAGCCGTGTCCCTCGCCCGCCTCTCCCTCTTGCCCTCCGCGTCTCCGAGCCAAGGCCCGGCCCGCCGCGACCTCAGCGCCTCTGCCGGGAGCCGCATCCCCGTCGTCCTCGCCCGCTCACCCCATCCCGTCCGCGTCCAGGCCGTCCCCTCCGTCGGCCCACGCCACCGCCTCGCAGCCTCTTCTCGCAGCACCGCCCGACTCTCGAAGCTCGACGCCGCCGCCTCGCCGCCTCGCCTGGTGTCTGGCCGCCTGGGTTCTCGCTCGCGGCCCATGGCCTCGCCTCCCCTGCAGAGCCGACCTCGAGGCCGGGCCCTCCTCTGCGCTGTCCGGCAAGCCCACGCCGACCGAGCCCTGGGCCCGCGAGGCTCTGCCCGCTTTTCGTCGCCGCTGCCTTCGTCGTCCGAGCACGCCCCGCCCGCAAGGTGTTCGAGTCGGTATCCACAGGAGACATGCCTCTTTGGTTTGTTCTGTTCTTGGTGCCTCTGCCCGTGCCCGTCTTGTTGATGGGTCGTTATAACGGAGATGGCCCCGGCATCACGAGATCTTCACCAACGCAATGCAAATGAACACGGACCCCGAACCCGAAGAATCGCCGACAAGGACCGTCCCTACACCAAGAGCTGCTTCCGAACACTTCGACCGAAGCTGAATCAAGATCGCCCCGGATACGCCAAGTTCGCCTACCCGGACACCGTGCGACAAGATCTTCCCGGAACCGAAGATCATCAATACTTCCGCTCGGCAACGCCAAGTACTCCTTCCTGGCTTCGAAGCCGACCCCGTGGCACCCGACAAGATCTCGCAACGACAAGATCGACACCGACCACGGCGAATCTGATGCGCCCCCGACGCCGAACCAAGTCCTTCTTGCTAGGACGACAAGATCTCCATCTTGTATCCGACCTTCGAAGACCGATTCCTTCGAACCCTGAACCTGAGACCGAACCCCGAACCCCGGAACCAAGATCGCCGAACCCTAATGTGTGACCCCTTTTCTCGAGCCCTATTTTATAAATGTAATAACAAATTGATGCATATTAAATTGTCATACTCGCATGCATATTTGTGTGGTTTGGGGGCCTTATGCCGATTCACCATATAATTAAATATGGGGCCCATATGCGGGCAAATCTAGTCTCATATCGGCCTCATTTAAATTGATGTAGCGAACCGGTGCTATATTTGGCCATGTTAATACAACATTTAAAATGCAGGGTAGCTAAATAACTTGAACCATATAATTAATTGCCGGGACCCCGGTTCCGCTTAATATGGCCTAATCGCATCGCACCTTTGCCATGTCATACATTGCATCCGGTGTTTCTTCTAGTGTTTAGCTTCTTCGCGGATAAGGCCGTTGAGTTGATGTGAGCTTCGCCCCGATCTTCGGATGAACCTTCGACAATGTTTTCAGGCGAGCATCTCCCCCTTTCTACCTATCTTACTTTTATAGTATTTATTCCCTCCTGTTGATCTATTGATATCTGTGTTGCGATGCTCTAGTTTTCGTACCCGTGAAATCCCTTGCAGCCTTATATTGCCTTGGACACCTCCTATTACCTGTTGTTTGGTAGATAGTTGGACCTGTGCGTCGTAGTCGCTCGCTCAAGTGATGTTGCGTGTCGCCATGTACCACAGTTGTTGGAGTGTTGCTGCATGTTTATTGTTGGAGATGATCATGGCTTTACTTATCGTTCACTTTAATTACTGTTTAACAACTAAAATTGAAGTAGGTAAGCAGAGGCACAGGTGGGCAACAGATGTTATTTGGTTGTTAACCGTCCACTTGTGTCCCGTAGGACCCCGAGTACTTGATACCTGTTCCTTGAATATTCACGCTATCCACATCCGGGAGGATTATGGGACCCCCCTGAGCCAGAGCTTGATTCATTCTTATTTCCTGGGGCACAAACTAGTTTGAGGTTTTATTTACTATCCTGTACTTATGCCATGCTACTGCTTTATTTACGATTGTGCGAGGAGCACACTGTACTGTTTAGGATCGTGACCCGTTTACGCGGTATCGACAAGCCCAGTTTTGGGTTCCCGATCCATACCGCCCCACAAACCTTGAGTCCGTCTCGAGTCGCTAACTTCGCTATGGTGTAATCAATGGGGTGGCCCCCTGAAATATTTCCGAATCCTGTGATTGCTTTGTCGTGAAGGCCTCGTTGGGTTTTGATTTGGTTTTTTCGAGGTTGATCGAGTGTGTGTTGCTATTTGTGCACCCCTGCAGGGTAAAACTTAAAACTTTCTAAAAGCCGTGTCCGCGGTTATGGACGACTTGGAGCACAGTATCTCGATCATAGACAACTATAACTAAAGTAGTGCTATAAATTTGACTTTATAATGACTAGTAATCAGCTTCACTATAATGGAATGGCTAAATAAAACTGCCAACAATTGCTTGTTTGGGTTGTCGCTTGCGACCATTGTATCTGACTAGTAAGTATTGCAACTACAACGGAAATGGCTAAATAAAAGTACCAACAACTGCTGGGTTTGGGGTTATCTCATGCTAATTGTATCTGACTAGTAAGTGTTGCAACTATCACGGAATGGTTAACTAAAAGTGCCCACTGCTTATTTTATCAGGATGACTATCTATACTTGACTAGTAATTGCTGTAACGACAACCGAATAACTAAAACTGCCAACTGCGTGAGTTCCTCGGTTGACTTCCTCGTTCGGTCTCGAGGGGGAACGCCAGGATGGGTTTGTTTGGTGGTAGCATCAGGTTGGTTCCGAATAGGTCTTTCTTACCCCTCTCTGATAGCCGCTAGTTGTATCGAGTCTCTATAGGTTGTTTAGTGCATGCCACGCCGCTCATCCACCATACCTATGTAGGAGGACCGCCAATTCTAGCCTCATGCGTGTATTGGCCTCGATCTTGACCGCTCCTCTTTTTCCTTTGCCCTTTGTCGGCACCCCTTTTGTTTAAGCAGGTTTGAGATCGACGTCGTTAGCAGGGTTACCCTTCCGGCTTGGCCTGGGCAGGGTTATGGACGCCATTGGTTATTCTTCAGGGCTCTTAGCTCAATTTGCATCTTGTCCGTAGCTGGACGCTCTATCATTTTCAAGGTGATTTGGATCTTTGTACCGTATATCTGTATTCTTGACTCATGGAGTCGTGTTGTGTATATATCTGTTCTGTGGGTCCCATCGAGGACTGTTGTGTAATGTTATTACTTCATTTTCCACCCGCACGAAAGTGCCTGGTGGGCAGCTTTGAATCGTTTCTATGCGGGTTTGGCGGGTTACGCTCAAACTTGCATAGGGCCGATTCTGAGGGTGTTACACCAGTCAGCGCCTTAGGCCCACTTGTCATTCCATGTGGGTCGAATACCTCTATGTATCAAAAATCTATGTTGTTCCAAATTCAGAAAAATAAAACCCAAATATGAATATACATGAATTAGTTCATAACTTTAAAATGATTCTGAATTTGGCAAAATTTATAAAATGAATTATGTTTAGTTTTTCGGTATGTATTCCAATGCAAATTCAAATATTTTCAAAACTATTTCAAACTAGTCAAACCTTGGACTTTGATCCCATTTGACTAATTTTGACTTTGATTTTGATTTAACTTCATAAATCCAAATAATATGAATAATACATGTTTTTGAATCAGAAAAACATGAGGATTATGAATATGACATTTATAATATCATTTGAGCATTTTAAAATTTTCGAATTATTAAATGTCAATTAATGCCCATTTCTTAAATATTGCATAACTTCAAAACCACAACTCCGAATTCGACAAATGATATGTCTAAATCGATCAGCGCGACGAGACCTCTCCAACCATGATGTCCATGTTATCATTTGCATAATGCATTAAGGGCAGTTTTATAATCAGTACTGTGTATGCAAAGAAAACATAGTAAATAAAATTGGGAACTAATTGTTTCTTATCAATAATGCCTCACGAATGTTTTATCATCAATGCGATCCCCCTAGTACCTTTTCGACATAGTTTGCATCATTAAATTGCCATGTCATGCATCATATCATGATCATGCCGATTCTTCTGCATTAGTTGTAATTGTTGCATCGCTTGTTCTTTTTAGTGTTTTGCTTCTTTCCGGATAGGACGATGAGATGTTGTGAGCTTCGACAAGTTCTTCGGTTATGTATCTTCAGCAATGTTTTCAGGCGAGCATTCTCCCCCTTTCTACCTATTTTACATTTCTAGTCTTTATTTCCTCATGTTGATCTATTGCTATCTGTGTTGCGATGCTCTAGTTTTCGTACCCGTGGTATCCCTTGCAGCCTTATATTGCCTTGGACACATCCTATTACCTGTTGTTTGGTAGATAGATGGTCTTGCGTGTCGTAGTCGCTTGCTCAAGTGCTGTTGCGTGTTGTCAAGTACCGCAGTTGTTGGAGAAATGCCTTATGCTTTAAGTTGGAGATGGTCATGGATTTAATTATTGTTTAATAACTAAAATTGAAAGTAGGTAAATGCAGAGGCACCGGTGGGTAATAGACAATATTTGGTTTTTAACCGCTCACTGGTGTCCCGTAGGACCCCGAGTTCTTGACACCTGTTCCGAGATCGAGCGCGCTAACCACAGAATGGTTAACTAAAACTGCCCACTGCTTTTATATCAGGATGACTATCTATACCTGACTAGTAATTGCCGCAACTATAACGGAATGAATAAAACTGCTAGCGGTGTGAGTTCCTCGGTTGACTTCCTCGTTTGGTCTCGAGGGGGAAACACCAGGATGGGTATGTTTGGTGGTAGTATCAGGTTGGTTCCGAATAGGTCTTTCTTATCCCTCTCTGATAGCCGACAGTTATCTCGAGTCTCTATAGGTTGTTTAGTGCATGTCGCGCTGCCGCTCAGTCCACCATACCTATGTAGGCGAGGACCGCCGAATTCTAGTCTCGCCGTCTTGGCCTCGATCGACCGCTCTCTTTTTCCTTTGCCCTTTGTCGGCACCCCTTTTGTTTAAGCGGTTTTGAGATCGACGTCGTTAGCGGGTTACCCTTCGGGCTTGGCACAGGCGGTTATGGACACCATTGGTTATTCTTCAGGGCTCTTAGCTCAATTTGCATCTTGTCCGTACTCGGACGCTATATCATTTTAAAGGTGATTTGGATCTTTGTATTGTATATCTGTATTCTTGACTCTTTGAGTCGCTGTTGTATATATGTTTTGTGGGTCCCACCGAGGACTATTGTGTAATGATATTACTTCGTTTTCCACCCGCACGAAAGTGCTTGGTGGGCACCTTTGAATCGTTTCTATGCGGGTTTGGCGGGAAGCGCTAAAACTTGCATAGGGCCGATTTTGAGGGTGTTACAGAGTGGTATCAGAGCTCAGCAGTTTCGATACCCCACTGGTCCAGCCTATAGGATAACCTAGCTAACGGACGTCATAGAGTGTCAAAACTATTTTGGAAAATCGGTTGGATAGATCTGATTAGGTCTGCTTTTACTCCTTACCCCTCTGCTATTCTCCTCTTCCCTTTGCGTGATTTGAATCTGCTATCTTTTCTTTTCTTCGAGTCCAGGAATTCTCGTGGTTGGGTTTCCGTCGTACCTTCAGGATTTCACTTCCTCCTCTTGTAACGGTGCTTCGACATCCGACCTTCACGCTATCTGATGAATCTTTCATTTGTTGTACCTTTCAGTGGATCGAAATTTCACTATTTTTTTTTCTTTCTATCCTCCGGTGTTTTCCGATATGATTAAGTCATCTGCATCAGATCTGATGAGAATCTCCATCCCTCCTTTGTTTCCGAACCTCGCTTGTCGAGATCTTCAGTCTAATTCCGGGAGTTGGTCGCATAATTCCCCTATTCATATGCAGAGTAATGCTTTGGGTGCGCGATGGACTGATCACCATCCGACTACTCTTATCATTCGCTCTTGTACATTGAATGGTGGATTGATGCAATTATACTCCTTCCGTGGAAGCTAGAGGTGGCCTTACCTTTTGAGACCTCTACCTTCGTCTTTTGTTTTCCGGAGTGTTCTCGCAACGAACTTGAGCCACACCCTTTGTTGGTGGTGTCGCCAATTTCAAGACGAAGAAAGAATCCTTGTTAGTGGTGTCGCGAAGATCTACACGAAGCGAGAAGATTCAGACCGTCGGCCTTCTTCCCCGTACCGTGAGGCGGATCTCGAGGGCAAGATCCATTGTTAGTGGTGTCGAATTGTAGCACTCCGGGTAAAACCACTACTAGAAATTGCTTGTTATTTGATTTATCTGCATCAGCATCGCATCATCATCATAACGATCATCATGCCACATTGCATGGGTCGTCCTTTGTTGCATTTGTATTTATGTATTGTGTTTGATCTTGTTATCTATATACCTCCCTCTATCTATTTTGTCTATCTCCGTATTTTGGTTTTCCCAAGAAGGATTCATTGGTTAGGGTCCGATATTTTCCAAATGCTTTTGATGCACCTTTTCTAAAATTGCTATCGCAGGTCTCGTAGTAATGTCCAATTTGTATGCGGGGGCATCACTCTTCCTCTCTTCTATGTCCCTCTTGCCTCGCCTTTTGTGCCATTTTCCTATGTTCAAATGTTCCTGCAAATTTCAAAAGAGTTTAAAATCAAATGCTTGTTTGAATTTTAAATAACAAAACAAATTGTAAATAAAACCCAAAACAAAGAGATAAAGAGAAAAGAGAGGACCATACCTAGCTTCAGCCATTAGGCGCCGAACCCGTTATTTTCCCCTTAGTCCATACCGCTTCGACGGAAGAAGCGTTCCGTCCCTGTTCCTCTTCCTCCGTCGGCCTTCCCCTCTCTGCAGCTCTAACGGCGAGAGGCAGGTAGCCGTCTGCCTCGTCACCCGCTCACGCAGTCCGCGCCTTTTATCCCCATCGAGAGGATCCCCAGGAACCCTAGACGCCTCCTCCTCCCGCCCTCGCGCCGCCACTCATTTTCTCCTTCCCCCACCTTACCGTGAGCAGCAACCATCGTTAGAGTTGGATATCGCCTGTGTCGTCGTCGTGGTCCCCGCCAAGTGCCGATGATGCCGGGAATCGTTTCCCCGTGCCTATTCCATTCGGTTGGAGCCGCGCCTGGAGGAGCCGGACCGGCCAGGACCTCGCCCCATCGTCCTCCTGCCGTTGCAGCGCATACAGGACCCACCCGACGCTCGTTGCCGCCGTCCTCGACAACCTACGTCTGGGCCTCCTTGTCCGAAAGGACCGATGTGAGCTACTCTTTCCTCTTGTGTTTCCTTGCTTCCTGTACTGCGACGCGTACACCCTCTGGCCGCACCGTTCGTCGTTGCTCGTGCGCTCCACGCCACGCGCAGTTCATCCGCAGACGCCTTGCAGCCCATGTTTCTACCGTTTTTCTGGCGAACTCAGTCAACCACCGGCATATCCCGGCACCCTCCTGCGTAGACGGATGTTTCTTCACCACGCTGCAGCAGGTTGTCTGCAAAATAGCGAGCTCGGTTCTTCGGGAACCTCTTGGAAATTCAGCCCGATCTACGTATAAACTGAAAATGTGTGTCAACCAACAACATCTCCCAGCATCTCTGATCCCCTACGTTTTCCCCACCGCTGAAGTCAAGATCCGGCAATGACCCCTTGATGAAATTTGTAGTACTTGTGCCCCTCTTTCTTACGAGCTTAACCACACCCCAATCCGACGCCTACAGACCTGGTAATCCTCCCCACAAAAACACTCGATCTCGCTAAGATGTGACGAAAATTCGACAGTTCTCCTCCCTAGAAAACCTCTCTGGACATCGTCAGTTTCCCGTCGTTTCAGCCCTCATCCGGAGAAACCTTGAACAACAAAGTTGTAGACCTTGGTTTCCTCTACAACTTTAGTTTTTTGAGCGTTTCCAAATTCAGCACCGTTTAGTCGCCATCTTTGTTTGAACTCTGGCCGAATTCAATCAAACTTCAGATCTGAAATTCAGTTTCGTCAGATAACAGCCCCCGTACTTTTGCAGCTTAGCCCCTGGAGTTTTCTGCTCCTCAACCCGCAGTCCTCCAGGCCCCAACGTGTCACACCCTCACGCCTCAGTCCAGTCAGCGCCTTAGGCCCACTTGTCATTCCCTGTGGGTCGAATACCTCTATGTATCAAAAATCTATGTTGTTCCAAATTCAGAAAAATAAAATCCAAATATGAATATACATGAATTAGTTCATAACTTTAAAATGATTCTGAATTTGGCAAAATTTATAAAATGAATTGTGTTTAGTTTTTCGGTATGTATTCCAATGCAAATTCAAATATTTTCAAAACTATTTCAAACTAGTCAAACCTTGGACTTTGATCCCATTTGACTAATTTTGACTTTGATTTTGATTTAACTTCATAAATCCAAATAATATGAATAATACATGTTTTTGAATCAGAAAAACATGAGGATTATGAATATGACATTTATAATATCATTTGAGCATTTTAAAATTTTCGAATTATTAAATGTCAATTAATGCCCATTTCTTAAATATTGCATAACTTCAAAACCACAACTCCGAATTCGACAAATGATATGTCTAAATCGATCAGCGCGACGAGACCTCTCCAACCATGATGTCCATGTTATCATTTGCATAATGCATTAAGGGCAGTTTTATAATCATTACTGTGTATGCAAAGAAAACATGGTAAATAAAATTGGGAACTAATTGTTTCTTATCAATAATGCCTCACGAATGTTTTATCATCAATGCGATCCCCCTAGTACCTTTTCGACATAGTTTGCATCATTAAATTGCCATGTCATGCATCATATCATGAACATGCCGATTCTTCTGCATTAGTTGTAATTGTTGCATCGCTTGTTCTTTTTAGTGTTTTGCTTCTTTCCGGATAGGACGATGAGATGTTGTGAGCTTCGACAAGTTCTTCGGTTATGTATCTTCAGCAATGTTTTCAGGCGAGCATTCTCCCCCTTTCTACCTATTTTACATTTCTAGTCTTAATTTCCTCCTGTTGATCTATTGCTATCTGTGTTGCGATGCTCTAGTTTTCGTACCCGTGGTATCCCTTGCAGCCTTATATTGCCTTGGACACATCCTATTACCTGTTGTTTGGTAGATAGATGGTCTTGCGTGTCGTAGTCGCTTTCTCAAGTGTTGTTGCGTGTTGTCAAGTACCGCAGTTGTTGGAGAAATGCCTTATGCTTTAAGTTGGAGATGTTCATGGCTTTAATTATTGTTTAATAACTAAAATTGAAAGTAGGTAAATGCAAAGGCACCGGTGGGTAATAGACAATATTTGGTTTTTAACCGCTCACTGGTGTCCCGTAGGACCCCGAGTTCTTGACACTGCTCAGATCGAGCGCGCTAACCACAGGTGGGGTGTATGGGCACCCCCATCGATTTAGTACCTGATTCCAAGTATTGTACTGGGGGCCACAAAGTAGTTTGGAGCTTTATTACTATCCTGTACTTATGCCATGCTTTACTGCTTAATTTAAAATTGTGCGAGGAATGCACTGCATCTTAGGGAAGCGGAGTGTTTTCGCACGACAAGCCTCCACATTTACGGGTTCCCATCGTTTCACCATCGACGCAAACCACAGGTCCGTTGACCCGCCAACTTCGCTATGGTAGCTTAGTGGGTGGCCCCGTGCTTGCTTTGGGTCCAGGAAACGTGTCCGAAACCCCGTTGACATACCGTTGGGTGTATGTTTTGTGATCTTGTACCTACCTGATCCGACAACAAGGGTGTAGGTGCGTGTGGAAACTTTGGTGCACCCCTGCAGGGTTAAATCTTTTCGAGAAGCCGTGTCCGCGGTTATGGACGACTTGGAGCACAGTTCTCGATCATAGACAACTATAACTAAAGTTTACTGTTATAACTTGACTTGTATCCGTTATGACTAGTAATCAGCTTCACTACAACGGAATGGCTAAATAAAAGTACCAACAACTGCTGGGTTTGGGGATATCTCATGCTAAATGTATCTGACTGGTAAGTGTTGCAACTACAACGGAATGGTTAACTAAAACTGCCCACTGCTTTTATATCAGGATGACTATCTATACCTGACTAGTAATTGCCGCAACTATAACGGAATGAATAAAACCGTGATGTGTGAGTTCCTCGGTTGACTTCCTCGTTTGGTCTCGAGGGAAACACCGGATGGGTATGTTTGGTGGTAGTATCGGTTGGTTCCGAATAGGTCTTTCTTATCCCTCTCCGATAGCCGGCGTTATCTCGAGTCTCTATAGGTTGTTTAGTGCATGCCCGCTCGCCTCGATCCACCATACCTATGTAGGCGAGGACCGAATTCTAGTCTCGCTGCATCGCCTCAAGATCGACCGCTCTCTCTTTTTCCTTTGCCCTTTGTCGGCACCCCTTTTGTTTAAGCAGGTTTTGAGATCGACGTCGTTAGCAGGGTTACCCTTCCGGCTTGGCCTAGGCAGGGTTATGGATGCCATTGGTTATTCTTCAGGGCTCTTAGATCAATTTGCATCTTCGGACGCTATATCGTTTTAAAGGTGATTTGGATCTTTGTATTGTATATCTGTATTCTTGACTCTTTGAGTCGCTGTTGTATATATGTTTTGTGGGTCCCATCGAGGACTATTGTGTAATGATATTACTTCGTTTTCCACCCGCACGAAAGTGCCTGGTGGGCACCTTTGAATCGTTTCTATGCGGGTTTGGCGGGAAGCGCTAAAACTTGCATACGGCCGATTTTGAGGGTGTTACAGGCCCCGCTGCCACGGGCTGGATGGATAGAAGATGTTGTGCAAGTTCTTATTGCGAGCACGTATGACTATATTTGGAGCACATGCCTAGGATTGTTTAGTACTTGGATGCTTGTTATTATTTATCTGTAATGCCCTAGATCTTGAAGTTACATGTTTGGACTCGTCCATGCAACGCCCGCCCATCCATCCTTATGCCTACCGCACTCGAATCCCACTGTTATGCTATCACATTATTGCTCCTGTTTTGTTGTTGTCATACTTTGTTGTTGCTACAAACCTGTTGCTACCTT
This sequence comes from Avena longiglumis, assembly GCA_030063025.1. NCBI lineage: Eukaryota > Viridiplantae > Streptophyta > Magnoliopsida > Poales > Poaceae > Avena > Avena longiglumis. The sequence goes on along the minus strand of CP125976.1, from coordinate 582,717,255 downwards.
GATAAACTTCGTGAGCACTATTTCTAGGTGTACCGAATCGACAACTCGCTTGTTAAGGCTTGCAAGTTTCTTTGGCTCCTCGTGTCGAATCAATAAATTGGGTAATGCTACCACAAGACGCTGTGATCCCCTATACTTGTGGCTCATCAAGACTATTTTCTGGCGACGTTGCCGGGGAGCATAGCTTTATTTATAAGTTCACTTGGATCTATTATTGTTCACTGCTACTCCTTTCATCATGGGGAAGTCTCGTGATGGAAAGTTCCATATTTTACCATCCACTACAAGAAGAGGTACCGTCCTAAACACCTCTGCTGCTCTTGATTCGCCGTCTGTTATAAGTGAACTTGTCACACCACCACCACATACTCATGCTACACACACTGCTACTACTGCTGAGTCTGAAACTGCTTTTGATACTCATGATGTTACTTCTATTGTGCTTGATGCGAGTGATTCATTAGGTCCTTTTCTAGATGCTAGTATGGCGGGTCTAGGAAATACTGAAGCTCCTAGTGAAGACACTGTTACACCTGTTAGCTCACCTAAGGCTAGTGAGAGTTATGATATTAATGATGGTTACATTAAGTTCACTGGTGATTTTGTTGAAGAGTGCCGAAACACACATGGTACTAGTGCTATGAAGAGTCTCCTTGCTATACGTACTATTATGCCTAAGTTGTCCTCTGATCCTAAGTTTGCTACTTCTCTCATAGATATTAAAGATGATTGATTTATCTTATTTAGATATTGGTGAGAAAGAACCTTTTTGTGGGACTGAAAATGAGAGTGATGTGGCTCATATAAATGAGCTTTCTACTATGAGTGCTTTATTTTCTGATGATTTTAACATGTGCAAGTACTTTGTTACTAAGATCTTCCCTTTTTCACTAAAAGGAGAAGTTAGGGCTTGGTTTAATAGATTACCTCTTGGTTCCATTGATAGTCCTGATTGCTTCTTTCTTCCAGAAATATTTTCCTCCCAGTGCTAGACATGCTGCTTTGCATAGACTTTTTGATTTTAAACAGGGACAAGAAGAGAAATTACCTGAGTCATGGACAAGGTTCTATGACTTGATTCATGCACATCCTGGATGTCCATTGCCTAAGAATGAGCTTCCTGATATTTACTATAATGGACTAACTGATGATTCTAGGACCTACCTAGATAGCTTTGCTGATTGTGTTTTCAGGAAAAGGGATCCTATAGATGCTAAAGAATTAATGAACAAGATAAGCAAGAATTATGATGATTGGACTTCAACTGAGCTGAATACACCTGAGCCTATTACTCCTGAACCAGCTGTTCCTAAACCAGTTCCAACACCAACAACAAAGAAGAGGGGAGTTATTGCATTAAATGATGAAGTGATGAAGGAAGCTAAGAAGTGTCTACGAGGCGTTACGTTGCAAACAAAATCTAATGAAATTCTCATTCATTCCTAAAAGATAGGATGTTTCAGGAAGGAGAAAGGTATTAGAGCTGAAGATGTGAAGAATCTACCTACTATAGAAGAATTATGTAAGCCAATTCCCCACTCATCTACTATTGAGGTACACTCTCTCTAACACTTTGATGAAGGTGATATTCCTTATGGTAAGCCTCCTGATCAATGCTTAGAGGAACTTGACATTTTTATTGTTAAACAAGGTCATTTTAATAAACAAGTTCAGAATCATTTATTGGAAAACTCTAGAGCTATCCATGAGTTGAAAGATATTGTGGAAATAACTTCATATGATATTAAAATTCTTTGTAAACACTTTCAAATGGTTCAAACTCAACTTGATAAGGTACAAAAGGATATGCTAGTTAATGCTTCAGGAGATAAACATGCTTATGGAATTAGAACTAGGAGTGGTATAGCTACTCAAGATCCTTTATATCCTGAAGGACACCCTAAAAGAATAGAGCAAGATTCCCAACGAGGTGAAGATAGTGGTAGTCCCCGTAAGAGAAAGAAAAAGAAACATAAGAGAGTTGAGGAACCACTTGAACCTGCTGTAGATCCTAATAGTATATGTGTCTCTGATGCTGAAACTGGGAGTGGTAATGATAAAAATGAGTTATCTGATAAGGAGGAAGGTGAGGAAGAACCTGAGAAGCACACTAAGAACACTAGGTACACAAAGGAAGATTTTATTGCTAATAAACATGGTAAAGAAAGAGAACCTTGGGTGCAGAAACCTATGCCTTTTCCAGGTAAGAAACACAAGTCAAAGGAGGAAGAACACTACAACAAGTTTTGTGAGTGGATGAAGCCTTTATTTTTGCAAATTCCTTTGACTGATGCTATTAAGTTGCCTCCTTATTCAAAGTATATGAAGGATATTGTCTCTAATAAAAGGAAGAATCATAATGAGGAGATTTCTACTCTACTTGCTAATTATTCCTTCAATGGAAAGGTACCAAAGAAACTTGGTGATCTAGGTATACCAACTATTCCTTGCTCCATTAAGAATAATTATGTTAGAACTGCTTTATGTGATTTGGGAGCTGGAGTTAGTGTTATGCCTTTTTCTCTCTATAAGAGACTCCAGCTAGAAAAGTTGATACCAACTATTATATCTTTGCAAATGGTTGATAAGTCAACTACTATTCCTGTTGGTATATGTGAGGATGCTCCTGTTCAAATTTCTCATAATTGCATGGTCTTAACTGAATTCGTTGTGCTTGAAATGCCTAAATATGATAATATGTCTATTATTCTTGGGAGACCTTTTCTTAATACTGCAGGTGTTGTCATCAATTGCAATCAAGGAAAAGTAACATTCAATATTAGTGACAAAGATCACATTGTCTATTTCCCCAAGAAGGTTGTTAAGAACTATTGCCTGAATTCCATTGAAAATATTGAGGGCATCAAGGTTGGAGAAATATATTGTCCCATTCCACAAGAAAATTTTGAAACTATTATGATTGGGACCATTGCTATCAAGTACGAGGTAACATAATCACCTTATGGAATGCAAAGTTTTGTTTCATATAAGATTGTTTTGGTAACAAGACTTGATCAACCTTGTTAACAAAAGGATTTTAATGAACAAAATAATGTTTCCACTATGGTTATACTTGCTTTCCTTTTCATTTCTACTTCCTAGTCTTTGTTTTAGCTTTAGTTTTGATAGTTGTTTGCTTGTTTGAGTTTCTTAGAGCTCCTGTAGTTTGGATTTTGGTTTGCTTTTGCTTCTTCTAAAAAAACTGTTTCTGCGAGAAAATCAATTTTCATACCCTGAAAATTGGCCAAAAATAAAGTTTCCCGAAAAATCCCAGAAAATTCAAAATATTTTTTTCCTCGAAAAAGGGGGCAGAGTGGCACCTGAGATGACCCAGGGGACACCCTAGGGCCCCACACCCATGGTAGGCGCGGCCTACCAGGAGGTGGCGCCTAGGGGAGGTATGGCCCACCTGGGCCCCTCCAGGCTGCCTCCTCAAAGCCACCTTCTTTCTCTCTCCGAAAAAACACTGTAAAACTTGCTCAAGCTCGAGTTCTTGCTGTTCTTGCTCGCGATTTTCGATCTCCTTGTTCAGCCCATCTCAAGTGCTGATTTTTGGAGGGATTGCTCCTTGGTATGTGCCTCCTCCACTTGTCCAATTAGATTTGTGATTGGTAGATTGTATCTTGAGTATTTTTCTGCTATAGGTGACAGGTTGTTTGAGCTTGCATGCTTGTTCTTGGCTTAGAAACTTTGTTTTGATGCATGTGTATTCCTCTAGCAAGTTCCTATAGTAGTTGATCATCATTTATCAACTTAGAAATCACTTGGTTTGATGGTTGTCTAAAAATTTCAGCAAGGAAGATGAGTGCTTATCCACTGAATCAATATGAATTGATGGTGCATGAGCCCATGAAGGTTCATCGTGAGGAGGCAGTTTTCCCTTCCTTATATCCATGCCATGAGTTCATGAGAGCTGCAGGGATCCTCCAAGATTTCCGAACTTTGGTTACAAATGCAGGGTTGGAGCAGTTTGTTGAAGGTGAACCAATCCAATATGTTAAGCTAACCATGGCTTTTATGCAGGACTTCCGGTTCACTTGGTCTACTTCTACTCCCATGGTCCATTGCAAAATATATAATGTACCCGTCGACCTGCCTTTTGCTGATTTCTGTGCAGCAATTAGAGTACCTAAGTGGGGATCCTGTGAGAAGATCAAGGAGAGGCCCAAGTCACTTATTGATTTATACACTGAGATTTGCCAAGGTTTCGAATTTTCAAAGGAAAGTGGTAAAATTCGGAACATTCAGCTCCCAGCTATTAGATACTTTGCCTATTTCATTACCAAGTGTGTTCTTGCTAGAAAGACTGCTAGAAAGTTGTCTTCTTTTGATCTAGCTTTTATTGCAGCTGCTCTGGATAGGAATAGTTCTTATAGTTTGGGTGATTTGATAGCTCACCGTCTCACCACCAACCGTGAGAAGGGTGGAATTTGTGGAGGTCTCATTGCTTCTAGATTGCTAGCTTTCCATGGTTTGGAGCCTCACTTTTCAGATTTTCAGTTCCCCACAGAGAGGCTTGATATTGAATCTATGATTCAGCGTGGTTTTGTTTCCTTGGGGGCAAATGTGAGAAGTTTACCATATGAAATATCTTTTGCCCAGCAATGTCGGAGAAAGGGTAGGACTAAGAAAATAGTTTATTTGACTGCACCTGCTTTGTTTAACTTTGATAACAAACAAGGATTGGGACCATTGCTATCAAGTATGAGGTAACATAATCACCTTATGGAATGCAAAGTTTTGTTTCATATAAGATTGTTTTGGTAACAAGACTTGATCAACCTTGTTAACAAAAGGATTTTAATGAACAAAATAATGTTTCCACTATGGTTATACTTGCTTTCCTTTTCCTTTTCCTTCCTAGTCTTTGTTTTAGCTTTAGTTTTGCTAGTTGTTTGCTTGTTTGAGTTTCTTAGAGCTCCTGTAGTTTGGCTTTTGGTTTGCTTTTGCTTCTTCTGAAAAAACTGTTTCTGCGAGAAAATCAATTTTCATACACTGAAAATTGTCCAAAAATAAAGTTTCCCGAAAAATCCCAGAAAATTCAAAATATTTTTTTCCTCGAAAAAGGGGGTAGAGTGGCATGAGAGCTGCAGGGGTCCTCCAAGATTTCCAAACTTTGGTTACAAATGCAGGGTTGGAGCAGTTTGTTGAAGGTGAGCTAATCCAATATGTTAAGCTAACCATGGCTTTTATGCAGGACTTCTGGTTCACTCGGTTTACTTCTACTCCCATGGTCCATTGCAAAATATATAATATACCCGTCAACCTGCCTTTTGTTGATTTCTGTGCAGCAATTAGAGTACCTAAGTGGGGATCCTGTGAGAAGATCAAGGAGAGGCCCAAGTAACTTATTGATTTATACACTGAGATTTGCCAAGGTTTCTAATTCTCAAAGGAAAGTGGTGAAATTCGGAACATTCAGCTCCCAGCTATTAGATACTTTGCCTATTTCATTACCAAGTGTGTTCTTGCTAGAAAGACTGCTAGAAAGTTGTCTTCTTTTGATCTAGCTTTTATTGCAGCTACTCTGAATAGGAATAGTTATTATAGTTTGGGTGATTTGATAGCTCACCGTCTCACCACCAACCGTGAGAAGGGTGGAATTTGTGGAGGTCTCATTGCTTCTAGATTGCTAGCTTTCCATGGTTTGGAGCCTCACTTTTCAGATTTTCAGTTCCCCACAGAGAGGATTGATATTGAATCTATGATTCAATATGGTTTTGTTTCCTTGGGGGCAAATGTGAGAAGTTTACCATATGAAATATATTTTGCCCAGCAAGGTCGGAGAAAGGGTAGGACTGAGAAAATAGTTTATTTGACTACACCTGCTTTGTTTAACTTTGATAACAGGCAAGGATGGTCACTTACGGAGGAGGAAGTTGACACTTATGTGGGGGAACTCTCCCAGCAAGAGGAGAATGTTGAAGAGGATGCCGAAGACAATTCGGTTCAGCTCTCCAACTTGGGAGATTCTTCATACCAGCAGCCCTCATTTGATTGGGGCGCGTCGTCTTCTTCATCGCATGTTCTTGACTATGATCATACCTATGATGACCCACCAGCATGGGGGTACTATCCGCGCTATTGAGCCCCACTTAGGCCAAAATCCTAAGCTTGGGGGAGGTATACTGACGTCACACTCATATATATATCATGTTCGGTCGGTTCTTTGTATATCCATTGTTTTCACTTTCTTTTTGGTTTTTGTTGCTTCTTTCTAAAAACCCAAAAATACCAAAAATATTTTCGTTGTTTCTCTTGGTTAGTTTCTTTGCTTTGGTTTGCCTTAAAAGAAAAATCCAAAAAGATTTTTTGCCTTGTTTGGTTTTCTTTGTTTGCCTCTTTTTGGTTTTTATTTGTTTGCTTGTTTTTTAAAAAATTGAAAATACCAAAAATATTTGTTGGTCTTCTTTGGTTTTGTGAGTTCTTTGTAGGGTTCAGCCGTACTCAGTTGATTTTGGTTTCATGTTAATTATTCAAGTCACACAAGTGAAGGGTAATAATGAAGATTAAGACAACTCGAGGTGTGGTAAGAGGCTGGTAACTAACTCTATTTGTTTCCTTTTTGTACATATACTCATCATTATGAGCATGCTTAGCCTGTTTATGTAAGGTGTATGTCATTATGGATGCTTAGTAGTTCTTGCTTGTCTATGATTAGCTCCAGCTTGCTAATAGTTTGTAGGATGTCATATGAATGTTTGCTTGCATTGTTTTATTCATACCTTGGTATGCTATTGTGGTATCCTCCTCTGACTGTTCACGTGAATCGACTTGGCACATGCTCACGCATGCATATGACTAATCAATAGTCAGTAAGCCTCGATGATTTATTTTGCCTCAGATTTCTTGTATCACTTTCATGCCATAGTTAGTCTTGTTTTGTTGCAAGCATGATTATAACAGCTATTGCTCTCTCGTTTGTCGCTCCCTCTCTATTGCTAGTCTTCACTTGTACTGAGTATGTGCTCTACCTGTGCTTCCAACTCCCAAAAACCAATATTGCCAGCTGTGTCCACCATACCTACCTATTAGCATCATTTTCTATTTTAGCGCATATTCCATATACTGTGTTTTCTTCCAAAATAAAATGTTTGTCTATTTTGAGAAAGTTAGTTAGTAAGGCTCTCACGAACTTGATGGCACACTTTATTCCTTGCGCTTAATAATTCTGAACCATTGTGACTAGTCCATGAAAGTTATATGCTTGCTAATTATATGGTGGGAGTCAGCGGAACCGTGTTGTCACGGGGGACGCTTTCAACACTTTTTGGATATCTCATCCAGTTGATTCCTTGCTCTTTTGTTTATGGATGTCGACGATGTGAAATAAAAGAGGAAATTGTTAGTTCATGGAGTTTATACATTGTGTTAGAGAAACGCCTAGGCCGCTAGCCTAAGCCATGCTTAATCATGGTGGGAACTTGCAGCATCACTATAATGAGCATCTATGAAGTGTCCTCAATAAAAAGCTATGCATATGGTAAACAAAAAGATTGCTGAGATGCTCATTGTCTGCTTGCCTTTTCATTTTGGTTATGGGAAATCTCCTGTACCATGTGCAAGGGGTACCCCGTTGGCGGTTCTCGATGATATGCATGTATTTACAATGACAAGAACTTTTAGGTGACCAAAGTTGAGTATCATGCATATGATTCAGAATTATTAAGCGCCAACGGGGATATGATTCAGAGTGGACCTCTCTTTCACCTTAACCACATGAAGATGCCTATGATAGGGGCAATGAGAGCTCAAAGCTAATGAGTACCTTCCTTTCAGCATTTGGAAGCCTTTAAAACCGTCACAAAACAGTTTTCACAACTTTGTTGAGTCACCACTTATTCTATGAGCACCTTATTGAGAGCATAGTTGTCATTCTTGTGTTTGTTCCAAAACTTGGTTAATTATGTCATGACTTTGATGTTTGTATCTCTGATATCTTTATTTCTAGTCTTCATGTGAACTTCAAAGGTGCCTTGGCATTTATATTGTGCTCTTCAAACAAACGCAAGCGAGATACCACTCTATCATATCTTATTATGAGCATTGCAATGTTGCTTATGTTTATGTTTCATGCTACTTATTATTATTGAGTTGGTTTCTGTTCATAGCTTGCAATGACTATTGAGTAGACTTAGTTGCATACTCTTTATTATGAATTGTCTAAGCATCTACTCCTGTGATGAGAATATTTACATCACATGAAGCAAAGTGTTCGTGAAAGTTCTTTTATCACACTCAGTTTTCAACTGAATTGCTTGAGGACAATCAATAAGCTAAGCTTGGGGGAGTTGATACGTCCAAAACGTATCTACTTTCTCGAACACTTTGCTATTATTTCTTCTCTAAACTTGTGTAATTTGGATACAACTAACACGGACTGACGATGTTTTCAGCAGAATTACCTTGGTGTCTTGTTTTTGTGCAGAAAATGAACTATCAGGAAAAATCCCGAAAAATATGCCAAAAATTATATTTCACCAGAAGATCCACGGAGCCAGAAGAAGAGACGGAGGGGAGGCCTGGGGGGCCCAGATCCACCCCAGGCACGGGCCCACCTGACCCCGCGCCTGGGAGGCGTGCGGCTACCCCAGGCAGCTCCTCGGCCTCCCTCTGCGCCTATAAGTTGCCTTTCGACCTAAAAACCGAGGGGTGTTTGATAGTTTTCCAGAAAGAGTTCCACTCCGCCGCCACCAGAAACAAAGATTTGGATCCAAAAACTCCGTTCTGGCACCTTGCCGGGACGGGGAATTTGGAGAGGATCATCGCCATCGTCATCACCAACGCATCTCCATCAACCACCGATGTTTCTCTCATCCATGAGTGAGTAATCCACCGCTGTAGGCTTGGGTATGGTAGGGATTAGATGAGTTCTATCATGTAATCGAATAAGATTGTTAGGGCATAGTGCCTAGTTTCTCTTGTGCTATTTGACTTTGTTGCAACTTGTTGTGCTTAATGCTTGTCACTAGGGCCCGAGTGCCATGATCTCAGATCTGAACTTATTATTGAATCATTACGATAGTATTGTTTGTGATCTTATCTGCAAGTTGTGTACACATATCATTGTACGGATCCAGAGGCCCCAAAGTGACAATAATTGGGACAACCGGAGGGGATGGCTATGGTGTTAGGATCACATGTGTTCACGGAGTGCTAATGCTTTGCTCCGGTGCTCTATTAAAAGGAGAACCTTAATTGCCAGTAGTTCCCTAGAGGCCCCGCTGCCACGGGCTGGCTGGACAGAAGATGTTGTGCAAGTTCTCGTTGCGAGCACGTATGACTATATTTGGAGCACATGCCTAGGATTGTTTATTACTTGGATGCTTGTTATTATTTATCTGCAATGCCCTAGATCTTGAAGTTACATGTTTAGACTCGTCCTTGCAACGCCCGTCCATCCATCCTTATGCCTACCGCACTAGAATCTCACTGTTACCGTTACTGTTACTATTGTTCCTGTTTCACTATTGTTGTTGCTATTGTTGCTTTGCTTTTGCTACTACAAAATGTTGCTACTGATAAACTTCTATGAGCAAGAACTATTTCCAGGTGCAGCTGAACTGACAACTCAGTTGTTAAGGCTTGCAAGTATTCTTTGGCTCCCCTTGTGTCGAATCAATAAATTGGGTAATACTACCCGCGAAGACTGTTGCGATCCCCTATACTTGTGGGTCATCATCGAATGAATGGTTAAAGCCCCTGGCAATATTTCTTAGCTCGGGTTGCATCTCTTTGTCAGTTCTTGCCTACAAGTTAGAACGAGAAGTTTAGCATAAGAAGTTTATCACAAGAAGTGTAGCACAAGAAGTTGGCTAGAATAGTACCAAACCATAGAACCAGCTGACGAAACCGAAACCACCACCCTTATCAAAAAGATCATGCTCCTCTTGAGGGTTAGGCTCCCTATTTGGATTCTTCCAATGTGCACTCTTGAATCGTCTATACCAATTTAAAGGAGAGTTAGGCACGAACATAGAAGTGAATGTTTGCGGAAAACTAAATGGTGAGCACTTACTCGGTGTACGGCTTCACTTCTTCCATGGTGTTCAAGACATACGAGTGGATCAACTCCCGCTCAAGTTCTTTCATTGCGAACCTCTTTGTGCCACTTGATTTGCCACCTAGCCCAACGAAGATGTTAAGATTGGGTACATCTTCAGTGTTGGCGGCATTGTAACGAAACACTGGGTTGTGCTTTGTGGGAATGTTGGCATCATGGTGCTTTGTGGTGAAGTTTTCACCCTCCTCGTTAAGGACTGCCTCGGCTATGGATGCCTTGATCTTGCATTTATTGCCTATTTTCTTACGAAGCTTCTTTGTTTCTCTCTTGGGCGGAAACTACCAACGGGCCCACACAGGTCCCCCCTTTAAAGCCTCGTCCGCAAGATGCAAGATCATATGTTGCATCGGATTGAAGAATCCTGGTGGAAGGAGCATCTCTAGATCGCAAAGCAACTCGGGTGCCTATTCATGTAGCTTCTCAAGCACTTTACGGTCTAACTCCCTAGTAGAAATCTAGCGGAAGAAAAAGCTCAACCTATACAGCACTCGCCAAGTCTCCTCATCGACATATCCTCGAATCATCACCAGCATTATCCGCTCAAGCCATACGTGGTAGTCATGACTCTTGAGCCCTTGTACTCGCAAAGTTTCCATGTTCGCACCCCTCATCTAGTTGGCCGCGTACCCATCAGGGAAAAACAAACTTTGCGCGATCCACTGGAAGATCTCCCTTTTTTGGGGCTTTGTTGGGCAGAAAGGAGCCTTTGGCTTAGACCACCTTTTTCTGCCTTTGGCTCCGGGTGGCTGCATGTTCAACTTTGGCCTATCTCACAATGCTTCTTGATCAATTCGAGCCTTGATGTTATCTTTCATCTTCTCGGTTTGCATTATGGTGCTCCAAAGGGCCTCGCCGATATTCTTTTCGGTTTACATTACATCAATGTTATGCGGGAGCTCAAGATCCTCAATGTAAGGGAACTTCCATAAGCACGGAATATGGGTCCACTGGTGCGTATCCCCATATCCCACGAAACCATTCCCATCGGAGTTTGGCTGGAAAGATTCTAACTCAGCCTTGATTTCCTTTCCGGTCTTTAGACGTGGTTTTGGATCATGGACAACACGGCCTTTCTTGAACCTCTTTTCTTCACTCCTGTATGGATGATTTGGCTCAAGACACTGTCGATGTTGATCAAAGAAGGAATACTTGCCTCCCTTCGACAGCCAAAAGAAAGTCAGAGCTTACATGCACACTGGGAAAGGCCACTTCCCATGTGTACACCAGCCGCAGAACAACGCACGTGCTGGTAGGTCATGCAGGGAGGTATGGTACCAGACATACATATCGAAGTGCTCGTTATTTGAAGCGTCAAATGTTCGGATCCCCCGACCTTCCCAGCCACGAAGCAAGTCATCCACCAGCGGTTCTAGATACACATTCATGTTCTTACCCGGGTATTTCGGCCCTGGGATTATCATCGAGACAAACATGTTCTCTGATCTCATGCAGACGCCAGGGGGGAGGTTCAGGGGAATAACAAACACTGGCCAGCAACTATATACTGAAGCCGACATGCCATATGGATTGAACCCAGCGGTTGATATGGCAACTGCTACGCCCCTCTTATCACCGAATTTCTCAGGATATTTCTTGACAAAGTTCTTCCATGCACTACCATCCGACGGATGTATCATATTGTCGAGGTATCTGTTCCCTTCTACTGCCCACTGCATCTGTTGGGCAGTATCCTCGGTCATGAAGAGTCGCTGGAGCCTCGGTATGATTGGAACATACCGGAGGATGTTTTGGGCAACCCCGGTCTGCCTCTTCTGACCATCACCATTGGGATCGACCTCAAAGTACCTAGAGGATTTGCAGCGGATACAATAATTTGTCTTAGCATGCTCCTTTGTGAATAGTATGCATCCCTTAGGACAAGCATGTATCCGCTCATATGACATCTTAAGGTCACGGAGGAGTTTGGTCAAATAGTAGAAGTTCTCAGGCAAGAGGTGCCCTTTCGGCAGAATGCTGCCAACGACGGCAAACATATCATCAAAGTCCTCTCTGGTCAAGTTCATGTGGCTCTTGAAGACCAAAAGGCGAGCTATGGCATCCAGTTGGGTAACATCTGTATGTGCATGAAGGGGTCTCTGCGAGGCAAACAAAGTCTTGTAGTACTTTGCCGTGTTTTCCTCCGGCTCCTCACTTGTATCCGCCTCCTGAGGTGTCTCCACATCTACATGAGGGCTTTCAGGCGCATTAGCATTCACAAAGTTGTCTATGCACCTATCAAAACCAGCATCAAATTCTCCCCTTGGATGACTCTGTCGTGACTCCCTCCTAGCACGTTTCGCTAACTTTTCACCATGGAATGTCCAAGTCTTGTAGGATGGTGTGAACCCGTAATTAACCAGGTGGGTACTCACATCATCCTTCGAATGTGTATTCAGGTTCTTGCGTCTTGCATAGGGGCGTAAAATTCTTCTGGGTTTGCTGGGGACGGCAAATGCCCGGTTCACGAAGTCCTCTGCCTTTTCTTGCCATTCTAAGGTAAAGTCCCACTTACTGACATAGATATCATACATCCAGTCACGATTCTCCATCCTCTAATCAGTACCAAAAACGACATATATAATGCTTTCAATTAATCATGCCATATAAATAAATCCGGTATTAGTTCGGTTAATTTTAGCAAACATATATTTTATGCCATACATATATCCACCTATCTCTCTAATAGGTAAAGAGGGTCCTATCAACCACCGAATCCGTAGATTGAGTATGTTCTCCCTGCTCTACCCCGATCCAAGACAGAATTTCGGCAACACCTCCCCGTTGCTCTCCCGATAAATGTCTCGGCAAAAATCCAAGAGGAATGTGCATCCGGAGAACAACGGGGAGACGCTGCCGAAATCCTATCTCAGACCGGAGTAGAACAAGGAAAACATACCCAACTACGCATCTGCCGGCTGTCTCGATAAATGCCATAAGAGTTACGGTTGATAATATGCGAGACCACTAATGCATATTTATCCGCGTAACCCTTACGGCCAGGAAGAGACGCCTAGGTAATGCGACAGACTTGGTGATTTACACCTAGGTACAAGATAGGAGAACAGATTTTTACCCTCGAAGCATGATCGAGAGGTGAAGAAGATCAGCAATCCTCCCACAAAATTTCCTACGCCATCGACAGCCTCACCCTCAAACTCGACACATATCCTGCACGAAGAAAAATTACCAATGTACTACAAAACTAGAATATATGAAACAACATATAATTCCTAAATTACTACTATACACATGAATATATATAATTCCTAAATTACTACTATACACATGAATATATGAAACAACATATACTACCCTAATGTACTAAAACACTATAACTACCCTAATGTACTACAACTAACATATCTACAACACTAGAACTACTACTAAATCTAAACATAATAGTAATATAGGAAAAACAGATAAAAATAAGAAAAAAAAACTTACCTTGCCACTGCCGGCTCGGTGTAGGAGATGGGGGCGATGAGGTGGAGGAGGGGATGGCCACGCTTCGGTGGAGGAGGGAGAAGTCGTCTGAGCTCCTCCGCCTGCACACGAGGCATGGGAGGCCCGGCGTGCACCGAGGTCGGGCTGGGTGGGGAGGGGAGAGCGATGGCGCCGAGGTCGGCTAGGTGGGATGGGCGAGGTCGGCGACGGCCGGGTGGGCGGGGAGGTCCGCGGAGGCGGGCAGGACAGTGGCGTCAATGCGTTCGGGTCGAGCGCCATGGATGTGTGGTCGAATGGACGCGAGTGGATAGGGCTCGCATGCTCGCGTGGGCCCGCGCGGGTCAATAACGGGGTAGGACTTGCCTTTGCTGTGTACCGCACAAAAACACATGGCAAAGGACCTTTGTCGTGTGTCTGACGGCGAGGGCACACGGCAAAGGACCTTTGCCGTGTGTTTTATCCTTTGACGTGTACCTATTCCTTTTTTCTATTTTTCTTTCCATTTTTTCTTTAAATTATATTTATTTTAAGATTTTAGTGAACTTTTCTTTCCAACCTTTGCTTTTCATTTACATATGTCCTAAAAAAACCAAAACAAAAAGAAATGTCCACTGGGCCAACAGATCCGAGGGGTAGACGATCCGAGGCCCGCAGATCAGGGTTTCGCCGGAGGAAGACCACGAGAACATCGGAATCAGATGAAAAATTGCATGTGTCCCTATCATATGTGTGTGAGCGTGGTGCAAGGTTGGTATAGGTGCTTGCATGTGTCCCTCCTCGCATGCATGCGCTCTAACCTAGATGCGAAGGTTCTGGACTTGTATAAGGGGGAAACTCCCTGTTCCGATGAAAACCGGGTAGGATAGTGCCCCAACTTGTGAACCAACATGGTTTTACATCATCCTATGACCTAATAAAACACAAAACAAGAGAAAGCTACGCCGGGCTACCCCCATCAAAAGAATGTCTAGGCGGTAGACGATCCGAGGCCCGTAGATCAGGGTTTCGCCGGAGGAAGACCACGAGAGCGTCGGAATCATATGAAAACTTGCATGTATCCCTCGCATATGTGTGTGAGTCTGGTGCAAGGTTGGTATAGGTGCTTGCATGTGTCCCCCCTCGCATGCATGCTCTCTAACCTAGAAACGAAGGTTCTGGACTTGTATAAGGGGGAATCTCCCTGTTCCGGTGAAACCGGGTAGGATAGTGCCCCAACTTGTGAACCAACATGGTTTTACATCATCCTATGACCTAATCAAACACAAAACAAGAGATAGCTACGCCGGGCTACACCCATTAGAAGAATGTCTAGGGGGTAGACGATTCGAGGACGCAGATCAGGGTTTCGCCGGAGGAAGACCACAAGAACGTCGAAATCAGATGAAAACTTGCATGTGTCACTAGCATATGTGTGTGAGTGTGGTGCAAGGTTGGTATAGGTGCTTGCATGTGTCCCCCTCGCATGCATGCGCTCTAACCTAGAAGCAAAGGTTCTGGACTTGTATAAGGGGGAATCTCCCTATTCTGGTGAAACCGGATAGGATAGTGCCCCAACTTGTGAACCAACATGGTTTTACATCATCCTATGACCTAATAAAACACAAAACAAGAGAGAACTATGTCGGGCTACCCCCATCAGAACAATGTCTAGGAGGGTAGACGATTTGAGGCCCGCGGATCAAGGTTTCGCCAGAGGAAGACCACGAGAACGTCAGAATCAGATGAAAACTTTCATGTGTCCCTAGCATATGTGTGTGAGTGTGGTGCAAGGTTTGTAGGTCCCATGTGTAAGTCCCAAGTGTGACCCCCTTTGTAGATATGCGTTAACACTTAGTAAAATCCTGGATATATACGTGGAAACTTCTGCCATAGGGCAACCATAGCCTATTTTATGGCAAAGTTGACCCAGCCTTTACTTTCCATGTACATATGTCCTAAACAAAACCAAAACAAAAAGAAAAGAAAAGTCCACTAGGCTACCCTCGTACGGAGAAAGCTACAGGGGTAGACCACCGGTTCTCCAAGAGTTATAGCACTTGGAAAATCTGTGAGATCATCTTATTTATACTTAAGTTGCAAAGATTGAATTATACAATTCCATCATAGCATATAAATACATCTCGCAAGATGGCCATTATACTCTTGAACAGAGTTCCTGGTTCTGTCAACCCTCTTGAGGAGTGGACGATAGTTTCTCTTGTAGATATAGCATGTACCAACTCTTCATAAGGATTGAGACCATAGAAATATGAACTTTGCACTAGAACATAAGCTTCTGGAGGAGGATGACCTTCATTTCCATTAGGTGGGTGCCTAGTCACAAACTTTGAGAAACAATCCTCAACCAATCGGCAAGAGTAGAATTTCCCCTCACGGTAGAGCTGCTGACCAACAAAACCAAGCAAGATGTTGGACTACTTTTGAAACAGAAAGGTCACTCTTTGGGTCAATCAAAAGACCAATATGAGAGGATTTCACGACAAAGTCTGAAATTTGTTGTTTGACATCCTTTAGATTGTTCTCAATTTTGACTACCTCAAGGACCTGCATGCATGTGTCCCTAGCACATGCATGAAAGTGTGGTGCTATGTTGGAACATACAAAAACTACTAGTCTCCGGGTGCTTGCATGTGTCCCCCCTCGCCTGCAAGCGCTCTAACCTAGAAGCGAAGGTTCTGGACTTGTATAAGGGGGAAACTCCCTGTTCCGGTGAAACCGGGTAGGATAGTGCCCCAACTTCTGAACCAACACGGTTTTACATAATCCTATGACCTAATCAAACACAAAGAAAGAGAGAGATATGCCGGGCTACCCCCATCAGAAGAATATCTAGGGGGGTAGACGATCCGAGGACCGCAAATCAGGGTTTCGCCGGAGAAAGACCACGAGAACATCGAAATCAGATGAAAATTTGCATGTGTCCCTAGCAAATGTGTGTGAGTGTGTTGCAAGGTTGGTATAGGTGCTTGAATGTGTCCCCCCTCGCATGCATGCGCTCTAACCTAGAAGCGAAGGTTCTGTACTTGTATAAGGGGGAAACTCCCTGTTCTGGTGAAACCGGGTAGGATAGTGCCCCAACTTGTGAACCAACATGGTTTTACATCATCCTATGACCTAATCAAACACAAAACAAGAGAGAGATACGTCGGGATTGAAGGTAATATGCCCGAGAGGCAATAATAAAGTGGTTATTATCGTATTCCTTGTTTATGATAAATGTTTATTTTGCATGCTATAATTGTATTAATACGGAAACGTTAATACATGTGTGTTTAATAAACAAACAGAAAGTTCCTAGTTATGCCTCTCTTATAAACTAGCTCGTTGATTAACAAGATGATCAAGGTTTCCTGATCATGGACATTGGATGTTGTTAATAACGGGATCACAACATTAGTGTAATGGTGTGATGAACATTCATCCGAAGTATAGCATTACGATCAAAGTCATTGAGTTTATATTGCTATAACAACTTACGAAGTGATCCTAATCCTTAGACCATGAGATCATGTCAATCACTAACACTGGAAGAGTTTCTCGATAACATCAAACGTCACAAGATGGATTCATAACTAATGAAGTGTTATGTTGAGGCCCATGGATCGAGAGTGGAATTTGTTCATACCGATGACGGATAGATATGCTCTAGGCCCTCTCGGTGATATCACATTGATTAGCTTGCAAGCAAGTGATTTGATCACTAGAATGTTATATCACGGGAACGAGAAAAGAGTGCATGTCAGTAACGAGATCAAACTAGGTATGGAGATACCGATGAACGAATCTCGGACATGTAATATATCATGAAACAAAGGGATTAAGATACTAGCGTAAAAGGTTCCGACGATCACAAGAAAGTCATCGTTGAATGTGTGGGAGTCAGTATGGGTCTCCAGATCCCGCTTCTGATTATTGATCTGAGAGGGGTCTCGATCATGTCCGCATTATTCGCGAACCGTAGGGTGACACACTTAAGAGACACCGACATCCATTTGGAGCAAAAGTGTCATGCCGGAAAGAATAACAAGCACAGGAATTTATTTCACTAGATACCGAAACGGGTTTTCGGGTGAAATTGCAGAAAGTGTTTCTGCATGTGAAATGAAATACTAGAAAGGGGTTATATGTGAATGTTTGTCATTAAAGTAATTTACAAAATTCTGAATAAATAAAAGGAGTTTTATTTAATGAGAGTTTGCATTAAATTTGGTGGAAATTTAATGGGAATTTGAGTGGGTTTTTTAGTGGAGGGAATTGAAAGACATTTGAGTGAGTGGAGTGTCCACCCACATGAATGTGGAAGAGGTGGGGGCAGCCCCATGGCTGGGCGCATGGCCCCTTGGGTGCCCCCCTCTCCCTATAAAAGGAGACCCCCTCCCTCTCTCTCACTCACACCTCCTCGTGAAGGATCTCTCTCCCCCTCTAGTATTTATCCCCCATGGTCTCGGACTAGCGAGATACATGTTCCCGGTGGATTTTTGGCAAGAAAGAGTTGTGCTTCCGCTGCATCGCTGGAGCGAGGAGGCGGAGGTTGGTCGGTGCCTCGAACATGTGTGCGAGCACGGATGCGCTGTTGTTTTGCGGCGCTAGGACTTCCTCTCGATCTTGAGATCGGCAAGAGATCGTCTAAATCAACCACGAGTTTTGACTCGGTAAGATTTGTCGGTCTTCAAGGGTATGTTCTCTACGGATATACATCCTCCCGTTGTTTGTATCTAGTAGATAGATCTTGGTACATAGTTGTTCCTATCGTAGGAAATTTTTTGTTTTCTCTGTTGCGAACCCTACAGGGCTACCCCCATCAGAAGAATGTCTTGGGGGTAGACGATCTGAGGCCCGTAGATCAGGGTTTCGCCGGGGGAAGACCACGAGAATGTCAGAATCAGATGAAAACTTGCATGTGTCCCTAGCATATGTGTGTGAGTGTGGTGCAAGGTTGGTATAGGTGCTTGCATGTGTGCCCCCTCGCATGCATGCGCTCTAACCTAGAAGCGAAGGTTCTGGACTTGTATAAGGGGGAATCTCCCTGTTCTGGTGAAACCGGGTAGGATAGTGCCCCAACTTGTGAACCAACATGGTTTTACATCATCCTATGACCTAATCAAACACAAAACAAGACAGAGCTATGTCTACCCCACAAAACAATGTCTAGGGTATATGATTCGAGGGCACAGATCGTGGTCACGGAGGAAGACCATGAGAACGTCGGAATCAGATGAAAACATGCATGTGTCCCTAGCATATATTTGTGTGAGTGTGGTGCAAGGTTGGTATAGGTGCTTGCATGTGTCCCCCCTCGCATGCATGCGCTCTAACCTAAAAGCAAAGGTTCTAGACTTGTATAAGGGGGAAACTCCCTGTTCTGGTGAAACCGGGTAGGATAGTGCCCCAACTTGTGAACCAACAAGGTTTTACATCATACTATGACCTAATCAAACACAAAACAAGAGAGATCTATGCCAGGCTACCTCCATCAGAACAATGTCTAGGGGGGTATGAAAGGGTATTTTACCCTATACTATTTTTGGTTGACAATGACACCATGGTTAGAGTGGACTAATGCTACTTCTAGTGTCTTACACTGGTTCTAGTCCGGTGCTGTGATGAAAGGTCATCGGAGACCCCCCCCCCCCATTTTGATAATGAAGCTTCGCACCGGAGTTTTCCCTTTTTATGTAATTTGAGTCCGGTTAGGAGCTCCGCACTATTAAGAGGGATTCTCTCGGTGAGCTTGTTGGGGATGATTACCTAAGCCATATACACATCCCATTCTCCTACCTAATCCATCACCAAAGAGAGAAGAGAAGAAATCCTATCCATCAAGCCCTTTTCTGCAGATCCGGTTTTCAGACCGGTTAAACCGGCTCCCAGACCGGCCCGTCCGGTGTCAGGATCGGAAATCCGAACTCAAACCGGGTTTTTAGGATTCCTTACTCCGAATCTATCTGGGTCTGGTTACTGAGAGCGGATTTTGTTTTAGTCCGGATTTCCGGGCTGAGGACAGGACTGTCCGGTGTGTGAACCGGTCCAACTGAACTTAAAACCGGACCTTGCGAATTTGGCTTGAAACGGCTAGTTTTTCTCCTTGAGTATAAATATCCCTTATTCCAGCTTGAGTAGGTTAGGCATTCAGTTTATATCCTTCTTGAAGCTCTCTCTCTCCCGCTCTCCCATTATTGAAACACAAAAGCTTGAGGATCTCCCATTCTACCCAACCAAATCCAAATCCCTTTGGTAGAAAAGAAGAGGAGGTCCCGATCTATGTTTCCACCAAGCCAAAGTTCATTTCCCCTTGAGTTCATCGAGTTAGCTTGTTACTCTTGGGTTTGTGGGAAACCCTAGGCGGATAGGGTCACCCGGAGGCATTCGGCTTGTGATTTGCTCCGTGGAAAGTTTGTGAGGGTTTGGAGGCTACCTTAAAGTCTACCATGAGTAAGTGAGCTATTCCTTCGTAGGATAGGCTCGGAGAAGAAGGTGAGCCTTTGTGGATGGCTGTGATGGAAACATGTGACTGGAAACATTATTTGCTCTGTCAATAATTGGATTCATGGCTGTTCTTTTTAGCTAGTTGTTTTACTGGTCTGTGATGGAAACATGTGACTGGATGTGATTTGTTTTCTTTTTTTTATATAAAAAATAACTTGTTGCTATTTATATATTTGTCTAAATATAGATTATTGGTTGTTGTTATTTTGAATAAAAATACTCATTCTAACCCATATTAGTTGATTTAGATTTATCTAGATATGAATGTATCTAGACAAGTTATAGTTCTAGATACACCCGTATTTAGACAAATAAGAAGCCCGTGGCATGCTCTTTAGATAAATTACAAGCAGAGCAGATTTATTTTATAACATCAAGTTGCGACAACTTTGTTGAGAAATTGTTGCAAATTTCTCCAGGTATTGTCATGATTTTGGCATTATCATTTCTTTTTGTTTTGTTTTGATTTAGTGGGAGACTTTTCAAAATATTTTTTACTTTTGTTTTTCTATCAGGATATACCCATTGACGTTTTTGATTTTGAATCTGAAGCTCCAATCAAAGGCATGGCTATGTATGGACGTGATGATTATATATTGAATGGATCATATTCACGACCTCGTGGAGAGTATGCGAGTTTTGATGATAATTGGGATGAATTTTGTAGTATCAAAAACATAAATGTTGGGGATCTCGTCGTCGCAATGGCAGACGTCAAGAATGAAGATTTTAATGTATGGATGTGATTTGAGTGGATTAGCCTTGACTTCTTTGTAGTTGACGTCTAGGATTAGTACAAGTAGATAATTTTTTATAATATTTTTTTCATTTTCTTGTTGTAATAAGTTGTTTTTATTTTTACTATGCACTACAATTTTTTTATTTTTGATTGATGATAGTTGCAAATTGATTTGTAAATAAGGAGTTCAAATATTGTTTTTGGTTTCAATATGAGTTGCATGTGGACTTGAAACTAGCCTTTTTCTTCGAATCCAAATGAGTTACATGCACACTTAAAGAGTTTTCTTTTAATATATGGGTTTGATGTACAATTGCAACTGGATTTACTCGAGGAAATGGGAGGGTGGATGGTAATGTTCCAAGTAGGTTTCAAATTGAGAATTTTTTGCTTTCCATACAAGTTGCGTGTTGACTTAAAACTGTGCAGGGGATAGGAGTTGGAGAGTTTCAAATAGGTTTATAACTGATAATTTTCAGAATTTGTTTTGCTTTCGTACGAGTTGCATATTTTAATAGAAACATTAAAGGTTTGTAACTTATGATTTTTTTCTTTTAATTTGAGTTGCATATAGACTTGAAACTGGCTTTGTTTCTTGGGATCCAAAATGAGTTGCATGTGCACTTGAAATTGGCTTTTGTCTAGGAAGGGGATGAGTTACTTTTTTCTAAGGATTCAAGGGAGTTGCATGTACACTTGAAACTGGATTTTCTATGAGTTGTATGTGGACTTGAAACTAGTGTTTTATCAGGGGGAATAATATTATTTTTGTTTTTAGTTTGAGTTGCATGTAGACTTGAAACTAGCTTTTGTTTCTTGAGATATCAAAATGAGTTGCATGTGCACTTGAAATTGGCTTTCGTCAGGAGAGGGGGTGAGTTACATGTGCACTTGAAACTGACTAGTTTTCGAGGATTAAAACTAGTTGCATGTGCACTTGAAACTAGCTTTTTAATATGAGTTGTATGTGAAATTGAAAGTAACATTTTTATCAGGGGAAAGGGGAGGGGGATGCGAGAGACACAATATAGATGTATAACTTATTTTTTTGCTTTTAATTTGAGTTGCATGTAAACTTAAAACTGACTTCGTTTCTTGAGATCCCAAAACGAGTTGCATGTGCACTTAAAATTGCCTTTTTCATGGGAGGGGCGGGTGTGTTGCATGTGCATTTTAAAACTAGTTTTTTTTCTTAAAATTCAAACGAGTTGCATGTGCAGTTGAAACTGGATTTTCTATGAGTTGCATGTGGACTTGAAACTAGCCTTTTATCAGGGGGAGGGGTTGTATGTATTACTTGAAACTAGCTTTTATCGGTGGAAAGGGAGGGGGTACGAGAGTTACAAGATAGGTTTGCAACTTATGTTTTTTTCTTTTAATTTGAGTTGCATGTAGACTTGAAACTGGCTTTGTTTCTTGAGATACCAAAACGAGTTGCATGTGCACTTGAAATTGGCTTTTGTCGAGGAGGATGAGTTGCATGTGCACTTGAAACTTGAAACTGTCTTTTTTTCTCAGGATTCAAACGAGTTGCATGTGTACTTTAAACTGGTGTTTCTTTCTATGAGTTGCATATGGACATGAAACTATCCTTTTATCGCGGGGGGAGGGGGTTGCATGTATACTTTAAACTAGCTTTTATCGGTGGAAATGGATGAGACCTATGCGAGAGTTACAACATAGTTTTGTGACTTATGTTTTTTCTTTTAATTTGAGTTGCATGTAGACTTGAAACTGATTTTGTTTCTTAAGATCCCAAAATGAGTTGCATGTGCACTTGAAATTGGCTTTTGTCGGGAGAGGGGGTGAGTTGCATGTGTACTTGAAATTGGCTTTTTTTCTCAGGTTTCAAACGAGTTGCATGTGCACATGAAACTGGCTTTGTTTCTTGAGATCCCAAAACGACTTGTATGTGTACTTGAAACTAGCTTTTCTAAGGGGGGTAGGGGATGAGAGAGTTGCAAGGAGTTTTATAACCGATTTTTTTTTGCTTTTTGAATACAAGTTGCATATGCACTTGAAACTGCCTTTTTTCTGAGGTACAAAATAAGTTGCATGTGTGCTTGAAACTAGCTTTTATCGGTGAAAAAGAAGGGAGAATGCAAAAGTTACAAGATAGGTTTGTAACTAAATATATTTTCTTTTAATTTGAGTTGCATGTAAACTTCAAACTAATGATAGGTTTGTAAGTAGGGGTTACAACCGAGTTGTTTTGTTGTGGTTGCAACTTGAGTTATTTTTTTAGTTGCAAATGAGGTTGTAACTGTGTTATTTTATCAGTTACAAGTGGGGTTGAAACGGAGTTATTTTTACAATTGCAAGTGAGGTTGAAACTTAGTTGTCTTTTCAGTTGCAAGGATGTCATATCTAAGTTGTATTTTTTAGTTGTACATGAGGTTGAAGCTGGGTTATTTTGAGTTGTAGGTGAGGTTGCAGCTAACTTATTACCCCTTTTTCTAAATATACGAGTGTTGGTAGGCTATTTTAGACTATTTTAGGTGAAACATATTATTTAAGAAAAAGTTATATATTTGTAGAGGAAATACTCTCTCCGCTCAAAACAAATGTGAAATGGTGGGAATTTGGGTACTCCTCCAAACCATGTTAGTTTTCTTAGATTCATTTAGGAGGTAACACCATTAGTCCTACAAGTTGCATATTAGGTGCAGATTAGTCCCACAACTAGTCTAATTTGACTCCACCATCCCGTAACTAACTAATCCCGAACCCATCCAAACCATCCAAAACCAGCTCCTGGTTGGGAAAACATACTGAGATGGCACTTTGCACTTAGGTGCTCTGGAGATGTCATATAGTTAGGCCCTTCCACGCGTCTTTGCAAAGCGATGGCCGAATTTGAGGCAACCGCTTAGCGCGCCTATAGCTAAATTATCGCCCACTTTCCCTGTTCTTAGTTCTTCGACGTTTTCGTCGTGCCTGCCGAGGAAGCAGACCGGCGACGCCTCCTTCCCCTATCATTTGTGGTGTTCTTCAAGGAGAGATGCCACCAAACCTCACATGGCGTGGGTGGAACGAAGATCCATGGACTACTCCTGAAATTTCCTTTCCCAAGCTATGTATGATCGAGTCATTGGCTGTTGGTAGGATTTCCCCTTGATGATCAGGATGTGTTTCTGAATTTTGAGCGGTGGGGAAGTCGTTGTAGTAGTGGGGATTTGCGCAATTCTTCTAGTAATTGCAGTTTCACGAGCAGTTGATGCTCTGTTTATGATGGCTCTGCCTCGCAGATTAGGATCAGTTTAGTGTTTATTTTTGTTAATTTACATTGAATTAATCGATCAAATTCCATTCCTTTAGTCATTCTGATTGTTGTTGAAGATGGATAGGATGATGGTTAGAAGAATTGATCAAGATTGCTATGTTTCACTTTGGCTAAAGTCTGAACTTTTAACTGAACCTATTGTTTACTGGTAACAAAATCTACTGACTGAACTTTTAACTGAACTTGTTGTTTACTGGTAATAAAAGCTATTGACTGAAATTTTAATTGAATTTGCTGTTTACTGGTAACAAAAGCTATTGACTGAACTTTTAACTGAACTTGTTGTTTATTGGTAACAAAAGCTTTAATAATGGATTACATGCTTTTCTATGATGTGCAACATCAAATTATATCACCATTCCCACAATTTTGTTTACCACCTATGGACTCATTAATATGATGTTTGAACTTTTATATCAACTTGAGATGTTTAGGTTAGGTCCTTTCCATGTCTGGATTTTGTGCAAGTTAATGCCATGTTCTCTCCTTACATATTATAGTTGTAATGTTCATTATAACTCATTGATTGCTCAATTGGTGCTATTTTGTCAGTGTCCAATGCAGGAGGCAATTCTGATCTTTTTTCAGTGGAAGTATGCCACAATGGTTTCTTTTGTGGATTAAGAAAGAACTTGTCCTATGTGTGTGCATCTACTGATGTATTTGACAATTGTAGTGCTCAAAGTTGGTCAGCTGCAAGTATTGATGAAATACTGATATATCTTGGCTATCAGAGGGATGGAATACTTCAGGTGTATTGGTGTTTGCCGGGTAAAGACATTACTAATGGTTTGGTACCAGTTGACAGGGATGCACACTTTGCTGAGATGGTTAAACTTAGCAAGTCACATAAGACACTTGTCTTATTCTTTGATCATAAGAATTTTCTCAGAAACTTCATAGATGATGTGATCCTCACTGAAGGGCCATTCATTCCTGGAGTCATCAGCCCGAGGAAAGTGCCATGGAAATCTAACATTGTAGCGGACCAAGTGCAGCCAAATGAGGTTTTAGAAGACCATGTGCATCCAAATGGTGGTTTAGCAGATCAAGTGCAGCCCATTATTGCTGAGGTTTTAGAAAACCATGCGCAACTAGTAGGTGGTTTAGCAGAGCAAGTGCAACCCATTGTTGATGATGATTTAGAAGAACATATGCAGCCAATAGGTGGTTTAGCAGAGCAAGTGCAGCCCATTATTGATGAGGTTTTAGAAGACCATGCGCAACCAGTAGGTGGTTTAGCAGAGCAAGTGCAACCCATTGTTGATGATGATTTAGAAGAACATGTGCAACCAGTAGGTGGTTTAGCAGAGCAAGTGCAGCCCATTGTTGATGAGGTTTTAGAAGAACATGTGCAGGTACATTTCTTCCATATTGACAAGTTACTGCCATGGTTTCTCCTTAAACATTGAGCATATATTGTGCATTATACTCACAAATTCCTTATATTATTACAGCAAGTGCAGGTTGATGACAGTGAGAGTGACACGGACTGCAGTATCTATGATAGTGACTATGACGCCGAAGATGGGGATGATGACCTGTTTGCAGACTATGTAGATACAGAAGTGAATGATCATAACGAGAAAGAAATAGTACAAGAAAATGAAGATGATGAGTCTCTTGAGGATGAAGACCTAAATCTGATAGGGGAAGAAAGAGAGAAGTTATAGCATAAGATTAGGTCATTCAATCCAGAGGTGGATATGGATAATCCAATCTTCAAAATAGGGATGGTTTTTAGTTGTGTCGAGGAGGCAAGGAAAGCTCTGGCAGCATATACTATCAGAAACATAGTAAGAATCAAGAAGATCAGGAATGACAAGAGAAGGTTGGAAGCTGTTTGTGATGGTGATTGTGATGGAGGATGTAATTCGTACTTTAAAGCTACGAAGGACAGTAGGTATGGTGGCTTTGTCCTAAATGCATATGAAGGAAAACACATATGTGAGAGTGTGTGGGAACTGAGAGCACTAACTGCAAATGTGCTCAAAGATAAATTTATTAATGAATTCAGAGATAATCAAAAGCTTGATTTGAAGGGTTTTGCAGCAAAGGTGACAAGGGAATACAATATGAATCCAGAGAGGTGGAAGTTGGGGAGAGCCAGGAAAGCGGCTTTGTTGGAAATTCATGGACATGAGGAGGAACAATTCAGGCTGCTGCATGATTATGGTCAGGAGCTTAAGAGGACTAATCCTGGCTCTACATTCTTTCTCTCAACAAATTTTGTGAATGATCCTGGTAGTCCAGAACACAAGGCACATTTGGCCACTTGCTACTGGAGTTATGATGCTTGCAAAAGAGGGTTTCTAGCAGGTTGTAGGCCATTAATATGTATTGATGGTTGCCACATAAAAACCATATACAAAGGATGCCTGCTTACAAAGGATGACTTGAACATAACCAACACCTCACCGTGGACAATTATGAGTGATAAACAGAAGGTTTGTATTCTATTTCCTCATTTATTTGAGAACATGAAAATATTATTGAAATGTTTACAAATTCCTCCTAATTTACTTGTCGACATGATTGCAGGGTCTCATAAATGCTGTAAGTAAAGTATGGCCTGATGTAGAGCATAGGTTTTGTGTCAGGCATTTGCTCCAAAACTTCCAAAAGGCAGGTCATAAGGGGGAAACCTTAAAGAATGACTTGTGGGAAATAGCTAGGTCAACGAGTGTTGTCAAATGGGAGAAAAATATGACAAAACTAAAGGCTGATAAACCAGAAGCTTATGAGTGGGTTGAGAAGTTAGTGCCAAGTACATGGATAAAGGCTTTTTTCCAAGAATTTCCCAAGTGTGATATGCTACTGAATAATCATTCGGAGGTGTTCAACAGGTGAACTACTTTCTTTCACATAAAGTTTAATGTGTAACTTATATTTATCAAGTGTAGCTTCTAATTCAGCTTCTGCCAATGTGTTGTTCCACAGCTACATCAATGAAGCCAGGGAACTTCCTTTCTTGTCCATGCAAGAATCTATCTTCTACAAGATACTTCAAAGAGTGAATGGAAAAGAGAAAGATGGAATGAAGTGGAGTGGAAGAATTTGTCCTAAAATAAAGAAAAATTGGACAAATTTACTGAATGGAGTACTCAATGTAGAGTTACACCTGCGGGCAACAAGATATTTCATGTTAGCTCATTGGAGTTAGAGCAAGGGTACAGTGTGGACTTCAACACAAAAACATGTGATTGTAAGAGGTGGCAGCTAACTGGGATTCCATGTCATCATGCAATAGCCTGTTGTAGGAATGATAGGATTAACCCTGAATCCCTTGTCCACAGTTGTTATACAATCGATACCTACTTGAAAGCTTATCAGTTCAAGTTGGCTCCACTTAGAGGCAGACCATTTTGGGAAAATATGAATGGTGTGGTCATTCATCCACCTTTGTTTGCCAAAGTAATGGGCAGGCCCAAAAAGAACAGGAAGAAAGCACCTGAGGAAAAAATGAAGAAAGGTGTAAAAATACTTACGAAATCTGGAGTCACTATGCACTGCTCCGTGTGTGGCAAACCTGATCACAATAAAAAAGGTCACGATAAATTTGTTGAAAGACAGCTAAAGGATCAGAGAGAGCTAATTGTGCAGGAAGATGATGATTTAGATCTTCCTTATATTCTTGAGGTACATAGCTTCCATAATGATAAATTCCTTATATTATTTCAGCAGCATTATGCCTTATACATGTTTATATGTGCAGCATGTAATTCCACATAGACCCAACCCTATTATGGATCCTACAAATCAACATGAAATCATGGTCTACAATTTGGGGCAAGAAGTAATGATTTCATCTTTTTTTACATGTATGTTTTGTTATTAGGATTTTGGCATTACGTGATTATTGTGCACGAATTTTCCAGGAGCAGACTCTGGTTCCAATTAATAGGATACTTGTCCCTTTGCCTGAAAATGCCTTTGTGGCGGATGCTAGAGACACAATTCCAGAAACTAGAGCGAGGACAACAGCTACATCTAGAGGGAGTTTGGGGGGAAGATCCAGAGGAAGAGCTACAGCAAATAGAGGTGGCTCCAATGGTAAAGCATCAGCAGAGAAACAAGAAAGCAGCAGAGGGAGGAAGAGGTAGAGGAAATGCCAAAAAAGAGGTCATTGCTACTATAGCTGATAATGCGCAAGCTACTGAAACTATAGATGCCGAAAGAGCAAGAGCAGCTAAGAGAGGATACAAAACAGGCCCTGGGAGTGCACACTACCTCTTGTTTGGTGATGACGGCCAGACAAGGGAAATTCCAGATTTGAATGCTCAAGTTCTTCCTGATTTAAATGTGGATGAAATGCTTATCAGTCAAAATGCACCTTCTCCTGATGATTTGTAGATGTAACTTTCATTTATGCATATGTCCATGTATTAATGTTCTTGAATTTGTGTCTTTGGGAATTTTGTGTACACTACCTCTTGTTATGGTACTCTGAATTGGTGGCACCATATATTTCTTAATTCTGGATACAATATTGTTTACAATCGATTCCTGTGAGAATTGGTTTAATTCTCCTCTTAGTTCATACATGAATTCTAATAAGCTTGGATTATGTCATTTCCTCCTATGAGAACTAGTGTAGCTGTTAGACAAGTATGTGTGTACTACTGAATGTCTTATAAGCTTAGATTATCTCAATGCTCCAGCAAGTATCTTGCATTTTAAGATTATCTTACAACAAATATCTTTCATTTTGAATCTTATAGCAAACATCTTGCATTTTCAATCTTGCAGCAAGTATCCTGAACATCTCAGACAAGTGCTAGTCTTTTCAGTGTCACAGTAACTTGATCATCTCAGAACTGATTCGTAAATGACAAAAATAACATTTATTATGATTTATCACTGTATAATAATTTCATACAAAAGGAGTTCATACAAAAACCAAGCAAAGTACACTGATTTTGTACAAACAACAAGCAAAGTATATTGTTTTCATACAAAAGGATTACAAACTACATTGTGAACACCATTACATACTGCCAGTACATACTACCTGACATCCTAGTTACATTCTTCTTCTCTTTCAGTACATACTACCAAACAACACTAGACAAGTTTCCTTCTTGTGGCATCCCGCAAAAACCACTACTAGAAAATCGCGTTGAATTTGTGCATTGCATCGTCATCATCATGCATTGTTTGCATAAAAACTATGTTTGCAAGACCGTGTTGTTTTCTACGAACGCCCCACCTTTAGTCAAACGCCAAAACCCGGGTCGCCGGACTATTTTGTGGTCTGTTATCGGGTTGCAAAAGACTTGTTCGAAATAAATAAAAATATTTATTATTTTAGCGGGCGATCGGCGACGTATCGACCCGACCACCCCATATTTCAGATCGGCCCACCCCTTATTCCTACAGCTACCAGAAAACTACCCACACCCAGCAGCCACATCATCCCACCCAATCGCAGCACGCCACGTCACCTCTCCCCTCCCCCTCTAGCCTATCAAAACCTGCCACTTGTCCCAGCCCTCTCCCCCTCTCTCTAAGCCACCCCTCCCAGCACACACCGCTCACACACGCACGCGGCTCCACTCTCCCTGCCCGCGTGGCCCCACCCAGCCACACAACACGCACCCGCGCGCATGCCAGCACGCACGCTCCCTGGGCCCCACCTGTCCCGTCCGCGTCGGCCCTCCTCCCACGCGTTCCCCACGCGAGGCCGCTCCCCACCATCCTACCCTCCTCGCACCACCGCCGCGGTGGCCTCGACGCCGCCCTCTTCCTCCCCACTCGCCAAGACCGCGCCTCCCCCTCTGGTGCAAACCGGTGCCGCACTTCCTCAGCCCCGCCCCGCCTGAGCCCCCCAGCACCCGGCCCGCCCGCCGCCCGCCCGCACTCCACTGCTCCCGCCACGCCCGCCGCCCGCCCGCCTTGCTCTGCGCCGCCTTCTCCCACCGCGACCACCTCGCCGAGCTGCTGGCCCGCCTCCGCCTGCTCGCCGCGACTGGGCGCCGCTCTGCGCCGCCCTCCGTCGCCTCCGCCCGCCCGAGGCCCCGTCGAGCTCACCGCCCGCCTCGCCATGGCGCGCCTCGACGCCGCCGCTCCACTCCTCCGTGCCCGCCGACTGGCCGCTCTCGCCGCTCCTCTCTGCCTCTCTCTGCAGCCGGCCGCGACGCCCGGTGCCGCTTGGCTGGAGCTCCGCCTGCCTCGCCAGCCGCCGCCCAGACCGCCGCCCGCTGGCCGAGACCGCCCACCGGCGACCTCAAACTCTGCCCGGCATCCGCGAGCAGCTCGACTTCTTGTCCAGCGGCATCTGCTCCATGGTGCAGGTCACCGACCAAGAACTCGCCACCCATGCTCGGCACCGCTGCGCCACCCGCCAGCGCCGCTGCTGCGCAGACAACTACCCAGATTGACGCCAAGAAGGTGTTCATCAAGGTGCCATGGTGGTATCCCACGGCGCGAACCCGATCCGACACCGGCAAAACAAGATGGCACCGCAAGACCGTCACGGACAACATGACCCTCTCTCGGGCCTCAAGATCTACTTCTTCTCGGGAATCGAGACCGATCCCCAAACCGAACCCGAACCGGCGAACCCCGAGACCTCCGACACGGAACCCCGGAAGACCCGACGCCAAGACCGTCTGAATCGATGGCGCGGCCCGACAAGACTCAACGACAAGAACTCCTTCCGAACCGATGCCGACGACGTCGACGCCAAGATCTTCGAGAAGCCCTGTACCATGTGCCGACGCCCGCCAAGCTCGTCCACGAGACCGTTGTCGTCGAGGGCTCGCAACCCTCGGTGGACCCCCAAGATCTACGCCGCGGAACAACAAGGCCTTCGAGTTGGAACCGACGAGATCTGCAATCATGGATGCGGGAAACACCCTCGGAACTCCAAGATCGCCATGGGACGATAAGCACTTCACCCCGGACACCGAGAACCCGAATGCGACAAGATCTACCCCCGTAATTCGAGAACGACCCCGGAGCCCGAGAACGCCCCGTCGAACCCTGGACCCCGAGACCGGCCCCGGACCCCGGAACCCCAAGTCCGTCGAGACCCCTCAATGTGTGAACCCCTTCCCGGAACCCTATTTTAAAACATAATACAACTTGTCGCATAATAATTGTCTTGCATGCATACATTCATGTGGTATGGGGGCCTTACGCCGATTCACCTAATAATTAAATATGGGGCCCATATGCGGGCAAATCTAGCCTTATATTGGCCTCATTTAAACATGTGTAGCGAACCGGTGCCATCTTCTGTCTTGCTAAACAACACTTAAATTGCGGGGGTTCTAAATACTTTAACCACCTAATTAATTGTCGGGACCCCGGTTCCACTTAATATGACCTAATTGCATCGCATCTTTGCCATGTCATTCATCATACATGCATCATGCCCGATCTTCTGCCGATTTTAAATATTGCATCCGGTGTTTATTCTAGTGTTTTGCTTCTTCGCGGATAAGGCCGTTGAGTTGATGTGAGCTTCGCCCGATCTTCGGTTGAACCTTCGACAATGTTTTCAGGCGAGCATCTCCCTTTCTACCTATCTTACTTTTATAGTGTTTTACTCCTTCTGTTGATCTATTGCTATCTGTGTTGCGATGCTTCGTTTCCGCACTGTGATATACCGTGCAGCCCTATATTGCCTTGGACACATCCTATTACCTGTTGTTTGGTAGATAGTTGGACTTGCGCGTCGTAGTCGCTTGCTCAAGTGCTGTTGCGTGTCGCTCAGTGCCACAGTTGTTGATGTATTGCCGCATGTTGTTGTTGGAGATGATTCTAGTTTTACTTATCGCTCACTTTAATTCCTGT
Source organism: Avena longiglumis (assembly GCA_030063025.1). NCBI lineage: Eukaryota > Viridiplantae > Streptophyta > Magnoliopsida > Poales > Poaceae > Avena > Avena longiglumis. The sequence goes on along the minus strand of CP125976.1, from coordinate 582,685,440 downwards.
TTAACAACTAAAATTGAAATAAGCAGAGGCATCGGTGGGTGATAGATAATATTTGGTTTCCGAACGCCCACTTGTGTCCCGTAAGATCCCGAGTACTTGATACCTGTTCCTTGATTTATCGCGCTATCCACATCCGGGAGGTATATGGGACCCCCCTGAGCCAGAGCTTGATTCAGTCTTATTTCTTGGGGCCACAAACTAGTTTGAGGTTTTATTTACGATCATGTACTTATGCCATGCTATTTTTCTGTATTTAAATTGTGCGAGGAGCACACTGTCTTTGTTAGGATCGGGACACGATTCCGGTGTCGACAAGCCCAGCCACACTTTCGGGTTCCCGGCGTTCACACCGTATACCCAAACCTTGAGCCGTCTCGAGTCACCGGCCGCTATGGATCTACTCAATGGGTGGCCTCAAATATTTCTGAATCCTGTGATTGTTCACGTGAAAGCCTCGTTGGGTTTTGATTTGGTTTTTCCGAGGTTGACCGAGCGTGTGTTGCTATTGGTGCACCGCCGGTAAAACTTTCTAAAAGCCGTGTCCATGGATATGGACGACTTGGAGCCTGATTCTCGGTCATAGACAAGCATAACTAAAGTTTATTTGCTATAAATTTGACTTATAATGACTAGTAATCAGCTCCACTATAATGGAATGACTAACTAATACTGCCCACAATTGCTTGTTTTGTGTGTCGCTTGTGACCATTGTACCTGACTAGTAAGGATTGCAACTACAACAAAATGGCTGAATAAAAGTACCAACAAGCGCTGGGTTATGGGTTTATCTCATGCTACCCATGTCGATTAGTAATTGACGCAACTATAACGGAATGGTTAATTAAAAGTGCCCACTGCTTACTTTATCAGGACGATTAACTAAATCGACTAGTAATTGCAACGATAATAATAAGTAAACTTTCCACGCTGTGAGTTCCTCGGTAGACTTCCTCGTTTGGTCTCGAGGGGGAAACACCAGGATGGGTTTGTTTGCTGGTAGTATCAGGTTGGTTCCGGATAGGTCCTTCTTACCCCTCTCGATTGGCCGGATGTTTGAGTCTCTATAGGTTGTTTAGTGCATCTTTGCCGCCGCCGCCATCCACCATACCTAGGTAGGCGAGGACCGCCAATTATAGTCTCGCTGCACTGGCCTCGATCTTGACGCTCCTTCTTTTTCCTTTGCCCTTTGTCGGCACCCCTTTGTTTAAGCAGGTTTTGAGATCGACGTTAGCGGGGTTACCCTTCCGCTTGGCACGCAGGGTTATGGACGCCATTGGTTATTCTTGAGGCTCTTAGCCCCATTTGCATCTTGTCCGTAGTCGGACGCCGATCATTTTCAAGGTGATTTGGATCTTTGTATATTATATCGTATTCTTGACTCTTTGAGTCATTATATATATCATTCTATGGGTCCCATCGAGGACTGTTGTGTAATGTTATTACTTCGCTTTCCACCCGCACGAAAGTGCTGGTGGCACCTTTGAATCGTTTCTATGCGGGTTTGGCGAATTTTGCTCAAACTTGCATAGGTCCGATTCTCGAGGGTGTTACAGAGTGGTATCGAGCTCGTGAGCTACGATACCCCACAAGTCCAGCCTGAGGATAACCTAGCTAACGTCAAGTAGAGTGTCAAAACTATTTTGAAAATAGGTTGGATAGTTACGATTAGGTCTGATTTTACTCCTTACCCTCCGCTATTCTCCTCTTATCTCGGCGTGTTTTGAACCTACTTTCTTATCTTTTCTTGAGTCCGTGTTTTCTCGTGGTTGGGTTTCCGTCGTACCTCGTGGTTTCGCTTTCTTCCTTTGTAACGGAGGTGCCACGATCATCAATCGCAACTTGTTGTACCCTTCATCCAATCTTACATTCTTGAGATCTTTATCCATATGTGTTCCTTGCTGGATATCGATGTCGTTGAAAGACATATGAGAAGGACGAGCATTGGTGAAGTTGGAGTATACCTTGAGCATGTGTTGTTCATGCCAGCGGAACCATCGCGAAACCTAATCGATTGTGTCTTTCATACGATTTACATTGTATCTTCCGTGTTTCCGATGTGATGACATCATCACGCGATCCGATGCAGAGTCTGCATCACTCCTTTGTTCCGAACCTCGCTTGTCGAGATCTTCAGTCTAATTCCGAGAGTTGGTTGCATAATCCGTCTATTCGCGTGCGGAGAAATGGTTTGAGTGCGGGATGGAGTAGCTACCCTACCACTGCTCTTATCATTCGCTCTTGTACGTCGAATCAGTGGATCCGACAATTTACTCCGTCCACGGAAGTTAGGGTGGCTATATTTGCGATACCTCTACCTTCGACCTTTTGTTCCCGGAGTGTTCTCTCGACGATCAGGAGCAACGACCCTTTGTTGGTGGTGTCGCCGTTTTCAAGATGAAGAAGGAACCATCGTTAGTGGTGTCGCGAAGATCTACATGAAACGAGAAGACGCAGATCGCCGACCTTCCTTCCGGTACCATGAGGCGGATCTCGAGGGCGAGATCCCTTGTTAGTGGTGTCGAATTGTGGCATCCCGCAAAAACCACTACTAGAAAATCGCGTTGAATTTGTGCATTGCATCGTCATCATCATGCATTGTTTGCATAAAAACTATGTTTGCAAGCCCGTGTTTTTCTGAGCGCCCACCTTTAGTCAAACGCCAAAACCCGAAGTCGGACTATTTTGTTTTGTCTGTTATCGGGTTGCAAAAGACTTGTTGAAATAAATAAAATATTTATTATTTTAGCGGGGGCGAGCGGGCCGACGACCCGAACGACCACCCCATATTTCATCCCACCCTTATTCCTCATTACTGTAAAACTACCCACACCCAGCCCACATCATCCCACCCAATCGCAGCCACGCCACCTCCCTCCCCTCTAGCCTATCAAAACCTGCCACTTGTCCCAGCCCTCTCCCCCTCTCTCTAAGCCACCCCTCCCAGCACACACCGCTCACACACGCACGCGGCTCCACTCTCCCTGCCCGCGTGGCCCCACCCAGCCCCACAACACGCACTCCACAGATGCCAAGACGCCTCCCTGGCCCCACCTGTCCTGCCGGCCCTCCTCCCACGCGTTCCCCACGCGAGGCCGCTCCCCACCATCCCTACTCCCTTCCCCTGGCAACCACCGCCGCCGCCGGTGGCCTCGACGCCGCCCCCTCTGCCGCCCTTCCTCCCCACCTCACAGCTCTCCCTCCCCAGTGCCCACCGTCTTGCTGCCTCCCGCCTCCGCCCGTAGGCCCCAGCACCTCCGCCCGCCCGCCGCCCCCACTCCCGCTGCCCGCCACCCCGCCCGCCGCCCGCTCCGGCCATGCGCCTTCTCCACCGACCACCTCCGCTCGAGCCGCGCCCGCCTGCCCGTGCCGCTTTCGCGACGCGCGCCCGCTCTGCGCCGCTGCCCTCCGTCGCCTCTCGCCCGCCCGAGGCCCTCTGCCGCTCCCGCCCCGCCGGCCAAGCGCCCCGACGCCGCCGCCACTCGTGCGGGCCCTGGCCGACCTGCCGTCTCCGCCCGCCTCCTCTCAAGCCTCCTCTGCGACCCGGCCCGGTGCCGCCGATGCCGCTGGCGAGCTCCGCCTGCCTCGCAGAGCCCGCCGCCTCAAGACCGCCGCCTTCGCCGGAGACCGCCCATTGCCGGCGACCTCCGAAGCTCTGCCCGGCATCCATGGCAGCTCGACTTCTTGTCGGCGGCAGCCTCTGCTCCATGGTGCAGGTCACCGACCTCAAGAACTCGCCACCCATGCTCGGCAAGCACCGCGCAGTCACCCGCCAGGCGCTCGCTCTGCTTCAGGACAACTACCCAGAATTCGTCGCCAAGAAGGTGTTCATCAATGTGCCATGGTGGTATCCCGCGGAACCCGATCCCGACACGGCAAACAAGATGGCACCGCAAGACCGTCACGGACAACATGACCCTCTCCTCGGGCCTCAAGATCTACTTCTCGAATCGAGACCGATCCCAAACCGAACCCGAACCGGCGAACCCCGAGACCTCCGACACGGAACCCGGAAGACCCGGACGCCAAGACCGTCCGACTCGATGGGCGGCCCGACAAGACCCTACGACAAGAACTCCTTCCCAACGATGCCGAAGCGGCGTACGCCAAGATCTTCAGAAGCCCTTACCATGTGCCGACGTGCCCAAGCTCGTCCACGAGACCGTTGTCGTCGAGGGCTCGCAACCTCGGTGGACCCCAAGATCTCGCCAGCGGAACAACAAGGCCTTCGAGTTGAACCGACGAGATGCGCAATCATGGATGCGGAAACACCCTCGAACTCCAAGATCGCCATGGGACGATAAGCACTTCACCCCGGACACCGAGAACCCGAATGCGACAAGATCTACCCCCGTAATTCGAGAACGACCCCGGAGCCCGAGAACGCCCCGTCGAACCCTGGACCCCGAGACCGGCCCCGGACCCCGAAACCCCAAGTCCGTCGAGACCCCTCAATGTGTGAACCCCTTCCCGGAACCCTATTTTAAAACATAATACAACTTTTCGCATAATAATTGTCTTGCATGCATACATTCATGTGGTATGGGGGCCTTATGCCGATTCACCTAATAATTAAATATGGGGCCCATATGCGGGCAAATCTAGCCTTATATTGGCCTCATTTAAACATGTGTAGCGAACCGGTGCCATCTTGTCTTGCTAAACAACACTTAAATTGCGGGGGTTCTAAATACTTGAACCACCTAATTAATTGTCGGGACCCCGGTTCCACTTAATATGACCTAATTGCATCGCATCTTTGCCATGTCATTCATCATACATGCATCATGCCCGATCTTCTGCCGATTTTAAATATTGCATCCGGTGTTTATTCTAGTGTTTTGCTTCTTCGCGGATAAGGCCGTTGAGTTGATGTGAGCTTCGCCCGATCTTCGGTTGAACCTTCGACAATGTTTTCAGGCGAGCATCTCCCCCTTTCTACCTATCTTACTTTTATAGTGTTTTACTCATTCCTGTTGATCTATTGCTATCTGTGTTGCGATGCTTCAGTTTCCGTACCTGTGATATACCGTGCAGCCCTATATTGCCTTGGACACATCCTATTACCTGTTGTTTGGTAGATAGTTGGACTTGCGCGTCGTAGTCGCTTGCTCAAGTGCTTTAGCGTGTCGCCGATGCCACGATTGTTGATGTATTGCCGCATGTTGTTGTTGGAGATGATTCTAGTTTTACTTATCGTTCACTTTAATTTCGTTTAACAACTAAAATTGAAATAAGCGAGGCATCGGTGGGTGATAGAAAATATTTGGTTTCAAACGCCCACTTGTGTCCCGTAAGACCCAGTACTTGATACATTCCTTGATTTATCGCGCTATCCACATCCGGGAGGTATATGGGACCCCCCTGAGCCAGAGCTTGATTCAGTCTTATTTCTTGGGGCCACAAACTAGTTTGAGGTTTTATTTACGATCCTGTAGTTATGCCATGCTATTTTCTGTATTTAAATTGTGCGAGGAGCACACTGTACTGTTTAGTATCGGGACACGATTCATGGTGTCGACAAGCCCAGCCACACTTCGGTTCCCGATCACCTGTAGTATACCCAAACCTTGAGCCCGTCTCGAGTCACCGGCTTGCGGGATCTACTCAATGGGTGGCCTGAAATATTTCTGAATCCTGTGATTGTTCGATCGTGAAAGCCTCGTTGGGTTTTGATTTGGTTTTTCCGAGGTTGATCGGCGTGTGTTGCTATTGGTGCACCGCGGGTAAAACTTTCTGAAAGCCGTGTCCGCGGATATGGACGACTTGGAGCACAGTATCTCGATCATAGACAAGCATAACTAAAGTTTATTTGCTATAAATTTGACTTATAATGACTAGTAATCAGCTCCACTATAATGGAATGACTAAATAATACTGCCCACAATTGCTTGTTTTGTGTGTCGCTTGCGACCATTGTACCTGACTAGTAAGTATTGCAACTACAACAAAATGGCTGAATAAAAGTACCAACAACTGATGGGTTATGGGTTTATCTCATGCTACCTGTATCTGATTAGTAATTGACGCAACTATAACGGAATGGTTAATTAAAAGTGCCCACTGCTTACTTTATCAGGACGATTAACTAAATCGACTAGTAATTGCTTTAGCGATAATCGAATAAGTAAACTGTCACGGTGTGAGTTCCTCGGTAGACTTCCTCGTTTGGTCTCGAGGAAACACCGAGGATGGGTTTGTTCTTTGTAGTATCAGGTTGGTTCCGGATAGGTCCTTCTTACCCCTCTCTGATTGACGCCAGATGTTTCGAGTCTCTATAGGTTGTTTAGTGCATGCTGCCGCTGCCGCTCAGTCCACCATACCTAGGTAGGCGAGGACCGCCGAATTCTAGTCTCGCTGCTTGGCCTCGATCGGCGCTCCTTCTTTTCCTTTGCCCTTTGTCGGCACCCCTTTGTTTAAGCAGGTTTTGAGATCGGCGTCGTTAGCGGGGTTACCCTTCCGGCTTGGCACAGGCAGGTTATGGACGCCATTGGTTATTCTTCAGGGCTCTTAGCCCCATTTGCATCTTGTTCGTAGTCGGACGCTCGATCATTTTCAAGGTGATTTGGATCTTTGTATATTATATCTGTATTCTTGACTCTTTGAGTCGCTGTTATATATATATCTGTTCTGTGGGTCCCATCGAGGACTGTTGTGTAATGTTATTACTTCGTTTTCCACCCGCACGAAAGTACCTGGTGGGCACCTTTGAATCGTTTCTATGCGGGTTTGGCGAATTTTGCTCAAACTTGCATAGGTCCGATTCTGAGGGTGTTACACTTCTTCTCTCGCTCCTTCCTTCTTCTCTGCCTCCTTCCTTCTTCTTATTTGCCTCCTTCCAGCTTCTCTGCCTCCTTCCTTCTTCTCTGCAATTTCATTCTAATTCAGCAAAAGTAAGATGGGTGAAATATGAACAAATTCGAATAGTTAATTAAACATTTGTATCATTCGTTAAATTCTCTAGAATATCAAGAAGCTCATTCAACAGAAAATTTAAGAATTTGTGTGCATCCTGCAAAGTAATTCATGGACACATAAAAGATGGCATCCAGGATATTATCAGGTTTATGTAAACCCGAAGGTTGCCCAAAAGAAAAGGCTGGGACACCAATTATTTCTAGTTTATAATCTTGCATGAATATATGTCTTAATTAAGTTCGATACCAAAATTCATTCCAAAATATTATTACTTGGTTTTTCTATTCTTCAATACTACCAAATGTCAGGTTTGAATATTATTTCCAACAAACTGTTCTAGAAGACAGCATGGTAAAACTAAAGCAACATAGCGGATAAATGCATGCGCATGAGAGGATCAACACGACTGCATTCAGTGGCGGAGGCAAGACCCGGCTAGCCTGGGCAGCTGTCCGAGCTATGGAAATTTCATAGAAACTATAGGAGGCCTTAAACTATAACATGAATGAGAGGACTCAGCTACAATATTCATGGGCAAATGACCGTCAGGCTAGGTGACAGTGTAATCTTCCAATGCTCTACTTATAAGCTAGCTCCGCCACTCAGAACATTACTACGTATAAAATGACTGATGATTCGAAGTAAGAAATTGGAAGCCAAGATCGCAAGCTCCTACATGAGTCGATTCCTTGATGATTTCGATCTAAATGTAATCAAGCTAGCAATTTCAGTTATGTGACGAATAAAGAGAAACAAACCTCACTGTTGTGGTCGACACACCGCACAAGGATTTGGGGCAGATGGCATTGCGGATGGACACCGGTTCCTAGCGTCGAGCCTGCTCTGGAGGATGTGTGCCTGCATCTGCAGGCTCATGTTCAAATCGCCGCATCCGCCTGCCTCCGACTTGACGCTGCCGCCGCCGAATCGCCTTCGCCGCACGTGTGCCTCCGCGGCGCCGATGCGCTGCGACCAGGAGCTTGGGGCACGGGCATGCCCCTCCACCGTGCTCCAGCGCGACGAGGTGTTGGGGACCTCCTCATTCTCTCCAGCGAGGACTCGCTCCGCTCGGCTATGGGTTCTGCCTCTCGGTTTGACCGCTCCTGTTGAGACGAGATAAGTGGAGAAGGGAAAGTTGCGACGGGTCCAAGTGAGAAATCCAATTTATCATAGATACCTGACTGCAAACTGTCTGGCCCGTGCCGTTTTGCGACGTGAATTCCCGAGTGGCGCGGTTTTTGGATGGTTTGGATGGGTTCGTTCGGGATCAGCTAGTTCTGGGATGGTGGAGTTGAGTTAGACTAGTTGTGGGACTAATCTGCATCTAATATGCAACCTGTGGGACTAATGGTGTTATTACCTCTTATCTAAATGTATCTAGTCAAGTTTAAGTACTAGATACACTTGTATCTAGCCAAATTTAAGTCAATTATTATGAGCGAAAGGAGTACTAGATATATTTAAATTTAGATAAATTTTAATATGAGAAAATATAAGTTTACATATGGAGTTGAGTTTAACACTCACACAGCATCTGGCAGATCGTCTAGCAGAGAAGAAACCCCAAAACGGCAAGTAGACGGCCGGGCACAAGTGTGCAACGCCACCGTTCATACAAAAAAAATAGCAGGGTAGTGTGTCCAACCAGAGACCATGCATGCAGGACAGGTCAAGGCTCGGCAACGCATGCAGTGTAGCAGTAGACGACAAAGCGGCGTGACGTCACTTGACTGAGACCTATCTTACGTCTCAGTCACCTGCGTTTTAAAGAGACCCATTGAGCTTGACTTTGAGATCGGTGAGATACTCGCTCTTGGTGACGCGGAAGTAGTAGTCGGCGTACTCGTCCTGACGCACGCAATTTGCCGGATTCGCCATTCCGATGGCCAGAATACACGCCGGGCCGTCCGCGCGCTCCGCCTGCCGGTTTCCGAGCAACACCATTTTGGTCTCCAGAGAACAATATACTATATACAGGTTAGCAACTAGGACAAGATGTATACGATCACTTGTATTACATGTGGAGTACTTATATATAAAGAACACAGCAGTAGAAGTTGCGTTGGTACAGATGGCTACTCCAAAGTACTCACATCGTACAACCACGACATGATTATCAGGCCTTCTTCTTCTAGTACCACCAGATATCTACCATTGACAAAGGCGGCTGAGCCGCTGCAAGTAGCATAATAAGAGCTTCTCACAACAGGTGTCGAATAATAGGTACCTGTTTTTGGTTTTTAGGCACCACTATTAGGTTTTGGGCACGAAATCTGATTCTGCCTTTTCAGATGTTCACGATAGACTAGTGCAGAATAAGACTATCGTCCCGGTCTGTAAAGGGATTTAATCTCGATTGCTCAACTGGAACAGGATAATTATGACTAAAGCCCCCTCTCCCCCTAGCACTACATGACGCGCAAAAGTCGTCGGCGTAGGCCAAAATGTGCTTGGCATATGCTACGCCGATGGCTGCCCTCGGCGTAGCCTCCTCGGCAAAAGTCTCCCTCAGCGAAGCACACAGAAGCCATCGGCGTAGCATATCCTATCGGCCGGTTGCAAAATATATTATTTTAAAAAAAATCTCAATTTTTTTAATCTTTGAATTGTTTGACCCGTTAATCTCTTACTTTGAACATTTTTAGCACTAATTACACTTAATATTTGATTAAATTGCAGTCTTGGTCAAACTTTTCAGTCGGTCACACATCCTAATACTACTTCAGCTTCAACACGCTTAACTTCCTCGTTCCTACAGAATCTGTTTTCGCAAAGTAATTCGTACATTGTTGTCAATACTATGATATCAATCCTATTAACTCTTATATCATCACGTCACATCTTTGTATTTTTTGATATTATAAACAATTATTTAAGTAAACAATAATGAATAAGTAAAAACATTATTGAATTCAAATAAAAATATAATGATTTGTTTTTTATTTATCTATTTAATATGGAATAATTAATATCTTTAAATCCGTAAATCAGAATTCCACAAATAATATGTCTAAATTGATCAGAAAAATAATAGGAATCCAAATATGATATCAATATCAACTTATCACAAACTATACGGTGATTCTAGTCATAATTTTATTTGCCCGTTTAAAATGGAAAATGGCTTTTTGGCAACCTCGAATGAGGTAGCTCGGGGCCGAGCCTCGATAAAATTGAAGTGGATCTCTGATGAAATAGCATATTGTGAACCTAAAAATAATTTTTGTAAAAAATATGGACATCGTATCATGTACTTGTAGTTCATATCTGACACACTTCCTGCCGATTCGGCAAGAATTTGTCTTTTTCACCAGGGGTGGACAGAAAGGTTTCAGATCCCCCTGTTGGGACATTTTCCATATAAGGTGGTCTATTATTTTGTGGCATCCCGCAAAACCACTACTAGAAAATCGCGTTGAATTTGTGCATTGCATCGTCATCATTATGCATTGTTTGCCAAAACCATTTTCGCAAAACCCCGATTTGTTTTCCAAACGCCCCATCTTATCCAAACACCGAAAACCGGGTCCCCGGAAGGTTTTGTTTTGTCCGCTGTCGAATTGCAAAAACGTTGTTTAAAAATAAATATTTTATTTAATTTATTTTTGTAGGGGCAGTCAAACGGGCCAACCCGACCCGAACGACCACCCCCATAAAATAATAAACGGTCCAGCTGTAACCGCCATTCTAAATCCTATTTCTACCATCTAGTCTACCCAACCCAACCCTCCACCTCACCCTGGCCACTCCCCTTGCGCCACCTCAGCTACCCTCTCTCCCTCACCCAATCACTCCCTGCCACATCACCCAACCCCCTCTCTCCCTTCCCTCTCTCTCCCTCTCAAACTCACACACATTAACACACCCGCACACACATGTGGCCAGCCTTCTTCTCCCCACTAACCCACAACAGGCCCCACTGCTCGCCCACTCCTCCCTGGCCCACCTTTCGCCTCGGCCCAACCCCGCTTTGGCCCCGTCAGCTGCCTCGCCGCCCGCCTGGCTGCCTTCGCCATTGCGCGCCCGCTCAAGGCTAGCACCCTCGCCTCCGGACCACCGCCCCACCTTCACCGAACCTCCGCTTTGCCGCTGCCTGCGTGCCGCCCGCCGCCTCCCACGGCCCCCACCGCCGCCCATCCTTCCTGCCCGTGGCGCTGGCCAACCCACTCGCCTCAGCCCCTCCGCCCCAAACTCGCCACCCCTCATAGCGCGCAAGCCGCCGCCCTCGCCGCTTCGCCCGCCCAGACGCCTCCCACGCCCACAGCTTCTGCGCTGCCGCCGCTTCTCCGCCGACGAGCACTGGCGCCCGCTGACCCGCTCCACCCGCTGCCAGGCTTTGCCCGCTCACTCGCCGCCGCCTCCCAGCTCGGCGCCTCCGCTCCTCGCGCTAAGTCCAGCCAGCCAGCGAGGATCTCCCGCTGCCCGAAGGCTGCCGCGACGCCCGTGCCGCTTTGCCCGCTCGCCCGGCCTTCTCTCGAGCTCTCGCGAAGCTCCCAGCCCTCGCCGCTGCTTGGTCCCGCCTCCGTCCGTGGCCGGGCGTCCTCGTCTTGATTCCGCCTGCTCGGTGTACAACATGAAGGCGTTTTCGGACCCTCAAGATCTTCTTCAGACTGTAGCTCGACCGAAAGCCCGATCCCGAGTCCTGCCGTGATGACAAGACCCGCAAGTCACCGTCGAACCCGGCGAACCGGCGATGGTATATCGACAAGATCTGCGCGGACGCGAGGTTCCCGGAGGCGAAGTCCGAACGTGAAGACCACAAGCTCTCCTTCCGGATTCGACGCCTGAGACCATCACGAGGAGACGAAACGCCAAGGCCTTTGACACGGAACCCTGAACCTCGACGAACCCCCGGACGCCAAGTTCTTCCACGTGGGCCCTTTGAACCGAGACCGACCCCGTGACGAGTGCATCGACCCCCGACCTGAAGATGCCCAGAACACAAGTTCGCCTTCTCGAACGCCAGGAACTCCTTCAGGGACATCGATGAGCGAACCCCGGTGCGTCGAGCTCGCCTTCCCGACCGTCAGGGTCCACGACATGGAATCGCCAGGAGCATCCCCAGAACGCCAAGTTTGCCACGAGAACGTCCCGAATGTTGACACCGACTCGATGGCGCGAGCCCGACAAGACCCTCGCAATGGCAAGCTCGACCCTGTGGGACCCGACAAGATCGGCACGACGTCAAGAACGGCGCCGACTCGGAAGAAATCCGATGCGCCCCGACGCCAACCAAGCCCTGCTTCCCGGTTGCGACAAGATCTGCCCCGCTGTTCGAGAATGTTTCCGCCGAAACCGAACCGTCGAACCCTGAACCCCGAGACCGGACCCTGTCGAACCCGAGCCCCGGAACCCCCAAGATCGTCGAGAACCCTAATGTGTGAACCCTTTTCCCGGAACCCTATTTTATAACATAATAACAACTTGTTGCATATTAAATTGTCATCTTGCATGCATATCTGTGGTTTGGGGGCCTTATGCCGATTCACCTAATAATTAAATATGGGGCCCATATGCGGGCAAATCTAGCCTTATATTTGCCTCATTTAAACTTGTGTAGCGAACCGGTGCTATCTTTTGTCTTAATAATGCAACATTTAAATTGCGGGATAGATAAATAACTTGAACAATATAACCAATTGTCGGGACCCCGGTTCCGCTTAATATGACCTAATTGCACCGCACCTTGCCTTGTCATTCATCATGCATGCATCATGCCGATCTTTTGCCTTAGTATTAAATAGTGCATCCGGTGTTTCTTCTAGTGTTTTGCTTCTTCGCGGATAAGGCCGTTGAGTTGATGTGAGCTTCGCCCCGATCATCGGTTGAACCCTTCGACAATGTTTTCAAAGCAGCATCTCCCCTTTCTACCTATCTTACTTTTATAGTCTTTATTCTCCCTGTTGATCTATTGCTATACGTTGCGATGCTCTAGTTTTCGTACCTTTGATATCCCTATGCAGTATATTGCCTTGGACACACCCTATTAACGTTGTTTGGTAGATAGTTGGACTTGCGGCGTCGTAGTTGCTTGCTCAAGTGTTGATGAGTGTCGCCATATGCCACGCTGATGTATTGCCGCATGTTGATGTTGGAGATGATTCTAGTTTTACTTATCGTCACTTTAATTTCTGTTTAACAACTAAAATTGAAATAAGCGAGGCATCGGTGGGTGATAGAAAATATTTGGTCAACGCCCACTTGTGTCCCGTAAGACCCGAGTACTTGATACTGCCTTGATTTATCGCGCTATCCACATCCGGGAGGTATATGGGACCCCCGAGCGAGCTTGATTCATTCTTATTTCTTGGGGCCACAAACTAGTTTGAGGTTTTATTTACGATCCTATACTTATGCCATGCTACTACGTATTTAAATTGTGCGAGGAGCACACCGTCTGTTTAGGTAAGCGGATTGATTACAGTGATCGACAAGCCCAGCCACACTTTTGGGTTCCCGATCGCCATGCCATTGTCGAAACCTTGAGTCCGTCTCGAGCTTGCTTACCCGCTATGGGATCTACTTAATGGGGTGGCCCCTGAAATATTTCAATCCTGATTGTTCAAGAGTGAAAGCCTCGTTGGGTTTTGATTTGGTTTTTCCGAGGTTGATCGGCGTGTGTTATTGGTGCACCTGCCGGGTAAAACTTTCAAAGCCGTGTCCGCGGATATGGACGACTTGGAGCATGATTCTCGATCATAGACAAGCATAACTAAAGTTTACTGCTATAAATTTGACTTATAATGACTAGTAATCAGCTTCACTATAATGGAATGGCTAATTAATACTGCCCACAATTGCTTGTTTGGTTGTCGCTTGCGACAATTGTACCTGACTAGTAAGTATTGCAACTACAACGAATGGCTGAATAAAAGTACCAACAACTGCTGGGTTTCGGGATTACATCTTGCTATCTGTATCTGATTAGTAATTGCTGCAACCACAACGGAATGATTAACTAAAAGTGCCCACTGCTTACTTTATCAGGATGATTACCTATACCTGACTAGTAAATCGCAACGATAATCGAATAAATAAAACTGCCAGCGGTGTGAGTTCCTCGGTTGACTTCCTCGTTTGGTCTCGAGGGGAAACACCAGATGGGTTTGTTTGGTGTTAGATTCAGGTTGGGTCCGAATAGGTCATTACCCTCTCGATAACCGCCATTGTATCGAGTCTCTATAGGTTGTTTAGTGCATCTTGCCGCTGCCGATCCACCATACCTATGTAGGCGAGGACCGCCAATTCTAGCCTCATGCTGTCTTGGCCTCAGATTAACGCTCCTTCTTTTTCCTTTGCCCTTTGTCGGCACCCTTTTGTTTAAGCAGGTTTTGAGATCGACGTCGTTAGCGGGTTACCTTCCGCTTGGCCCGGCGGTTATGGACGCCATTGGTTATTCTTCAGGCTCTTAGCCCCATTTGCATCTTGTCCGTAGTCGGGCTATATCGCTTCCTGTGATTTGGATCTTTGTACTTATATCCGTATTCTTGACTCTTTGAGTCATTGTTATATATCTGTTCTGTGGGTCCCATCGAGGACTGTTGTGTAATGTTATTACTTGCTTTCCACCCGCGAAAGTGCTGGTGGGCACCTTTGAATCGTTTCTATGCGGGTTTGGTGAATTTTGCTCAAACTTGCATAGGTCCGATTCTGAGGGTGTTACATATTTTTTGTAAAATATGGTGGTAGCATTTTGAATTATCCATTTGGTGGTTCACAAAACCATCTGTTTTTGTGCTCGGAAAATGAAAAATGGCTTTTATGTGCGACGAAAAGGAAAACTTCCTCCTACAACATTGTTTGCCATCCCATTATGCATATGTATGCACAAAATGAGCACATTATCATAAATTATTCCTTGATTTTAGCCATAACATTGGTCATTTGACCTAAAAGCCAAGAAATCTCGAATGAGATAAGTTATTTTGTGAAGGTTTTTTAGATATAATCAATATACCATGTTTGATATTTTCCCTTATAACTATGTCACATAATATGACACCACGCGAAGATTTCGCATTGTTTCGATTGTTTTTGAAAATTTTATGCATGTTTTAAACTATATATAATGTTTTATGTTTCACTTAATTTTTATTTACGAATGTGTAGTATTTGAGTATAGATAGATAGGTCTTATTTTTCTGCAAATTTTGATATATTATTTGTATTTTTCCGAATTAAAATGATTTGGTTATGATTTTTCAAAATTTAATGAGATAAAAAGAAAAATACCTACGCCGAGGGCAGCCGCTGGCGTAGCATAGGATACATCGAGGGCAATTCTAGGCCGACGGCTGCTTGACGGGGCTGGCCTGGTCACGTTCTACGCCAATGGCCCTGGCGTTTGGCCGTCGGCGTAGCCGCCGGCCGTCGACGTATTCGTCCATTCCTGTAGTGTAGTAACGGTTGTACTGTGAACAAGGACGAAAGAGGATCCACGTGACCGGTGACTGGAGTGAGGGTGGAGCATCATTCATCCCGGTTCATATTACAAACCAGGATCGATGTTTCTCTGTCGTGGCAGTATTTTTGCCACTTTTTGTGTCGCAGTAGAGAATTCATTTTGTATTTTTCCATTTATTGTTTTCCTTTTTATTTTATGGTTTGCACTAAGAAATGAAGCAACCATCTAGATTACACAACATCATTATGAATATAGAGATCGAAGTGTCGAACATATTACATACGGTACACGAGTTCCATGCATATATATACAATATAATCTCTTTTTACGGTCCATATTGCCTTATATACAACTCCTGATAGTATTCTCCTTTTGGTTGTAGGACCTCCGTGTCTAAGAATGTCGCCAATTCCTTTTGAATTGCTCGTACGCGATTCGTTGGTAGAATATCGTTCCACAACCATTCAATCTAATTTAAAGGAGTCAATATATATGAATGAAACTAAACAAAATTGATGATAATAAAAAAGTTGTGAATATTGTTTACGTACATGAAGTTGCTATAAATTTCCGTCCTTCTTACAGGTCGTCTGACGAATGAACTTGCAAATATAGTATCCACATAAATTATTTCTAGGTCCATGCGTCAGGCACTTTACGAGAACAAAGTTTAATCAAAATAATAATCAAGCATTATAATGGTATCGAAACTAGAATCAAAGAGGTGCCCGGATCTAGCTAGTAGTACTTACATCTAGTGGTTGAAATGTAAGCTTCTCTTTCCAGGCACCCATAGCCTTCTTGGTGAACTGTTTCCAAGCATTGTACGACAAAGAAAAGGAAAAAATGAGTTATTAATTACTTGATATCAGGAAATGAATGAAAGTTGCTGATATAATATCATAATGATTGAAATTACCTCTGGAGTATTGTCTACATGTCAATCCACTTATCAAGGGGTTTATGTTTCGAGTCCATGACCTGTACTACCCCTTTGTCAGGTTGAATGATTAGCAAAATAAATTGGAAGTTGCGCACGCATAACTCGTCAATTATACACTTAATATCGAGTAAGCGAAATAGAATGTGTACAAGAAAATAACACTCAATCGAAGTTGTAAGGAAATAGTATTTCCCTTTTGATTTCATAAAACCTTAACGCCTTTATAATATTATTCTCTCTTTCTTTAGGATTTTCTTGGATATTACGTTCATGAACAAAATATAGGTCAATGAACCCAATGTCATAGATGTCCTCTTTTTGCATTCGAGAATCTTCATTCTGCATAATATAGTGAGTATGATTATACATGCAATAAACAAGGTGAGCTAGCTAGAGACTTAATTACAGAAATAGTACTTACAGACAATAGGCACTGACGATCAATTTGTCGATGGCGTCTTGATTGAATAACTGAAATAGTTCCTCGGATTCAATCATTACCTCGTCATCTCCATGCCCATAATGCTCGTTTCTTACTCCCGACACTATCCAGTTTTTCCCTTCCTCTGAGGCATCCATGTACCACTTATGCAATTTTCGCATTTTTGTTGGTAGATTCTTGACCTCCTCAGGTTTGATGAGAGAATTCCCGTGCCGGTATTTATATGCTACATCATCCTCAGAGAAGTACTCTAACTAGGATAAGTACTGAGCAATAGTCATACCTTGAGCAGCGGACGCTTCTCCATATAGTGCAATTACCTCAGAATCATACCGCTCTTCGACCGCACATTTGCTCGACCCTACATTGGTATGGGAAATCACATTGAGCGGGGCA
The DNA here is from genome assembly GCA_030063025.1 of Avena longiglumis. Lineage (NCBI taxonomy): Eukaryota > Viridiplantae > Streptophyta > Magnoliopsida > Poales > Poaceae > Avena > Avena longiglumis. The sequence continues at coordinate 582,668,340 of CP125976.1, read as the reverse complement.
CGATTGTTTTTTTGTTCTTCGAGATGGGGGAACTGATTTCCCGCTTGCACTACTACTCTTCGACTGTGTCTTTGTCGCATGTGACTTCATAATACAGCGGTCATAGTCTGATGACATCCTGTGAGACCCTGGCGCATGGCTCAATAGGATTGATAGGAAACCCATACCAACAAGTTGCAACTTCTTTTCCGGAAGCTCATTCGAAAAGAACTTTAAGGTTAAGCGTGCTTGGCCTAGAGCAATTCTAGGATGGGTGACCGACTGCAAAGTGGGTACCGGGTGCGCACGAGTGAGGACAAAGTGCGTAGAAAAGACTAGTGTTGGTCCGTGGGGTTAGTCTAGAGATACTATTGAGCTGCCAGAAGCGACAGCCGTCGGTCCGGAGTGACCGGGGTGTTACAAAGTGGTATCAGAGCCGACCCTCGCGGTTACATGGGCGTGTGCGGGTTAGTGGCGGACATGTGTAGCATGGCGCGTGTAGCCCGGAGTGGACACAGCATGGCAATGTGTCGGTACTGGACGCACAAACGTGTGCCAAGAGGGGACGTTCCTGGCTTGTGGTTGATCGACGAGGACGTCGATCTTCTAAGTGGTATGTGAGACCACAGCATGGCTCAATAGGATTGCTAGGAAACTCATACCAACAAGTTGCAACTTCTTTTCCGGAAGCTCATTCGAAAAGAACTCTAAGGTTAAGCGTACTTGGCCTAGAGCAATTCTAGGATGGGTGACCGACCGGAAAGTGGGTACCCAAGCATACGAGTGAGGACAAAGTGCACAGAAAATACTAGTGTTGGTCTATGGGGTTAGTCTAGAGATCCTATTGAGCTGCTAGAAGTGACAGCCGTCGGTCCGGAGTGACCAGGGGTGTTACACAGCCTTGGCTCGGGTTGATGAAGGGTCTTTAGCATTTTTTGCACTCAGGATTTTTCTTCTTCGGTGCTGGGGAACTCTAGCTCTTTCGGTCGCTTCAATTCAGCAGAAAAACTGTCGTTTGGGCCTTTACGGTCACCTAATTCTCTTCTGGAGTATAGTTGTAAGGTCTCTTGGGAGGAAACTTTGGTACTTTTGGGAGGGGCTCGTGTTGATGTCTCGGTGATCGGTTACCACTCCCTAGGGTAGCGGTGGTACTCTTCCGCTTTTTGCCCTGAGCCATAGTGGGCTGAGACAGATGTCACAAGGCGAAGGCTATGCTAGAGATGGTGACGGGCAGGCTGCGCTAGAGACAGCGATCGCATGCGACGGAGACTGTGAGGCAGGTGAGACGGAGGCAAGGCGCTAGAGACATGTGAGGTGGCGGTGAAGATGGAGTGCTGCGAGAAGTCAATGGCCTTGGCGTCTGATTTGGAAGCACGATGTATTCCTTTCGCCATAGAATGGTGACATTTTTGGATTCTCCTAGTTCAGTCACATCCCTTCACAGAGGGTAGTCAAGCTTCAGCTGGTGAAATCCGTGCATAACTTCATCCACCCCGACAACAGTGTAGCCCTATGAAACGAGACGACTATGGTAAGTTGGTTCAGGTCCAATTGGTAAGGCATAGCCAACCGCCACCTTCATGGTTATGTTCAAAACTTTCACATGTAGCTCACAATGTGTCATATCTGTGATGTCATCCACTGGGTAGCCAAGAGGATCCATCGTCGATGCATCATCATCATCATCACCCGTGACCTCCGTGGAAGCCACGCTGCTTTTCCGATTATTAGATAGGCCAGGAGCAGGAATACAAACCAGGAATGAACTACACAGTTGAGAATAGTTATGTCGTTTCTTAGGATGAACCAGCACTAGATAAGGAAACAATGCCATCGCTTGTGAACCTATAGAACAGGACAAGCAAGCATTAGATAAGTGTGTCTACAATGAAATGAGCAATCAATCAAACTTTTTATCTGAAATTCAACAATTATATATGGAAGCAAATGTTTATCCTGGAATGCAAGAGAAGTTGGGTGACTTAGAATTTGTGGTGATTTACACAATAGGCCTTGTTGTTACTGTCGTAGCTAGAAATCAACCGAATATAAATTATAATAGCATCAAAGAGAACTTGTAAAGCGGGAATGCAAATCACGAATGAACTATATATACAATAAATGATAGCTATGTTACTGCTTAGGACGAACCACTAGATATGAAATATATTGGCGTTGCTTATGAACCTGTAGAACATGACAGGCAAGCATTACACAAGTGTGCATACAAATGAATTGAGCAATCAAACAGAGTGTTTCTTAGAATTTCAACAAATATAAACTAGTCCAATTATTTCAACAAATATATATGGAAGCAGTAGTATATATCCTGGAATGCAAAAGACGTTGGGTGACTCAGAATTTGTGGTGAGCTACACAATGGGTATGCAGTTACTTTCTTAGCTAGGATTCAACCGGATAGAAATTATAATGACATCATAAGAGAACTTATAGAGTAGGAATGCAAACCACAAATGAACTACAGAGTAGATGATAGTTATGTCATTGCTTAGGATGAACCAATAGCAGATATAATTTTTTTATTTTTGAAAGAGTTATATTTTTTTTTTGTAAAACCAGATAAACAAACATGTACCTGTATTTGGCCGCATTGATGCGCCCCCCAAAAAACTACTGCATGCTGAGCGTCGCTCCCATCCGCAGCCATCATTGTATAGACGCATCCAACGAGTGCTATGCTCATATAATGGAATTGGGGAGTTCTCTGTTAAAATTTTTGTTAACATTTAGATATTCCAAAGTGCAATGTTGAGAGACGGGCTTGAATTGGACTCTAAAAACATAGGCCCTTAAGTATGCGCCGAAATATGGTCCATATATAATCCTTGTTGAAGCCCTTTAAGTATTATACATACAAAATAAATATTTCTTTCCCTAAAACCTAAAGACCTCGCCTCTTCTTCCTCCTCCTTCGAGTACCAACCGTAACCCACCGTTGTGTCGCCATCTGGATCATCATCTATATCACTATCATTTAATATATCAAAGACATACACTTCATCTTCTTTAATGTGAGGACTAGTACTATTAGGATCATTTTTATCCTTTTTCAAAGGAAAACGATAGAATACCTGATACGTCGGAAACATATCTATCATTTTTTATGCTCCATGCTTGTTTAGTATCTACTTTATTATGTTTTGTCTACACTTTGAGGTATTTTTATACACTTTCTGAAACTAATATATTGACAAGATGCCACGGTGCCAGTTGCCTGTTTTCTGCTGTTTTTTGTTTCAAAAGCTAAAAAGTGAATATTCTCGAAATTGGACGGGACAAAAGCCAAAGTTCATATTTTTTCCTGAACGATACGGAAAATCGAAGACGAGATGGAGGAGGACACCAGGGTGGCCACACCCTAGGTGGGCAGGGGCCCACCCTAGGCCGCACCCACAAGGGGTGTGGGCCCCCTGTGTGGCATCCCGCAAAACCACTACTAGAAAATCGCGTTGAATTTGTGCATTGCATCGTCATCATCATGCATTGTTTGCCAAAACTAGGTTTGCAAACCCAGTTTATTTTCCAAACGCCCCATCTTATTCAAACGCCAAAAACCCCGGATGCAACCGGATATTTTGTTATCAAAAAAACTATTTACAAAATCCGTCAAACCAATTAAAAATATTAAATTTTTTTGTGCGGAGGGCAATCGAGCGGCGATTGACCCGACCGCCCAGAAAACTAAAACGGTCCGTCTTGGACACCCCAAAGAAACCTAAACCTACCAATAATCCTACCCAACCTTCCCGGCCATCACCCCAACCAATAGTATCTTGCCACCTCAATGTCCCTCCCGCCTCCAATCACACACCCGCCACGTGGCCTCTATCTCCCTTCCTCTCTCTCCTCTCAAACCACACCCCACCCACGCATCTCCCTACACACGCACATGACCTTGCACCCCACTGCCCCAACCCCACACATGCCACACCCACCTGACCACCTACGCGTGGACCCCACCCGACCCACCTGTCCCGCACCTCTCTCTCCTCAACCTTCCTCCTCATGCGACGTTTCAACCCGCCTCGCTGGCCTCGCCCACCCACCCTCCTCCTCGCCATTCCGCTGGCATAGCACCCTCAAGGCCCGGCTCATCACCACCATCTCCGCCTGCCTTTCTCTGGACCCGGCGGCTCGCTTTCATGCCCGCCTGCTTCACCGCCGCCCGTAAAGCCATGCTTACCTTCTCAGTTGCCAACGCTTCTCCGCTCATGACAACATGTATCGCCGCTTTCGTCCGGGCCGAGCCTCGCCGCCAACCCCGTCATGACTCCTCGCGCCTTCCTTCTCCCTCCCAGCGCGCGCCAACGTCGCCCGCGTCCCGTCAACTTCCTCTCGCGCCGTTCCTCGCTGGCCGCTTCACCGTCCTCCGCCCGGGCCCGGCTCATACGTCTTGGCTCCCGCTCCGGCTGTTCAGCGCGCCCACACTCTACCAGCGTGGCGCGTCCACCTCCGGACGACGGTGACCTTCCGCCTCCGCCCGTGCGGCGTCCACGCCATTTGTGCTCTTTGCTTGGGAGGTTCTGCCAAGACGCGCCCGCAGCCACCCGGTTTTTCCAACGTGACCTTCAAGACCGTGAACGCCAAGTCCGGTTCAAGGCAACAAGACCCGATGCCTTGGACAAGATCTCTGTTGCGATGCAATATCGCGATCCCCAAAGACAAGCGCGGCGGCTTTGAAAACCGATGAACCATCGGCGGTGGATCCGAGTCCGCCACCGGCGCCACGACCTTCGACAAGGACAACGACAAGGTCGCTTACACGGATGCAAAGTTCCCTCTCGAACCCGGTGTTTGGAGACCGGACCCCAAACACGCCAAGGTCACGCCAAGATCGCCTCGACGCAGAACCCCAACCCAAAGATGACCGAAACCGCAAGACCTTCACCCGATCCCGAGGATTCCTCGACAAGGCTCTCGTCACAAGACCCGATGACCTTTGTCTCCAAGATGCGCATCGCTGCATGTTCGTCGACCAATAAGCGAGGTGGAACCCGATGGGGGCCGGTACCAACAAGATCGACCGCCGGACGCCAAGCATTTCATCCCGGACACCGAGACCCTGAACGACAAGTACCCCGAGGACCGGACACGACGAGGTTTACCTCACGGAACACCGAGAACTTCCCCTGAACGCCATGACCGTCGACATGACCCCAAGTCCGGCCCCCCCGGTGCGACAAGTGCTTCATCCCGAACAACAAGAACGACCCCCGATATCCGATAACGTTCCCGTCGAGACCAATCCGTCGAACCCTGGACCCTGAGGCCGACCCCGAACCCCGGAACCCCAAGATCGTCGAGACCCTAGATGTGTGAACCCTTTTCCCGGAACCTATTTTATAACTTAATAACAACTGTTGCATATTAATCATTCACCTTGCATGCATGCTTTCATGTGGTTGGGGGCCTTATGCCGATTCACCTAATAATTAAATATGGGGCCCATATGCGGGCAAATCTAGCCTTATATTGGCCTCATTTAAAACTTGTGTAGCGAACCGGTATCTTATCTTGCCTTGTTATACAACATTTAATTTGCGGGGGTCCTTAATAACATGAACCACCTAATTAATTGTCGGGACCCCGGTTCCACTTAATATGACCTAATTGCATCGCACCTTTGCCATGTCATCCATCATACATGCATCATGCCGATCTTCTGTCGTTTTATTAAATAGCATCCTGTTTCTTCTAGTGTTTTGCTTCTTCATGATTGGACCGTTGAGTTGATGTGAGCTTCACCTATCTTCGGATGAACCTTTCGACAATGTTTTCAGGAGCATCTCCTTTCTACCTATCTTACTTTTATAGTATTTACTTCCTCCCGTTGATCTATTGCTACCGGTTGCGATGCTTTAGTTTTCCGTACTGTGAGATACCGTGCGGCCCTATATTGCCTTGGACACACCCTATTACCGTTGTTTGGTAGATAGTTGGACTGGCGTCGTAGTTGCTTGCTCAAGTGTCGATGTGTGTCGCCATATGCCAGCTTGATGTATTGCCGCATGTTGATGTCGGAGACGATTCTAGTTTTACTTATCGCCACTTTAATTTCGCTTAACAACTAAAATTGAATAAGCAGGCATCGGTGGGTGATAGATAATATTTGGTTTCAACGCCCACTTGTGTCCCGAAGACCCCGAGTACTTGATAATTGCTCCTTGTTTTTTGCGCTATCCACATCCGGAGGTATATGGGACCCCGAGCCGAGCTTGATTCATCTTATTTCTTGGGGCCACAAACTAGTTTGAGGTGTTTTACTATCCTGCACTTATGCCATGTTTACCGCTTTATTTACGACAGCGACAGCATACTGCATCTTGTTTAGGATCGGGACACGCTTACGCTGCATCGACAAGCCCCGCTTGGGGTTCCCGATCGCTCATGCCGCCTACCTGCACCTTGAGGCCGTCTCGAGCTTGCCTACTCCGCTATGGATTCTACTTAAGGGTGGCCTCAAATATTTCTGAATCTGTGATTGTTCACCGTGAAAGCCTCGTTGGTTTTGATTTGGTTTTTCCGAGGTCGATCGAGCGTGTGTTGCTATTGGTGCACCCGCCGTAAAACTTTCTGAAAGCCGTGTCCGCGGATATGGACGACTTGGAGCACAGTATCTCGATCATAGACAAGCATAACTAAAGTTTATTGTTATCAATTTGACTTATAATGACTAGTAATCAGCTCCACTATAATGGAATGACTAAATAATACGCCCACAATTGCTTGTTTTGTGTGTCGCCATACCATTGTACCGACTAGTAAGTATTGCAACTACAACACAATGGTGAATAAAAGTACCAACAACTGCTGGGTTATGGGTTTATCTCATGCTATCTCAATCGATTAGTAATTGTTGCAACTATCACGGAATGGTTAACTAAAAGTGCCCATCGTTTACTTTATCGTGACGATTATCTATACCGACTAGTAATCGCCGCAACGATAACCGAATAAATAAAATTGCCAACCGTGTGAGTTCCTTTTGACTTCCTCATTTGGTCTCGAGGGGAAACACCAGATGGGTTTGTTTGGTGATAGCCTCGGGTTGGATCCGGTTAGGTCATTCTTATCCCTCTCTCGATATCCGCCATCGTATCGAGTCTCTATAGGTTGTTTAGTGCATCTGCCGCCGTCACCACCATACCTATGTAGGCGAGGACCGCAATTCTAGCCTCGCTGCATCGCCTCAAGATCGACGCTCCTTCCTTGTTTTCTCTTTGCCCTTTGTCGGCACCCCTTTGTTTAAGCGGTTTTGAGATCGACGCCGTTAGCGTGGTTACCTTCCGCTTTGGGCAGGGTTATGGACGCCATTGGTTATTCTTCAGGGCTCTTAGCCCCATTTGCATCTTGTCCGTAGCTGGACGCTCTACCATTTTCAAGGTGATTGGATCTTGTATCTTACATCTGACTTCTTGACTCGTGAGTCGCTGTTATATATATATCTGTTCTGTGGGTCCCATCGAGGACTGTTGTGTAATGTTATTACTTCGTTTTCCACCCGCACGAAAGTGCCTGGTGGGCACCTTTGAATCGTTTCTATGCGGGTTTGGCGAATTTTGCTCAAACTTACATAGGTCCGATTCTGAGGGTGTTACACCCTGGACCTCCACCGACCTTGCCTCCTGTGCCTATAAGAAGTCTCCGACTCAGAAACCCTAAATAATCCATCATACTTCCAAAAAGTTCCATGGCCCGCCATCAAGGGGAGATTCGGGGAGAAAGTCTCTGTTCACACCTCCGGATGGGAAGTGCCCCCAGAGCCATCTCCATCGCCATCTTCATCACCGTTGTTGATTCCCATGATAAGGAGGGAGTAGTTCTTCCTCGGCTCTACCGGTAGCTATGTGTTCATCTCTCTCTCTATACATAATCTTGTTGTGGTCATGAGCTTTGTAATCAAGTAAATCTACCTTGCTAGTCAAGTGCTTAAATAGATCTCTTCCCATGTGTGTGAAAATGATGTGCACGCCATGGTGGCACTTAGGTTTGAGTCTACATAAATACTCTGTGTGCTTTAATAGATCTATGATTTCCCCCACGTGTGTGAAAGTGACAGCGTGCATACCGTGTGTGGCACTTTGGCTAGATTGAATATTTGTTATGATTTATATTTGGAGTTCGATGTCTCTATGAAATTGTGGTGTTTGTTGAAACCATCTAGCGCTCAAGGTGACAGTGTGGGGTTATCTAGATTGGGGAAGGCGGACTTTAAGGAGTGTTGTTATAGCCCTACCAATGATTAGAGTGTCCAACCGGAGAGTAGTTAAGAGTAGTATCATGAATAGAGGATATTTATATGAGAGAGTGTTCACTAGTGAAAGTATGATCCCTAGGCCTTGTTTTTAGACATTGAAACACCGTTTGCTACTAAATCTGTTGCATGTTTGCTTGTTTTAGTCTTTACCTCACCGTCAAGCTATTTTTTGGCATTGTTACCACTTGTAATTCGCTATATCTTTGCCGAACTAGTGCACCCATACACCTGACAAGTGTATTGGATGTGTTGGGGACACAAGAGACTTCTTGTATCTTGATTGCAGGATTGCTTGAGAGGGAATACCTTTGACCACTTCCTCCCTGAGTTCAATAAACCTTGGGTAATCCACTTAAGGAAAACTTGCTTGTAACATCCTGATTTTTTTTATGGTTATTTTTTTTACCAAAGGATGTTTGTTGCGGCAAATAAAATAAAATAATTTTATTTATTGGTTTTATGTTTTTAAATCAATTCCAACTTTATTGTAATTATTTAGATATAAGAAGAAGAATAAAGTATCTCATATTACTTTATATTTATTTAATTATTTCAGTCGGATTTTCTTCTGAATTACCAATTTATTTCTTATTTGGTTCTTCCCAAAAATCCCATGGGATTTGGTCCAGCCATGCACATGCAAAGTACACTAGCACGTCATGTTATTTTTTTTCTTTTCTTATCTCACGTCCGTATGTTGTATGCTGCATGCATCGAGTCGCTTACTCTCTCCTCTTAATTCTTTCCTTTATTTAAACCACCGAATCACCGAATCGATCAGCTCTTGGTGGGGTCGAGAAGACTAGTTCTACCCAGACCACCAAAGCCAATTGGACTAGCATAGACAACCTAGCCGAGACAGCACACGAAGGCCCTCCGGTCTGAACCATGCAACGGTCAATCCTATTCTACACGCACGCACACCCATGACAAAGTCATAGTACAACACGCACACCTGGACGGCGTCTGCTCCCAGCGATCCAAGTTGCCCTGTGCCGCACATGAAAGCCGAAGCGTTGCTCCTTCTTCGTCTTCCCGCACCCACGTAGAGCAACTGAAACGCACACATCTGAAACTGCAGCTCTCGACTCTCGCCCAAGGGTCAGACCATCACCTCGCTTCTCCATATAAAGCACAGAGTCGCCTTCCATTCTCTCCTTTCCCATATCTGCTGACACCCTGTCCATAGCCCGCTCGAGGATCTATTCTTTTGGAGCTCCGACTTAGATCGCCGCCGGCTAATCCGGCCAACAGTGGCACCTTTGCTAGATTCCTTTCGCCACAAGAACCACGTAGAAACCAGCAACCCATTCAGACGATTTGCTTATCGATCCGTCACCTACAGCTCGTCAATTTCGCCATCTACTGAAGCTCGGTCTAGAAGTTTTTCGGACGAATTCGCCACGCACGGTGAGAATCGGAGCAATTCTTTTTAATCGCAGTCTCATCTCACATGTGCCTACCTCCTAGACATAATCTCCGGCTATTAGTTTGTAGTTTGTCACGCGCCCGGTCGATCGAATGCCACCGGATGGCATCAACCTTGTAGTATACCTTGCACATGTCGAATCAATTCGACCCCAACACCAAAAGTGTGCCAGATGATCTTAGAAATCTAGTAGTGGTATTTTTTTTCATAGTTGATGGGTATACTTTGAAAATTATAGATTCATGTATATATAAGCTAAAGTGTTCACTGTCGGGTGAACACGTACAATAGTCTGCAAGTTAGATTTTTGTTCCAGATCATCTATGCTAGACTAGATGGGAATGGTTATAAATCTTGCCTATAGATGTTTTAGAAATATTTATATGATAGGATTTTATCCTAGAATTTCAATAGTGTTTGTTTATAGTCCTTGGTACCGCTGGTATATTCTGCAAAGCTTTTCCGGTTTGTTTATGTCGTTCATTTAGCGTTAGATTTGTTGTTGCTAGAATAAGGTTATATTAATAATAGCTTTTGATTTATTGTTTAGAAGATTATCATGTTTACTTGTATCTCCATGGTACGATAGTATGCATCGTTACACTGTTTTTATTTGTGAAATCTTCTGGCTGTACTCGTTTTTAGCTGTACATACCTTCAGCTCTCTAGTGTTTCTAAGTTATGATCTGTGCCTATGTTATCGCCATATTTTGGCCAAAGAAGGAGATGGACCGTGATCAAGATGGGCTTGGAAGATGTGTATATTCAACGTGTTGTTGGATCGGCCTAGTGCGTGGATTTGGGCTAAATTGCCCGTGTATCTTGTATCCTAGTAGGTCTCGTGTTAGTTTAGGTTCCGTTTCAGTTTAGGTAAAGATAGAGTTGTAGAATTATTCCAAAAGTAGAGAGTCTCCGGACTATAAATATGTACCTAAGGTTATTGAGAAAAGGAGGACAATCACGTTCACAACAAACACAATCTCGGCGCATTGCCACCCCTTGTTTCTAGGGTTTCTTTCGGATAAGTGTCATGCTGCCAAGATTGCGATCTAGGCAGTATCTTTACTTATGCGTTAATTGGTGTTACTCGTACTGAAGCCTTTTTGATGGCGAGTAACACTACTATCGTAGATTTGTTGAGGCTAGCATCATTGCTTTTCCGTTATAATTGTTTATGCTACCTCTAAGTTACCTCGCTACCTTTGCACCTCTTCCCAAGTGCAAGGGTAGCATCTTGCTTGATCTTTATTTAGTTGATTCGATCTGTTATAGTTGTGTCTTGTTCACCAAGGTTTAGTTTGATATCTACGTAGTCAGGCCTTGCAAACGGGTTGAACGATCCAGTGGTACGTAAGGACGTGGCTTACTAGTTCTAGAGAAGTTGTTCCGGTAATTGACTTTACGTCGGTTGTTAGGCCTCCTCTAGGATCAGTTTTCTATCATCTTTCGTATCTACTAGGCTCAATTACGTGTAGGATGTTCCAGTTACGTGGTGAAAACATTAAACTGTCGTAGATCGATTTAAACTTGTAGTGATCAAGCAAAACCCCATGTTATCATAACAATCTAATGCAGAACCATGGGATAATGCTCTAGGAGCCGATTCATTGAAACACGAGCCGGTCACGGCTCGAATTTTACGATACTTGTTTATCATGCAGAAATCAATCGAGCAATCTTTCACCTTCCGACCAGGTATAGGTCGTGGCACGCCTCGAACCAAGCCGGGACGCAGTCGGAGTATTGCGGCCGCTGCCCGAGGGACCAGTGGCCCACCATAGCCTGGAGCCTCCCGGCTCTTCGTGTTGCTCGTCGCTGCCGCCGTGAGTTTTGGCAACACATTCTCGCACGCGGTGGGACATTCAACAACGCTACATCAACATCCGACGCGATGAAGAACAAAACTCCACGCACGACGAGCTTCCCGAAGAGCACAAGGCGGCATGACGAGATCAATCTCTTGCCGATCTCATCGGCTCTTTGAGAGGAGCCGTAAGCATGGCATCAAGTGGGGGTTCTCCCGAGGGAGATCTTGATGAGGTGGATCTGTTTATTCCTTCGGAGGAGCGCACTGCAGCTCTGACGGCAGAAGTCAACTACATGGTGGCTCATTCTCGCACCGCCATTCTCGAGAGCCCGTGAACGCTGAGCGGTCGCGGTTCGCAGTTCAGAGATCATGAAACATCAAGATTCCGCTCGGGCCCACTTTAGGGACCCACCAGGAGAAAGACCGCCAGACCGTGCCACACCGCCATTCACACTCAGCCCAGAGCCGCCAGAGCAGCGCGACGTCGCTACAAGGTGGAGGCGACCCAGCGATTGCCAATTCCTGTTTGAGCCACCTAAGGAAATCCCACGGATATATATGCACCTACGTGCCGGATCGCAATAACCCGCACGCACTCCAGATTGCAACCGCAGGAGTTTTCGCAGCAGGGTTCCCGGGCGGATCTTTAGGAGCGGCGTTCGAGCGGCGATGTCCGGGATGGACGCCGACAAAGCGTGGCTAGCCAAGTATGCTAACAGCGGAACAAGTCATGAGAATCTAGCCCCCAGCTCAAACGTGGAGCAAATCCGTACCATCTTGAGAGACTCGGCTTCGCGTCAAGAGAAGGACAATCGGCTATTCAAAGCCGACCCAATGAGTTTGATTCGATCCGCCGCCTCCCAAGTATCGCCCCGAGTTCTCAAGGTTCGGGGATCGAAGGATCGAGCTCGATCGAGCACGTGAGCCGATACCGCAGTTAGGCGTGGTTTCAGATCGGATCACCGCGGCGAAGGTTCTTCGCGCAATCACGACAGACCAGCTTTTTGATGGTACACCGCTACCACCGATTCAATTCAGACTGAAACAACCGGAAGACCGGCCCACCAAGATCACCGTAGGCTACCGAGGTCGGCATTGCAGACTGGCGCAGTACGGCGGAGAAACCGTGAAAGTATATCCAGCTTCAGACCGCTAAGAACCGATGTTACTCGCTTAATCGAGAAAGAAGCAATGAGCTAGCAAGTGTTGGGTCTCTCAAGACCATCAAGGACACGCTTTTCTGTAGAGTACAACTTCAAGCACATGGCCTGTGGCGACAATGTATGAACAGCGCCACCCTGAGTTGTACCAAGACAAATTCAAACGTCCGATAGGCCTGGTCGATGCAGAAGAAGATGATCCTACACAAGACCAGGGGGAATTTGTGCACTACCATTGTTGGCAACAGAGATCTTCAAAAGAAGAAAGCAAGAGCTTCAAGGCCGTGGTGCTTCGGGAAGCGGTGGAGAGCTTTTTTGGGGAAACTTGCAAGTCTTCGATGAGTGGTTGGGACGGTGGAGGTGCCTGCGGTGAGCTCGGCAATGATGATATAGGTTGATGCCATATACTTTGACATGACGAGACAAAGGTGTAACTTTTTGATCACTTCTGTTTCATCAACTTTTTTTGTGCTTTTGATCATTAGGATCATAACAATTTGATGTAAAAACATGAAGTATTGTGTCTATTGCCTTTCTTTTGTCACATGCTTGTCAAATTCTTCCTTCGTTCGAAATTGAAATTTAGGATGCTCATCTGTGTCCTCGCATAAGAGAACCATCTTTGCGTCCGTGAAACAAAATAGCTTAAATAGATCTGTAAAACACTTTTTCCTCGACGTGTATACAACTTTTTAGGGTTCGGAATTTTATGGGATCTGAACTCGTGAACCATACGGTTCTCCACCTGCCCTACGTGTCAGTGGCACGGGTCTGCTCCTTTCTCATCCGTAACTCCTGTACACAAGTGAAACAGGGCAGAAAGCGACCACGTAAGCTACCCCACCAAGTAGAGTAATTCCCAGTCCACGACCTCCCAGTTTCAGCCAATAGGAGCGCGGCGCGCAGCAACCACGATCCGTGGCACCGCCAAACCGCTGGCCCGCACCGTTGGATCTCGTCCTGCCAAGCACAGAAATACGAGATCCTGGCCGTCTGCTCTAACCGCGACGTGGTTGACGGACCACCGCTCCCGACTATAAAATGCTGACCTCATCCCCGAAAAAACAATAAACCAAAATCACACCCAACCGCCGCTTTCAGAGTTCCCCCGAAGTTGCAACCTCTCTCTCGGCGGATTTGGGATTTGGAGTCGCGCGAGGTAAATCACCCAACCCCTCTCGTTCTCTTCGATTCGGTAGATCCCCTGATCCGGTTGGTGGTCGATTCGTGTTCGGGCGGTCGATTTGGGGATGAACAAGGGTGCGGATTTGAATGTTAGGCGCGATTAGGGTTTGGGTGGGGTTCGTCATTGCGATTGTTTCGACCCGTCATCTGGTGGTTCTGTCATGCTTAGATCTGGTTTAATCGCGATTACCCAAGCATGATGCGGAATTTCTGGTTGGCTAGTCTACCGATCGATGTAGTTGGAATCCTGCGATTTGATGATCTACGAGTTTCTGGCCTACCCATTTAGGAATTCCAGCAAATCTGTACTGTCGTGATTTGATCTGTAGCAGATTTTGCATCTGCTACCCCCATAAGCCTGTTCCTTCAGGTGTGTACTACAGTGGTACCAAAGTTTGGTTCGTGATATTGGTGTTCGTGCTGTTTTTATTTTGTGCTGAACATTTGTTTGGATAATTAGGGATCTGCTCGTTTGTTGGTTAGGAAGGGCCACCTGTTGGTTCTTCTTGGTTGGTAGGATGGAAATAAATTTGTCTGAGTTGATAGTAATCCTATGGAGCTTACCTTACACATGTACTAGGCCATAAGTTGGTATTGTATTCACTTGGCGCTGCTGTATTTATGTTATAATATTGATCTAAATGCTGAGAGCCACCTGATGGTTGGTAGAATGGAAAGCAATTGGTCTGTGCTGATAGTAATTATCTGAAGTATGCATTACAACTGTATGTCATCAATTGACATGATATTGTGTCGGTGCCAATATGACTGCGTTATAATGTTGATATCAATGCTGAGAGCAATCTGTTGTTTACGCTCAGGGACTGATGGGTGCAGCCTAAGCTTGAGTTAGTCCCTTCTATATGAAATGAATTGTCCACACTAATACCTGCATTCAGATTTGAGCATTTACCACTGAGAATTAGTATTAGCTAGCTTGTCTGCATAATCAAAATTCAAGAGGAAATGACTTCTTATTCTCAGTTGTAAGTGCAATACTGTTGCTTGCTTAAAATTTAGTATTGATATACTCTCTGCTGACTTGTTTGTGTCCTAATGCTCAATATCTGGGATAAACAAAATGTGTATGCAAATAGCAGTTGGAAACACATTGAACCATTATACCTGATAATTAGAAAGCAGTTTGCCTTCTATTGACTTGCTATATTTTCTCTCACCTTCTTTGCAAAATTTGGTGCCCACTATGCTTAGATTTGCTTCCCATATATCAATATGTGTATTAAAATTTGAATGCATAATGGTATCTCTATTATCAGAGTGGTCATGTAGTATTTCAGCAGTTGTTATAATTTTGTATATTTATTGAATGATTAATCTTATTTACAGTTTAGTAGTCCTTCCTTTAAAATAGGAAATCATTTTTTGCTCTAGGTATGATTTTCTGGATCAAGAATGTTAGTTAGATGTGTACTGTGCATTTCATTTGAATGATTGTATAGCTTTGTCATTTGTGTAATGTTTCCTGTGTAGGTTATTCAATCTTTCTATTTGTATCCTGCGCTGATTATTGTTGTAACTTTAATGAACCTGTTCAGTAGTACCAAGGCACAATTTCATTGTTAGACTATCTGATTTGGATGTTAATATTAAGTGAACTGATTTTGTTCTGTTTTTTTTCAGGTAACCAAAGTTTTTGCTCATGGCTCGTACTAAGCAGACTGCTCGCAAGTCCACTGGAGGAAAGGCTCCAAGGAAGCAGCTAGCCACCAAGGTTTGTTCCTGACAGATTTCTTATGCCATGTTAGTAGTTTCTGTTCCTACTAAACTTGATAGTACAATCTGAACCTTGGCCTTCATGCCATCTACCAATATCTCACTGATGTATATGGATTGTTATGGTATTATTGCTTTGCTTGACAATGGGTTGTTTCTTGCTGTTTGACAGGCTGCCCGTAAGTCTGCTCCCACTACTGGAGGAGTGAAGAAGCCTCACCGCTACCGCCCTGGGACTGTTGCTCTTCGGTGTGTAAAGCTTTTAACTTATGATCTGTGCTATTGCATTTTAAAATGAGAAGATCTAAGTCTGATGTGTGACTTTGCAGTGAGATCCGCAAGTACCAGAAGAGCACTGAGCTGCTCATAAGGAAGCTCCCATTCCAGAGGCTTGTTAGGGAGATTGCCCAGGATTTCAAGGTAAATTTTTTGACTATTGGTGTGCTCCTGTTATGTCAACTCTCATCAAGTAAACTAAGATACCTTTGTCATCCTGTTTGTGTTGTGCAGACTGATCTGCGTTTCCAGAGCCATGCAGTGCTTGCTCTTCAGGAGGCTGCAGAGGCGTACCTGGTGGGTCTCTTTGAGGACACCAACCTGTGCGCCATCCATGCCAAGAGGGTGACCATCATGCCCAAGGACATTCAGCTGGCTAGGAGGATCCGTGGCGAGAGGGCTTAGGTGCTTTGTCTCTGGGAATGCCTCTGGATGCATCAATGTTCAGTGTGTCTTCTTTTACTGCTGAACACTTATCGTGTGTCGTGAACTAGTAATACTAGTCGTTTGTAGGATGTCAGTACCGTACTCTGTGATATGTTCTAGAACTGGATCATTTGTTCGTTGGTCGTCCTAAACCATCCACCTGATGGGTGTTATCTGAACCTCGCATTTATGTGGTAATTCGAGATTGTGTGAACTATTAGAATGTTGTTTGCTGTGTTTGTGTTTTCATTTTACCTGTATCTATGATGCGTGGTTTCTATTGATGCTGCACCTGTTCAATACCTTCATTGATCTGGAGTGGCGCAGCCTTAGCAAGGTGGTAAATGGGCCTTCTTTGAAGTTGGTCTAGTGGCAAGGGAAAATCATGTCATCAAGTGGGTACTAAGCTGTGGTTTTTGTGGCTCTCTGTATAGCATTTGGTTCCCGTGGTAGTGCAGCCGAAACAGCAAGAGGGCGGTAGTGAGTAGCACAGATGAATGTTTTAGATTATGGCTTTGGCCCTTGGGACTGCTCCTTTATGATACCAAGTCAGGTGGTTATGGAAATTGGAAATTCGTTCAGAGCTTAACCAAACACCTGTTACTTGAGTTCTGTAGAAAGAAGATATGTAGGAGGGGCATTTCAGAGGTAATTTCCGAATCTATGTTGGATAGATTGGGTTCTTTGGTAATGGAACATATGATTCTGAATCTTGGCGCCTGTAGGTTACCCATCGGAGTGCAATGTCTATTGGGGTCTTAGCTCAGAATTATTGGAGGGCAAGGAAAAAACCAATGAAGAGAAGTGAGGAGGCTTGGACGCGACCTCCAGAAGGAGTAATCAAAATAAATGTTGATGCAGCATATGATATTAATCAAGGACGGAGAAGTTTGGGTGTTACAGCCCGGGAGCACAACGGAAAATTCATTTTTGCAAACTGCAAAGAA
This sequence comes from Avena longiglumis, assembly GCA_030063025.1. Classification (NCBI taxonomy): domain Eukaryota; kingdom Viridiplantae; phylum Streptophyta; class Magnoliopsida; order Poales; family Poaceae; genus Avena; species Avena longiglumis. The sequence continues at coordinate 582,651,119 of CP125976.1, read as the reverse complement.
CTCCCATTTGTGGCTGATGCATTCATGGCTGAACCTTTTGCGCTAAGAGAAGGATTGAGTGTTGCTCAATTTCTGGGTTGTAACAAGGTAATTATCCAATCGGATAACTCTTTAGTGGTGGAAACGATGAAGGATTGGGGATTTTCGGCAACCTCTTCGGCAACATTTTTTGATGATTGTAGAATCCTTTCTACAGGGTATAGGGAGATTTCTTTTGTTCAATGTAATAGAGAAGCCAATGAGGTGGCAGATGAGTTAGCTAGGTATAGTTTTGATAACAGGCTGGATTGTATTTGGGACGATGATCCCCTAGCTTCTTACTGCCAAAACTCATTAGTGATGTAACTATTTTCGAGAATCAATAAAGCATTGCCGAATGGCTTTCCCTAAAAAAAAAGATATGTAGGAGGGGCAGAGTATGAAAGGATAGTTTGGCTTAGGTCCTTCGTCTTGTGGCAGTCTTTGTCTCAAGTAGTGACTTACACTAAAATATCGCACTGCAGGCAGTGAAAAGTATATACATCTTGGTTATGTTGTAGGTGAACAGCTTCTGCAGCTACAGTAGATGTACTAGTATGTATTTCCTCCGTCGTAAAATAGATGTCTCAAGTTTATCAAAATCTGGATGAATCTATATATTAAATAGTGCCTAGATTCATTCAAATTTTGACAAATCTGGGACATCTATTTTAAAATCGAGGGAGTACTATTATTTAAACTAGAACGGGCTAAGAATGCAATTGAAGCAAATGACTCGGCGCAGTATAACCAACCCAGTTACGCCATGAAAATTCGGTCGTTTGCTGCTGTTGTAGGGAAAACAATATAACCTACTACAGTACTAGATTCATCGGGTGCTGCATTTCTGCAAAGCGATACGGGGTACCATGCCCAGTTTCGAGCAGGCAGAGAGCAGCTGTAGCCTGTACCTGTCGCCGTCCCGTACCATTCCCAATTCCTGACAGGATAGGCAAGCGCAGGCCGGCAAAACAGCCGATCGCGAACCGCTGAAAGGGCGACGCAGTCAGCCGGTGTGTGCCTTTAAAAAAGACTCGTTTCTTTGGGCACGCGCAAAAACCATTCCTCTTTTTACCCCATGCCTGGCCATGGCCTGATGACCGGCCGGTCTCCCCGGGCCATCCCCGATTGTTCTTCTCCGACCAAAGTTTCCGGGGACCGTACCCATTCGGCCTTCGGGCTTTATTAGGACCGCTCTCCCTCTCTCTGTCTCGCCATGATGATTCTCGTTTTGCAGGCAGGATGGGTGGCCGCGAGCTCCCACTCTTCCCAACAACATGACAACGAAACTCGCCGTGCTCCTGCCTTCAGGGTACCATGCATGTACTTGACAGGTATGTGGAGTGACAGTGGCAGCGAACGGCGGCAACGCCAGCCACATGCCAATCTTCTTCGACGCAATAAGACTCCTGCAGAAACACCTTTTCGGAAATGTGACAGCAACGCCAGCTGATCACTACTAGCGTTTTTGACTACATCTCGGTAGCTTGGCGATGCAGTTGCCTACAGATTTTCAGGGATCGAGGCGATGGGATTCAGTACGACGTGATACACACATTCTCCCGGGGCGCATGATGAGAGGCCGTAGGTCGATCAGTTCAGTCGCACGTCACATACGATGATGATCTTCTAATAAAGCCCTTCCACCGGCCACAGACACTGCCGTGATCGGAAGTTATCTCGCGGGCAGTGTGATCACAGTCAGTCGGGAATATGGGCGTCGATCGGATACCCGTGACGTGTGACGCACCTCTGCAATCTGCGGTTCACAGTCTTCAGAAGCTTCCGGTACAGTGCCTAAATCGCAGCTATGAATCGCCGTTTACAAGTCTAAATACTCTAGTACAATCTTTATTTCGATCAACCCTGGAGTAGGGCTGTAGGAGCCGACACCACCGAAAGTGGCTTCATCACGTGGAAGGCACTGAAACCGGAACCTGGACTCAGTTTGGGCGTGCACTACGGACGGCGTGATCGTTATCCTGCTTGCTGTTCAAGCAGAAGCGAACACCGACGGTTCTGCAATTGCTGCTACATGAAGAAGTAAAAAATCTTTTGAAACAAAGCGGTTTCTGGTCTGCGAGAAGAGCATGGGCTTGAACGGAAAGGTCGAGCTGGAGAGCAAAGGAAGCATGCTACGTATACTTTGCACGTCCAGACCGACTACAATTCTCCGAATGAATTCAGGACGAAGTCAGAGAGAACAATGGAGGTTGGAAGAAGCTGACGTTTCAGAGGTTGGACTTGAGAGTAGTACCGAATTCAGGTGACGCTATGGGTTCAGACTTCTTCTTGTTTGTGTTCATTTTGTTGACACTACATTCAATTCAAAGCAGAGGAAAATTATGGTCCCAGAAATGTTTTTCTGTGCATGACAGCTAGTTATTAGTACCCATTCTTCTTCTGACAAACGAAACAAACAACATGAAGTACTCTAGTAGTACTATTATCAGCATCTGGATTACTGACAAATGGCGACCGTAGCGAAGCTTGACTTGTCTTGGTGCTTCTAGAAACTCTTCAGTCAAAAAGGCACGTTAAAACTTACTCTATCAGTGAAAGCATCTTCTGCTAACATTGTCACTTTGTCGCCTTCATCAAGTGCCATCTTTCCAATCAGTATATCAGGCATGGAAAATGTGAATCTGTCCAACTTTTAGCCTAAAAGTCATAGCCTGACACTTGCAAGCATTTCTGCAAACTACTCCAAATTTGTTTCAGCGCAGAAAATAACAGTCTTAGATGCAAAGAATACTTCATTTGTTATGTATTTAGATGAACACGGGCATGTAAAATGTGAATCTGTCCAACTTTTAGCTAGAGCCTGACACTTGCCAACAACTCTACAAACCACTTCAAAGAACAGTTAGATGCAAAGAATATTTCATACTATGTTGTGTATTTAGATGAACAAAATCAAAACTACATGCATGAATTACATGGGGTGGGGGACAAATTCAGGTGTGTTGTACAGGCGCTAGATTCGACTTGTAGAAGCTTTTCCTCCTGAACAGGTCCCCGAACTTCCGAAGTATGGGCCTCTTCTTCTTGTCGTTCATGGAGTGCTCCATTCCGACGTAGTGGCTCTCGTCGATGTGGTCGAACTCGTCGTCGTAGTCGTCCATGGCCGCGTCCGTCGCGGACTTTAGATCGGCGATGTTGCTGAGCGACGCGAACATCCGGTCCTTGGGGTTCAGGTTCCCCATCCTCGCCGACTGCGAGTACCCCACTCCCTTGAACTTGGCGGGCTCGCCGATCGAGTAGCTCCGGCTGCTCGGCGTCCTGGGCTTCTCCGCCATCCAACGCCGTGACCCCGTATCCGGTGTGCCCTTCGCGCTGGCGCTGAGACGCCCGTTCGGCAGGTGGTGCTGGTCGAACACGTGCTCCGGCGCCGGAGCTACGGGCGCTGTCCTGGACGACACGGGAGTGCTGCACGCCGTCGTCGTCGCGGCGAGCAGGCTGTTGAGCTCCTTGAGGCTGCCCTGCGCGGCGGCCTCGCTGACCTTGATGCACTCGTACTCCTGCCGGAGGCTCTGCAGCGCGCCGTCCTTGTCTGCGACGACGTCGTTGAGCCGCGCGTTCTCGACCCTGGCGAGCTCCAGCGACTCCTTGACGACGTTGGCCTCGCCGACGGCCTGCTTCAGGATGTCGCGCAGCCGGGCGTTCTCGTCGCGGATCACGCGCTGCGACTCCACCAGCTTGGTGTTCTCCTGCCGCGCCAGGTTCACCTCCTCCTCCGCCGCGCGCTCGAGGAACACGCGCTCCTTGTCGCCCCACGCCGCCGCGGACTCCTCGGCCTCGAGCCTGCACCGGTGCTGCTCCCGCAGCCTGGTCTCGGCGGCGGCCAGCTCCGCGCGCAGGCGCTCGGCCTCGGCATTGGCGGCCTCCAGGTCCGCCTGCGTCTCGGCGAGCCAGCGCTTGACCTGCTTGGCCTCCATGGTGACGTCGGACAGCGCGACGGAGAGGTCGTCCAGCGCCTTCCGGCTCCTCTCCTCGCCCTGCATCGCCGTCCGGAGCTCCCCGCGCAGCACCCTGACCTCCTCGTCCGCCTGCCCGCCGAACACGAGGTCCTTGACGCTCATCTGCTCCATGACGCCGCGCCAGGTCCCCTGCGCCGGAGCCTCCAAACACCTGCTGCTCTGCCGCTGCTGCTGCTGCAGCGTGGTCATCTCCAGCTTGGCCTCCTCGAGGCTGATCTTGGTCTGCTCCAGCTGCTTGGTCTGGTATATCAGCGACTCCAGCATCTTCCGCTCCGACTCCTTGGCCTTCCCCACCTCCCGCTCCAGAAGCTGCACCTTCTCCTTCTCCGCGTGGTCGTTATTCCTCCTAAGCTCGTCGAGCTCCCGCACCGCCCGCGCCTTCTCCTCCCGCTCTCTCCCCAGGTCTTCCTCGAGCCGCGCCACCCGCGCCTTCTCCTCCCGCTCTAGTCTGAGGTCTTCCTCCTGCTGCGCCACGCGCGCCTTCTCGCCGCGCTCCTTCCTCAGCTCCCCCTCCAGCTGCGCCACCCGCTGCTGCATCGGCATCGCGCCAGGGCCTCCGCCGCCGTTGGCGGTGACGACGCCAGCGACACCGCGACGCTTCTGCCGGAAAGCAAACCAAGAAACCGCCCGATCAGGCAACCGCCGAGGGCTTTGAAGAGGCCATGAACGAAACGTTAACGAAACAATGAATTCGCGACGGCCGCGCGTTTGTGCGTTACCTCTGGAGATGGCGACGCCTTGGAGGTGGAGCGGCTGCGTTGGAACCGAGGCGAGGGCTTGGATTCCCGGAAGCTGGAAGAGGAAACCGACGACGAAGCGGTGGCTCTGAGGCCCGCCTCGAAGGACCCGGATCTGCACGCCAAATCGCACCAGCTCATTCGAAATGGAATCAGGGAACTCCCACCCAGTAAATAGTAGTGGTACTAGTCAAACACTAAAAGAAGCGAGCCGCCGCGAAAGAAGGATCTTAAGGCAGGCGCGCGCATGGTCGCCGAGTGGCCAGCACCGCCACCCCAGCAGGCGTCGGTCGCTCACTCACCTCGGCCTGGAGGAGAGCATCGCGGGCGCGCACGCGGGCGGCGCGAGGTCCGAGGATCGGAAAAAAGAAGGAAACGGCGACAGGCGTGGCAGGGAGCCCAACGGAATTTTAGAAGGCCTGGTGTAACATGGGGCGCAATTAATACTAGTAGTACCCTCGCGAAGATGGAGAGGAGATCAGGGGAAGGTTTAATCTAGATTAGAAGTAGGAGAGTGTGAGGTCGGGCATGGATTATTAACGAGGGAAGGAGACAGAGTTCTTGGATTTGTCTATTGCTCCATCGGGGAAGGCCGCAAATGGCGGGTCGTGGGGGTGTGGGGCGTGGGCGCGCGCGGGACGGAGGGGGGTCGGCCCATTTGGAGCCGAGGCGGGGTGGGTCAACTCAAAAACTGACGGAGGTTTTCTCGTGCTTTTGTCTTGATTGGTGGGTTCCCTTCTTTTTGGCCGATTTTGATCGGACGCGACCAGGGTGACAGTGGGCGCGGCCGGGTCCGCGCGCATGCCGACCGGCGGCGCGTCGGAAGTGGGCGTTGGTGCGGCTCTTGTCCCTGGTCCTCCTGACTCCGATGTTCTTCGCGCGGACTGGATTTGGTGGGGCTGGTGGTGGCGCTCGGTCGCCAATTTGGAAAATTCTTCAGAAGCTGCTCTCACGTAAGGCGAGACGCGTCGTGTTCCACAGCTGGGTGGGATCGGGCATCGACAGAACGGATAAAATTCACCCAAGTTTAAAAGAACTAGATGGGTGGGCGAGCTCCGTCTTGCGTCTTAGATATCTTGAGTGAGCACGCGATTTTTTGGTCATACTCTTATTTCTCTTTTATGTCCAATTATTTTTAATACACTAAGAATGCGTACACGGTTAATTGGTGGAGTGTTGTTAACACTTGGATCCAATCTTATTATTAGAATATAAATGGATATTTTTCAGGTTAAAAATAAATAAATATTTTTTTTCTCTAAACACAAGGTTTCTCTAACCAATAAATTAACACATAAAGGATCGGTGATACAAAATTTAGAAACAATTATGCCCATCTGTAGTAAATTTTGCAAATTGAGAAGAAGAAGCAAAAAAGGAGTTAGGGAGAAGGAAATGATAGCTCAAGTCGGGGATGGATTTTGCACTCACCATATTCATAACAACACCTACTCACGATGTGTGCTTGTTGCTCACAAGTTGAAAGAGAAGAAAGAGCCGAGAGTGGAGGAGAGGAGCATATGAGAGAGGTGGACGACTTGAGGAGGAAGCGCCTTTCGTCGTCTCTAGGCAAAGACCGTCCGAAAGGTTTAAGCGGAGTGACCCGCCCAGGCACCCCCCCTCTCCCAAGCATTGCTGCCTCAGAGTAGACGTCCCCAAGCCTCCTCTGTAGGCTCAACTCCACGCCAAAGACCACCTTGAGATGCGTCTCAAGACCCCACCGACTAGTGCCTCCTGGCGCCTCATCACCTGGCTGTCCTCGTGGCGTTATCTCCGCATGGAGCAACGATTATGTGCCCTCCTCGCTTATTGTTGCACGATGGTCGAGATGAGGCCGGGGAGCCTAAAGGAGTTGCAACGAGCGGGCTTAATGTGGTAGCAATCGGATAATCGTGGCGCATGAAAACCCTAGCCCGAAGCTCCCGAGAAAGACGAATAGAGAGGGTCAACTCCACAAAAAATCGCTTTAGAGCACGGGCTCCATGGAGCCCTTTTTGAAAGAAAAAATTAAATTCCTCTTAGGCGTCTGCAAAAATTTAATGGAAAATACTTTATATTTCAGGCGCAACAAAAGAGACAAATATGATAAATTTTGGGGATAAAGGAGCCCATCCAAAAAAATTGCACTTTTTACATCGAGATCTGAATTTTTTCTTTTTTAGGAGACCATGTTAGAGGTGACCCCTTAGGGTTGCCTGGTCTTTCAAGAATCCCCGTGGAAATCAAGATGGAGGCGAGTGGGAGGAGGGGAAGGATGAAATCTAAGGACTCACAGGCGAAGAACTCGATGAACACACGCAAACACATGAAGACACAATACAAACCAATAGCTCACATCGGCAGCAACCGGTCCGGTATAATCCCTAGGATCGGTGACGGGCAAGACACTCTCCCACTATGAACAATGGGGGTGAGAGGCTTGATGAGATCTTGACTACTTGGAGACGATACACCGACTCCAAAGACTTGTACAACTTGAACGCACTAGGAAAAATCCAAGAGGTTGGGGGATAATTGGTGCTCCTTGTCAAGGAGTATGAGACTAGCAATAGATAGATCCTCTAGGGTTTCTTCTATTACAATTATCCAAGTCTCGGGTTTACAATAGAGGTACGGGCTATTTATAGGCCAGCCAATAGTTCAAGGATACTTTAGGAATAAAAGGGAAAGGTCTGGGCAGACTCGGGGTTACATGGGCCGAAGGCCCAAAGGCCTTTACATGCCTGGTGACGAGGACACCGAAGATTACAGTGTGATGGGCCGGAGACTCCGGTACAGGCCAAAGATTCTGGTCTATCTCTAATCCGTCTCCGGAGGGGGTGTCAGACTGTCCCAGGCCTCGGCCCGGGGGTTGGTCTAGAGGCCAGCCGGAGGTTTCGAGGTGTCTATCTAGAGATTCTGGTGTGCCAGACCGGAGACACTGGTGTGTTAGCTTCAGCAGCTACTTCTCCTTATCATGCTCCTTGTACTTCATTCATGGAGGCTTGGTGATGCGTTGGGGCTTCATAGCTGAGAATGCATAGCGTATTTGCATGAACTAACAACCCATCCAAGGGTGTATCAAAGTCACACGAGGAGAGGAGTGATGACCCACAAGTGTAGGGGATCGCAACATTCTTCGGGGGTAGTATTACCCAATTTATTGATTCGACACAAGGGGAGCCAAAGAATACTTGCAAGCCTTAACAACTGAGTTGTCAATTCACCGCACTGAAATAGTTCTTGCTCACGAAGTTTATCAAGAGTAACAGTTTGTAGTAGCAACAAAGCAACAACAACATGAAACATGAGCAATAGTAATGCGATATGATAGCAGTGGGATTCGAGTGAGGCAGGCATAGGGATGGATGGACGGGCGTTGCATGGACAATTCTAAACATGGTAACTTCAAGATCTGGGGCATTGCAGATAAATAAGAATAAGCATCAAAGTACTAAACAATCCTATGCATGTGCTCTAAATATAGTCATACGTGCTCGCAATGATAACTTGCACAACATCTTATGTCCAGCCAGCCCGTGGCAGCGGTGCCTCTAGGGAACTACTGGCAATTAAGGTGCTCCTTTTAATAGATCAATGGAGCAAAGCATTAACACTCCATGAACACATGTGATTCTCACACCACAGTCATCCCCTCCGGTTGTCCCAATTATTGTCACTTTGGGGACTTTGGATCCGGACAATGATATATGTACACAACTTGCAGATAAGATCACAAACAATACTATCATAATGATTCAATAATAAGTTCAGATCTGAGATCATGGCACTCGGGCCCTAGTGACAAGCATTAAGCACAACAAGTTGCAACAAAGTCAAATAGCACTAATAGAGATACTAGGCACTATGCCCCTAATAGATCTTATTCGATTACATGATAGAACTCATCCAATCCCTACCATCCCCAAGCCTACAGTAGGGGATTAATCACTCATGGATGAGGGAAACATCGGTGGTTGATGGAGATGCGTTGGTGATGACGATGGCGATGATCCTCTCCAAATTCCCCGTCCCGACAGGGTGCCAGAATGGAGTTTCTGGATTCGAATCTTGGTTTCTGGTGGCGACGGCGGAGCAGAACTCTTTCTGGAAAACTATCGAACTCCCCCTCTGTTTTTAGGTAAGAAGATAACTTATAGGCGCGGAGGGAGGCCGAGGCTGCAGGTGTCAGACCTCCCAGTGGGTCGGTGGGCCGCGCTGGGTGGTCTGTGCCCCAAACCTCCTGTCTCCCCTTCTGGCTCCGTGGATCTTTTGGTGAGAAATAGTTTTTGGCATATTTTCCGGGATTTTTCGTGATAGTTCATTTTCTGCACAAAAACAAGACACCAAGGTAATTCTGCTGAAAACAACGTAAGTCCGTGTTAGTTGTATCCAAATCACACAAGTTTAGAGAAGAAACAATGGCAAAGTGTTCGAGAAAGTAGATACGTTTTGGACGTATCAACTCCCCCAAGCTTAGCTTATTGCTTGTCCTCAAGAAATTCAGTTGAAAACTGAGTGCGATAAAAGAACTTTCACGAACACTTTGCTTCATATGATGTATATATTCTCAGCACATGAATAGATGCTTAGACAATTCATAATAAAGAGTATGCAAATAAGTCTACTCAATAGTCATTGCAAGCTATGAAGAGAAACCAACTCAATAATAATAAGCAGCATGAAACATAAACATAAGCAACATTGCAATGCTCATAATAAGGTATGATAGAGTGGTATCTCGCTTGCCTTTGTTTGAAGAGCACAATATAAATGCTAAGGCACCTCTGAAGTTCATATGAAGACTATAAAGATATCAGAGATACAAGCATCAAAGTCATGACATAATTAACCAAGTTTTGGAACAAACACAAGAATGGCAACTATGCTCTCAAGAAGGTGCTCATAGAATAAGTGGCGACTCAACAAAATTGTGAAAACGGTTTTGTAAAGGTTTGAAAGGCTTCCCAATGCTGAGAGGAAGGTACTCATTAGCTTTGAGCTCTCATTGCCCCTATCATAGGCATCTTCATATGGTTAAGGTGAAAGTGAGGTACACTCTGAATCATATGCTTGACAGACCATAGACTGGAAATCCCAAGTCCCTTGAGTAGAGGGTCGCTCTGCATGCTACTCAACTTTGGTCACCTGAAAGTTTTTGTCATTGTAAATACATGCGTATCATCGAGAACCGCCAACGGGGTACCCCTTGAACTTTTAGATAAGAACTTAAGATTAGGTCTCCAATTTGTTGGGCTGTGTTGAGCCACCTCAGGAATATGTTCATCAGAATAAATTGAGGGATCCAATAAAAAGCCAGTAACAGTGGGATGAAAACCTCTGAACAGAGAAAAATGGCAAATAAAGTCCGGCCAAATCCGATCCTTTAGACCATAAATGAAATGACCGACTTTGTTGGAGGCTAAGGAGAACCTGAATATTCAATCACTGAGTTTGAACACTCTGAATCCAACATTGTTCCCACCAATGCAACATTTCAGAGCAATTCCAACTAATTATTCGTTCAAATGAAAGGCAACCGAAGAAAAAGAAACAACCAAGAAGAATTCCTTTGAACCATTAGATGGCACGTAGTGCACTGTCGATCCAAATTTTCTCCTTACCTGATTCTCCAGCGCCAGACCAGGGTTGAAATCCCAATGAAGGAGACCTTCCATAGAAACCAGGAATAAAACCTAACGATCTACAAGTGGGTGGACGAGAGGATCACGTGATCACAATCGGTATGAGTGTGGAGAGGATAGATAGGGGAAGAGAATGGGTGGAGCAGAAAGGAGGGAGATCCCACGACAAGGGAGATCGCTGGCGGCAAAGTGAGGGGACGACCAAGGTCAGGGTGGTCGCCTCATCGCCTCTCCAATTTTTTAGGATCCCATTTCTATATTCTCGAGGCTTTATGATTTGTCTTGCAAAATCTTGCAAAGTTCTCATATTGACATGGGCTAGTCGGCGATGCCATAACCAATCCACATCGGCCTTTCCGAATAAGCACATCACACTTGTAGTGGCTTGCCCCGAAAAGTCCACCACATACAAGTCATGTTCGACGTACCCAACAAAAGCGACCTTGAGAGACTTGCTCCACATGAGGACCACAATATCATCATCACCAAAGACGGCAAAACCCATCTTTCCAAGAGCACGAACTAAAAGTAAATTGTATCCAAGGGTCTCAACAAGCATGACGTTCACGAGTGTAATGTCGTGAGCAACCACTACCTTGCCGAAACCCATTACCTTAGACTTTGACTTGTCGGCATATGTCATAGAGATTTGATCATCATTTGGCTTTAAGTCCTTGAAAATAGACGAGCTTTCGGTCATATGACTCGTGCAACCACTATCAAGCACCCACTTTGACCCTCCGGAAGCATAAGTCTACAAAGGATCAAGCTAATTTTTAGGTACCCATTTTTCAATGGGTCCTCTTTTGTTAGCAACAAGGGTCTTGGGAACCCAAATAGACCAAGCAATATAACCATCATATGGGCCAACATATTATGCATACACATCACCATAATAATCTCGCATTAGAAGATAGTGAGGGTTAGCACTTCCCGCAAAGTCATCATGAGACATAGTTTTACCATTTGTGGACTTATTATCCACAATGGCCTTGTTGATCTCTTGTGCGGGCTTGGCCTTCTTCTTCTTGGTGTTCTTCTTCTTAGTTTTAGAGACAAAACCAATGCTCCCTTTATCACCACTAGGCCTTTGCTTACTCAAAAGGTCATCAATGGACCTGTTGCCTTGTGGAAATGTGGCCTTGGCTAGCTCCCCCTTCAACCTAGAATTTTCTTCAAGAATAGTTGTACTACTAGATGAAATGAAGTTACTAGGTGAAGGAACATTGGCCAATTTAGTTTGAAGCGTTTCATGGGACTTTGTGAGTGACAAGAATTAACTTTCCAAAGCCTTGTGATCCTTGTCAAGCGGACTTAAGTCCTCGGCAAGTTTTTCATGAACCACACCAAACTCAATCTTGTCCTTTTTGGCCCTTTTGTATTTAGCAATAGCATGATCACATTCTTTGATGAGTTTATTAATAATAATGTCATTGGCCTCATCAAGCCCTTCAAGTTTTAATTCAAGTGATATCCTAGTCTCTTGTTCTTCTTCTAGAGCATTGTTTAAAGCCTCTAGCTCACTCATGTGTTCATGCCCAAGTTTACATCTTACATATAGAAGATATTGTGTATGGGAAAGTTGATCTAAGATGTTACCAAAATGTATCTTAGCATCCCCTTGTAGGTTAGTCATAAACTTCTGGGTTGCTCATGCATAGTCCATCATCACTGTCATCACCATCCACATGTTCAATAACTTTGGCTTTCAATGCAACGTTGACAACATTGCTCATACCGAGGGCACGAGCACGGGCATCTTTGGCATTCTTGGAGGAAACTTTGAAAGCGGTCATCTCTTGCATAACTTCATCGGAGGTCATGAGAAGGTAGTTGTGTCTTCCTTGTAGGCTCTTCAAGTGGGTGGGCTCAAAGGGCATGAGTGCACTCACATATTTCTTTTTTATCCATGCATCATCCACATGTGATGCACCCACGTTTCTAAAAGCGGTGGCGGTGGTCTTGAGCCTTCGGTACATGTCTTCATGATCTTCACCTTCCATCATGTAGAAGCCTTCGGCTTCATTGCTTAGTGCATCGTACCGGTTCCTCCTCATACTCTCATTTCAAACAAACAATACAGTGAGGGCATCCCAAGCTTCCTTGGCAATGCTAAAGTGCTCAATGTGTGGATAATCCTTTGTACCCAATCCTTGTTGAATCATATGCAAGGCAATGGCATTGAGTTGACTATTGACAACTGTTGGAGATATGCCCTAGAGGCAATAATAAATGTAGTTATTATTATATCTTTGTGTTTATGATAAATGTTTACATTCATGCTATAATAGTATTAACAAGGAAACATTGATACTTGTGTGATTTGTAAACTTAATTTGAAAGTCCCTAGTATAGCCTCTATACTTCACTAGCTTGTTGGTTGATTAAATGATTGTGGTTTCCCTATCATGAACATTGAGATGTTATCAACAACAAGATATCGTTAGGAGAATGATATGGTGGACATACTCCTATTGATAAGCGTAGCATAAAGATCAAGTCATTTCAATAGTTCAATTGCTATATGCTTTCTGATACATAGTAACCTAATTCCTTCGACCATGAGATCATGCATATCACCTTTCTGGGATGGATGCTTTGATAACATCAAACACCACCGTAACTGGGTGGCTATAAAGGTGGCATTGAGTGTTCGGAAAGTATTGGTTGAAACACATGGATCAAGAGTGGGATTTGTCCATCCATATGACAGATAGATATACTCTGGGCCCTCTCGGTGGAATGTCATCCAATTAGCTTGCAAGCATGTGACTGGGTCACAGGGGATCACATATCACGGAACGAGAAAAGAGTACTTATCGGCAACGAGGTTGAACTAGGTATGCGAGATACCAGCGATCATAACCTCGGATAAGTAAACTATCGTGAGACAAAAGGAAATTGGTTTCGTATGTAAGTGGTTCATTCGATGCAAAGTAATCGTAGAAATATGTAGCCATATGAATTTCAGTTCCTCTATTGGTTATTGTTAGAGAAGTGTCTCGATCATGTCGCATAATTCACGAACCGTGGAGACACACTTAAGGATTCGACGTTGTTTGAGTAGTTATGGTATTATGAGAAAGAGACCGAATGTTGTTCGAGTCTCGGATGGGATCCGGGATATCACGAGGTGATCCGGAATGGTCCGGAGAATAAGATTCATATAAGGAAAGTCCGTTTGAGTTCGGGAATGATTAGGTGTTTTCATCGGGAATGTTCTAGAAGGTCCGGATTGTCCCAAGACTCGGGAGGGTACATGAGTGTGTCATTGAATGATTGCATCATGTACTAAGTGTTCTTGCTGTTCCAAAAACATGAAAGTCAAATTGCGGTTTGAAAGTCAAACGGCTAAAACAGAAACTGGGAAAACAGAACCTGGGAAAGCAGGAAACTGTGGGAAACAAGCAAGAGTAGGTTGAAACCAACTTGGAGGAGTTCCTCCTCCTTGGCGCCCAGCCCTAGGCCGAGTTGGGGAGGGACTCCCTCCCTCCCGCCTAGCCCTCCACCTATAAAAGGAGGCGGGGCTCCTCCTTGAGACACACAAGTTTCTACCTCTAATCTCGGTTTAGAGCCTTTGGTTTAGAGCTTCTAATTGCTTTAGCCTGCGGTTTAGAGCCTTCTAATTGGTGTGTCTAATCTCTAGACCACTAATAGCCCTCTCTCATAATCCACCATACTCGCTCGGCAAGGCGAAGCCTGCGATTCCCTCTACTGTACCACGCCCGTTGTCTTTGGAATCGCGAGGAGAGTGCTACAACCTCCATTTTCTTTGGAACAATGGAGAGGAAGGTCTTCGTCGAGTACCGAACGTGTGACCGATCGGAAGCGCTCTTAACGCAACGCGGAAGGATCGCCCACACGATCTTGAGATCGGAAAATGCGACTACATCACCCACGAGAATCCGCTCTCGTTAAACACTTTGGAATCTTCGAGGGTAAGTTATTCCATCGACTCGTTGCTACAATCTAGTAGATAGATCTTGGCTTGTTTGTTTGTATGCGATAGAAATTTTTGCTTTCCATGCTACGAACCCTACAAGGGTATCGAGCCGTGTCTATATGTGATCTTGCAGAGTAGAACACAATGGTCATTGTGGGCGTTGATGCTTTTATTGTCGATTGCTTTTTGTGTACTTTGCATCTTGCGGTATGTTGGGATGAAGCGGCCCGGGCTAACCTTACATGACATCGTTCATGAGACTTGCTCCATGCTTAACATGCAACTTGTATTGCATAAGTGGCTTTGCGGGTGCCTGTTTCTCCTAGCATAGTTAAGATCCAATTTACAACGGGTGATCAACAATGCTAGTATCAATGTTGTGGTTCTTGTTCGTAAGTTAGAACGACACTTATTGAAAGCCCCAAACCACGTAAAATATGCAAAGAAAGTAGAGGCGTCTAACTTTGTTTTGCGGTGTGATGATGTGATATGGCCATGATTGTGATTATATTTGATGTATGCAATGTTCCTTATTGTAAGTTGGCAACGGCGGGAGCCATATGGTTGTCTTTAATTTATGTTAAGACCCGCGTGTCTATTCAAAGTAGTTGTAATAGTTGAAGCCGGTGGACGACAACCATGGTGAAGCGTCATTGACCTTGATGCAATGCCGGTGATGATGGAGATCATGTTCGTGCTTGAAGATGGAGATCAGAAGCACAAAGAAGAAAGGCCATATCATATCACATATTATGAATTGCATGTGATGTTAATCCTTTATGCATCTTGTATTGCTTAGTAGACGACGGTAGCATTATAATATGATCCCTCATGCACATGAATTTCAAATCATAAAGTGTTCACCCTTAGTTAGCACCGTTGCTAAAGCTTGTTGTTTCGAAGCACCACGTGATGATCGGGTGTGTTAGATTCTGCAAGTTTATACAACGTGAGCAAGCCAGATTTTCTCATGCAGAAACTAAGGTTTGATCTTGACGAGCCTAGCATGTACAGACATGGTCTCGGAACACGGATTACCGAAAGGTAAAGCATGAATCGTATAGTAGATATGATGAACATGACAATTGTTCGCCATTGAAACTATATCAACTCTCGTGATGATCGGTGTTGATGTAGTGGATTTGGTTCGTGTGATCACTAAAACAATGTGAGGGATGTTGTTTTGAGTGGGAGTTCACCTAGTTTAATTTCATTAATTAATTTGAACTCAATTTATCATAAACTTAGTCTAAACTATTGCAAATATGTTGTAGATCAATGGCAGCCCCTACCATCAATTTTAATGCGTTCCTAGAGAAAGAAAAGTTGAAAACAATGGAAGCAACCCGGATTGGTTCCGCAATTTGAGGATTGTCCTCCACGGTGGTAATTTGACCTATGTCTGGATGCACCGATGGGTGACCCACTGCTGATGCCGATGAAGTAAAGAATGTTTACCTCGCTCGGAAGAATCAAGACTCCATAGTTCAGTGTGCTATCTTGTATGGTTTAGAATCGGAGCTTCAGAAAAGGTTTGAAGAGTCAGACCCATATGATATTGTCGAGGATCTCAAATTTATTTTTTAGACTCATGCGGCAATTGAAAGTTATGAGGCTTCTGAAAAGTTCTTTAACTGCAAGATGGAAGAGGCAGCTCAAATCGGTGAGCATGTTCTTAAGATGTCTGGGCACGCAAACAAACTTCAAAGCTTGGGTATAGTGATTCCTAATGCTTTGGGGATTTACCGCGTCCTCCAGTCACTGCCACCAAGTTACAGGAACTTTGTGATGAACTACAACATGCAGAACATGAACAAATAGTTGCCAGGACTGTTTGCTATGTTAAAATCTGCAGAAGTGGAGATCAAGAAAGAGTACCAAGTGTTGATGGTCAATAAGACCACCAAACTCAAGAAAGGCAAGTCTAAGCAAAAGGGACACTTCAAGAAGGGTGGTAAGAAAGTTACCACGCCGTGAAGAAGACCAAGGCTGGACCCAAGCACAACCGAGTGCTTTTCTTGCAAGGAGAAGGTCCTTTGAGCGGAATTGCCCAAAGTACTTGGCGGATCAAGAACGGCAACATTAAGAAGAAAGGTATATCGATATACATGTTATTGATGTGTATCTCACTAGTACTCGTAGTAGTGCTGGGTATTTGATATTGGTTCGGTTGCTCATATTTGTAACTCAAACAGTCTTTGCAGAATAAGCGGAAGCTAGCGAAGAACGAGGTGACGATGCGGCGTGGGAAGCGGATCAAAGGTTGATGTGATCGCGGTCGACGCTACCTCTTCATCTACCATCGGGATTAGTTTTATACTTAAATAATTGTTATTTGGTGCTGCGTTGAGCATGAACATTATATCGGGATCTTGTTTATTGCGTTACTTGTTTAAGTCGAGAATAATGGTTGTTCGATTTATATGAGTAATATGTTTTATGCACATGCCTTTGACAGATGGTCTATTCTTATTGAATCTCGATAGTGGAAATACACATATCAACAATATTGAGGCTAAACGTTTGAAATCAAGCGATAATTTGACCTATATGTGGCACTGTCGTCTTGGTCACATTGGAGTGAAGCGTATGAAGAAACTCCATTCTGATGGACTTCTTGAATCACTTGATTTTGAATCACTTGAAAGATGCGAAGCATGTCTGATGGGAAAAATGACTAAGACTCCATTTTCTGGTATGATGGAGCGAGCTACGGACTTATTGGAAATCATACATACCAATGTGTGTGGTCCAATGAGTGTAGCATCGCGCGGTGGTTATCGTTATGTTCTTACCTTCACAGATGACTTGGGTAGATATGGGTATATCTATTTCATGAAACATAATTCTGAAACTTTCGAGAAGTTTAAGGAGTTTCAAAGTGAGGTAGAGAATCAACGTAACAAGAAGATTAAATTTCTACGTTCTGATCGTGGAGGTGAATATCTAAGTTACGAGTTTGGCGAGCATTTAAAGAAGTGCGAAATTCTTTCACAATTGACACCGCCAGAACACCACAGAATGGTGTGTCCGAACGTCGTAATCGAACTCTCTTAGATATGGTTCGTTCTATGATGTCACTTACATTTACCGCTATCATTTTGGGGTTATGCATTAGAAACAGCCGCATTCACTTTAAATAGGGCACCGTCTAAATCCGTTGAAACGACATCGTATGAATTATGGTTTGGCAAGAAACCTAAATTGTCGTTCCTTAAAGTTTGGGGATCTGAAGCCTATGTAAAGAAGTTCTGATAGGACAAGCTTGAACCCAAAGCGGAAAAATGCGTCTTCATAGGATACCCAAAGGAAACTATTGGGTATACCTTCTATCATAGATCCGAAGGCAAAATCTTCGTTGCCAGAATGGATCCTTTCTAGAAGGAATTTCTCTCGAAAGAAGTGACTGAAGGAAAGTAGAACTCGACGAGGTTGTCGAACCTTCTCTCGAAATTGCGAGTAGCGCAAAGACCGGAAGAAGTTCTGTGGTGCTGCACCAATTAGAGAGGAAGCTAATGATGATGATCATGAAACTTAGATTGAAGTTGCTTCAGAGCCTCGAAGGTCAACGAGAACTCGTACCACTCCAGATTGGTATGATCCCGTTATGAGTGTCATGTTGGTGGACAACACCGATGACCCCGAGACATATGAGGCGAGGATGAGCCAGATTCCAATAAATGGCAAGAAGCCATGAAATCCGAGATTGGATCCATGTACGAAAACCAAGTATGGACTTTGGTGGACTTCTGGGATGGCGGAAGGCTGTCGAGAACAAATGGATTTTCAAGAAGAAAACAGATGTTGATGGTAATGTTATCATCTATAAAGCTCGACTTGTCGCAAAGGGTTTCGACAAATTCAAGGAGTTGACTACGATGAGACTTTCTCACCATGGCGAAGCTAAAGTCAATGAGGATTATGTTAGCAATGCTGCATATTATGATTATGAGATATGGCATGGATGTCAAAACATTCCTCAATGGAGATATTGATGAAGAGTTGTATATGATGCAACCCAAAGGTTTTGTCGATCCTAAAGATGCTAACAAGGTATGCAAACTTCAAAGGTCCATCTATGGATTGAAGCAAGCATCCCAGTTGGAATCAACGTTTGATAAAGTAATCAAAAGTTTTGGTTTTATACAAACTTATGGAGAAGCTTGTACTTACAAGAAAGTGAGTGGGAGCTCAGTAGCATTCTTAATACTATATGTGGATGACATATTGTTGATTGGGAATGATGTAGACCTTCTTAATAGTGTCAAGGAATATTTGAATAATAGTTTTCAATGAAGGATCTTGGCGAAGCAACTTACATATTAGGCATAAAGATTTATAGAGATAGATCGAACGCCAAATATCATTGTCACAGTACATATTTGGACAAAGTTCAAGAGGTTTGGAATGGAAGAAAGCAAGAAAGGGTTCTTGCCCATGTTGCTCAATACGACCTTGAGTAAAACTCAAAGTCCGACATCGCGAAGATAGAGAAAGGATGAGTAAGACTCCTATGCCTCGACCATAGGATCTCTAATGTATGCCATGCTATGTACTAGACCCGACATTGCATATGCCGTTAGTTTAACTAGCAGATATCAAAGTGATCCGTGAGTGGATCATTGGACGGGTCAAAAACATCCTTAAGTACTTGAGAAGAACTAAGGATATGGTTCTTTCTTATGGAGGTGATGAACAACTCGTTGTTAATGGTTACACCGATGCTAGTTGGAACACCGATCCGGATGATTCTAAATCACAATCGGATACGTATTTATTTTGAATGGTGCGGCGATTAGCGGAGAGTGCAAAGCAAAGCGTTGTGGCGAGATCTTCAACCGAATCGGAATACATGGTCGCTTGGAGGCTTCACAAGAAGCGATATGGATGAAAGATTTCATTACAGAGGGGTGTGGTTCCTAGTCGCTGGACCCAATGTCTATCTTTGTGATAACATGGGCGCCATAGCCAATGCGCAAGAACCAAGGTCACACAAGAAGCGAAGCATATCAAGCTGCGTTTTCACGCTATTCGAGAACATATCCGGATGGGGATATAAAGATTTGCAAAGTACACACGGATCCGAATGGCGGATCCGTTGACTAAACCTCTCCAGGGCAAAACATGACCAACACCAAACTGCCATGGGTGTTCGGTATATTACCATGTAATCTAGATTAGATGACTCTAGTGCAAGTGGGATACTGTTGGAGATATGCCCTAGAGGCAATAATAAATGTAGTTATTATTATATCTTTGTGTTTATGATAAATGTTTACATTCATGCTATAATAGTATTAACAAGGAAACATTGATACTTGTGTGATTTGTAAACTTAATTTGAAAGTCCCTAGTATAGCCTCTATACTTCACTAGCTTGTTGGTTGATTAAATGATTGTGGTTTCCCTATCATGAACATTGAGATGTTATAAACAACAAGATCATATCGTTAGGAGAATGATATGGTGGACATACTCCTATTGATAAGCGTAGCATAAAGATCAAGTCATTTCAATAGTTCAATTGCTATATGCTTTCTGATACAGAGTAACCTAATTCCTTGACCATGAGATCATGCATATCACCTTTACGGATGGATGCTTTGATAACATCAAACACCACACCGTGGCGGGTGGCTATAAAGGTGGCATTGAGTGTTCGGAAAGTATTGGTTGAAACACATGGATCAAGAGTGGGATTTGTCCATCCATATGACGGATAGATATACTCTGGGCCCTCTCGGTGGAATGTCATCCAATTAGCTTGCAAGCATGTGACTGAGTCACAAGGGATCACATATCACGGGAACAAGAAAAGAGTACTTATCGGCAACGAGGTTGAACTAGGTATGCAGAGATACTGACGATCATAACCTCGGATAAGTAAACTATCGTGAGACAAAGGGAAATTGGTTTCATATGTAAGTGGTTCATTCGATCGCAAAGTAATCGTAGAAATATGTGGGAGCCATATGAATTTCCAGATTCCTCTATTGGTTATTGTTCGGAGAAGTGTCTCGATCATGTCCGCATAATTCACGAACCGTAGGGAGACACACTTAAGGATTCGACGTTGTTTGAGTAGTTATGGTATTATGAGAAAGAGACCGAATGTTATTCGGAGTCTCGGATGGGATCCGGGATATCACGAGGTGATCCGGAATGGTCCGGAGAATAAGATTCATATAGGGAAAGTCCCGTTTGAGTTCGGGAATGATTCCGGTGTTTTCATCGGAATGTTCTAGAAGGTCCGGATTGTCCCAAGACTCCGGAGGGTACATGAGTGTGTCATTGAATGATTGCATCATGTACTAAGTGTTCTTGCTGTTCCAAAAACATGAAAGTCAAATTGCCGCTTGAAAGTCAAACGGCTAAACAGAAACTGTGGAAAAGCGAAACTGTGTAGAAACAGGAAGCTGTGGGAAACAAGCAAGAGGAGGTTGAAACCAACTTGGAGGAGGAGTTCCTCCTCCTTGGCTGGCGCCCAGCCCTAGGCCGAGTTGGGAGGGACTCCATCCCTCCTGGCGCCTAGCCCTCCACCTATAAAAGGAGGCGGGGCTCCTCCTTGAGACACACAAGTTTCTACCTCTAATCTCGGTTTAGAGCCGTTTGGTTTAGAGCTTCTAATTGCTTTAGCCTGCGGTTTAGAGCCTTCTAATTGGTGTGTCTAATCTCTAGACCACTAATAGCCTCTCTCATAATCCACCATACTCGCTCGGCTTAGGCGAAGCCTGCGGGATTTCCCTCTACTTAGGTACCACAGTTGTCTTCTTGGGAATCGCGAGAGAGTGCTACAACCTCCGCCTTTGGAACAAGGAGAGGAAGGTCTTCGTCGAGTACCAAACGTGTGACCCATTGCCAGCGCTTACGCAGCCTTGGCCAGGAAGGATCGTCCACACGATCTTGAGATCGGAAGAAATCGACTACATCACCCACGAGAATCCGCTCTCGTTAAACACTTTGGAATCTTCGAGGGTAAGTTATTCCATCGACTCGTTGCTACAATCTAGTAGATAGATCTTGGCTTGTTTGTTTGTATGCGATAGAAAATTTTTGTTTTCCATGCTACGAACCCCTACAACAACCTCTCTTCTTGTCAAGTTGTTTGGATCCCAATAAAGAGTCCATGCTCGATGATGTTCCATAGTTCAATGCAAGAGCTGCGCATATGAGTTCTCATTAGTGATTGCCATTGAGCAAAAGTAGCAGATTCTTCAAGCTTAGGTGGTTCACCTCTATTGTATACATGAGGGTGAGGGATTGGAGGGTCGGGAGAGTACCATGAATCACGGTGCTCACCCTTCCCCCCATCATTTTGTGTGGAGGAGTTAGTGTTGTCTTGTTTACCCCTTACCATCATATCCTCGGGGGATACCGGAGTATTCCCTTTAGGTAAGACGGATGGAGGATCCTCTTGAGGAGAGGGGGATGATGAGCCATCTTTGTCTTTAAGAAGTTGCTCAAGCATCTTCTTGACTTTGTTGACCAGGAAGAGCTCAATCTTGTTTCCAAGTTTTTGAGATCTTCCATGGTCACCGTGGTGGGCTCACCATCACCATCCCCTTCGCGGCTACCCATATTCTCTTAGGCGGTAAAGCCCAAATAAAGAGCCGAGGCTCTGATACCAATTGAAAGGATCGTATGGGCACCTAGAGGGGGGGGTGAATAGGTGCTACTTCAAATTTTCTTCTTTTTCAAATTAGGGTTTGACAATAAGGTAAATTCTCTAGACAATGCAACTAATGTGAATTTACCTATATGACAAATATGCACTAGCTAACACAATACTAAGCAAGAACAAGTAAGGTGCGGTAAAGGATAGAAGTAACCAAAGTAGTGGATGCGAAGACACAAGGATTTGTTTCCCGTAGTTCCTTCCTTTTGAGGGGAAGTACGTCTATGTTTGGAGAGGGGGTGGTATCAAACCACCTACGCCACGAAAGTCCTCCCTTATTCTCCGACGAACCTCACCCCAACGGGATCGATTCACCTTCCACTCTATCGGCGACCTTCAAGGTGGAAGCCGACACCTTTACAAGTTTGGGGCACACATCCACAACTTAATTGGAGGCTCCCAAATACAAGCAAGTTGTCAAGACAATCAAAGACAAGCTTGTAAGAACCAAATCTAGAACTAGAGTTTCCAAGAAAAAACTAGAGCAAAGGGCCCCTCAAGTGAATGAGGGGGAAATGAAGATCTCTTTTGGTGAAGTAGTAGATCGGGGTCTCCTCCTTCGATTCCCCAAAGATCAAGGACTTTGGGTGGTGGATTGAGGAGATCTTGTGGATTTGGTGGCTCCAATGGTGGTCTTGACTTTAATGCAAATGAGCAGCTTGTCCCAAGGTAGGTGGAGGGGTATTTATACCCTTTGGGGAAATCTGGCCATTGGAGCAATAAATGCACCGGTTCTACCAAGATCAAGCGGTAGTACGGTTGCAAGCAACTACCGGTCCAAGACTGCAGTGCCGGAGATTCAATTCTTGGTCGAGCCAGCTTTAGTTCTGCCCGGTACACCCCTGCGATACTACCCCAAAGCAGTAGTACCGGTCACAAGACGTGGTACCGGTCAAGGCGGTAGTACTGGTCCCAATACCATGGGCACCGTCGAGAGGAAGGGTGGTCCTTCCTCAAGATCTTGCCCATACCGTTCAAGCGGTAGTACCGCTTATCTCAAGCGGTACTACCGGTTGGAGTGGTAGTGCCGCTCCGCGGTACCGGGTGGTACTGAGGAAAAAACCATCCCTCCCAACCTTGCACGGGTCCAACCGGTACTAGGAGCGGTAGTACCGGTCATTTTCCGGTACTACCGGTTGGCACATTGAATTTTGGCAAGGGCAAATGGGAAAGTCAATATTTGTGCCACAAACTATCAAACCTGTGATACACTTAGCAAACGATTAGACCGATAAGTGTGTTGTTATCAAACATCAAAAATCAGAAGGATAGGAAATGCTCTTTCAGCTGTTATGCCTTCCTTGAAGGTGCTGGCCGTCCCTGCGAATCGCTTTCGCTCGTCATCGTCCGAGACTTCACTGATAACGCCGCTATCGACTCCGATCTACGTGTCATCCATGCCATGCCGCATACAGCGCACCGTTGGTCTGATCAACCGATCTCACGCCTGTCTATGCCAAGCACATCCCCGAGCACGCGCCTACCACCGATCGATCTATGGACTGCCGCTGCTTCGGGCCGCAGCGCCACCGCCTTTGGTCCATGCTACCGGCTTCCAATGCGCCTTCCTTGGCGTGTACATCGCTGGTGGTCTCCCAGCCATTGCACTGACTTGCGCCGTGCGTCTATGCCGCCCCTCGGATCGTAGCATAGCTGCACGCAACCTTCTTCGCCGTCCCCGCGCATCAACGTCATCGGTTTCCACCGCGCCATCTCCAGCGCGGATCACCGCCGTCTTCGCATGGTCTTTGTCATGCTGTCGGGTTATTCTTCGCCTACATCGAGTACTGCCGCCGTGCCTCTCTAGGCGTCCAACATGACCACTTCGGGTCGCCGCTGGTTTCGCTGCCCTTTACGTCTTCGTCCACCACAACTTCGCTGTCAGCGTCATCGCCTCGTCCTTGACTACACCACTTACTCCTCTACTCCGACAACCGTGGACAACATCGACATCTCTCCCTTCGTCGCTTTGCGCCTCGCAACCGCTCTGGAGGCCTCCTCTGCTAGTCTCTCTGACATGGCGACAAGTTCATTATGGTCCCTGCCCCTCGCACACCTGGTACTGGCAACATCGGGAGTTCCTTCGTCCCCAATGCGTTCTCAAGTCTCGCAAGCTCGGATCGACGCCTCGTCTTCATTGGCTTCGACATGGTCTTCTTCGGCATCGTCCCCCTTCCTCTACGACTGCCTCGACTGTGTCACTGACAAGTTCTTCTTTGCATACCCGGTTCTGACAAAACCGGAGTGCGTCCCGACGTCGCCTAGTTCGCCAAAACTATGGTCGCGCCTCGCCTCGGCAGCTCGGGATCATCGGTTTCGGCATCGACATTCTCGACGACTATCTCGACGTGTCTCCGTCATCCTCCTCGCGTACTATGCACATGTGGCTTCACGTGCGGCATTCTCGACCATGACATCGACCACAACGACCCCTGGCACGGCTACCTCGACCACAACACTGCCCAACGCTCTCGGCTCCCTCGACATTGGCACAAGGGCTACCACCTTGCTTGAGCATCATCAGCTTCCTCTACAGTCTTACCGCGACGTGACACCATCCGTGACGTTCCCGTTCCTACTGTGGGGATGTTAGCCCACTGGTTTTACTTTGGTTTATCTCCAGTCTAATCGTTCGCGATGTTTCAGTTGTTTACGATGCTATCATTATGATTGCGGGTATGTTAGAGCAACACGGTTGTGCACGTTGTTGCCGTGGTATGTGGTGAGAGAGGTCCGTTCAAAACGGTCGTCTCTTTCGTGCGAATGGCGGTGGATTACGGGCACAGTGCCTTTCCGCAAAGGTGGAGCGGAGGACGTGTGTCCCTTGAAAGAAGAAGACTTCAAACAGTCTGATGTGATGGAGCAGATAATTGCGGCACCTGCAATCTGGAGGACCATGAGAAAGCATGATTAGATTCGATAAGGGCTGAAAATGGGGAGTTCGAGGCCGCTGGGGAATGACCAACCACGTGAGGATGCTCGGGTGCACACACTAGGCGTGTGCAAGCACGGACAGGGGTTTGCCAGACTCGGAGGTCAACCATGATGAATCGATGAGTGACTGATAACCGTGTGAACCGTGCCCGAGAAAGAGGTGGAAAGAACCAACTCGTCAAGACAGTGCAAAGAGATCAAAACATAATCAAATCAGTGCAAAAAGATACTCCCTCTGTTCGGAAATATAAGACGTTTTAGTTTTGTGAATCAAATGTATCTAGACGTGTTTTAGTGTATAGGTTCGTAAAGGTTTGGAATGAACCTATACCCTAAAAGATGTCTCTCTCGAAATAGGCTTTCGCTCCGCTTTATAAATAAAGCAGCTGTCCACAACCAAACATCACAGTACAGATCCACACACACAACACATGCTGGGGCCACAGCACAAGACGGCCCAACTAGGACAGAGTCCAAAGAAAAAACAAGAACCAACGATTCGCCGAGATCATGGACGCCGAAGACACTATGTCGAGCTATGGGGGATCCGCTGAGCCGCCTCCAAGAGCCGGCGCAGAGTCGCGTCCAACCTCACCTTGTCCCGCTGTCTACACAACGGGTACCAAAGCTGAGTCAAGGTTGCGTGCCGCAGTCCTTTGAGACGCCACTGGGATCAGAGGCACCACCTCGGCTCTCGCCTGACCGTGCTAGGCGTGCACTGGCCGAGGTGGAGGCCAGGCGGGGGGCGGTGGCAGTCTTGGGGCCAGCCAGGGGTGATGGAAGGCACTTGCTCCTCCGGTCTTGGTCTTGGGTCATGAGGACTGTGGACGGGATTCCAGGCGAGGCCGAGTAGAGCCTGGGAAGCGAGTAGCAGAGGACTCTGGAGGCGAGAGGGAGGCAGGCGGTAACCACCATCCCCACGCTCCCATCCTGTCGGACTCAACCGTGGCTCCTCCGTGCCTCACGGGGTCTCCGTGGAGAGCGGGTCTAGGTCCATGTGGCGGTGAACCCCTCGGCTTGAAATTGGAGCCGTCTTGAGCGATCTGGAGGTCGAGAGTGCCCTGTGGGAGGCACAGGGCAGGTGGGAGGCCGACGTCGTCGCTGTCGAGCCCGCCGTCAGGGGGCGGGAGAGGGCCGAGTCCGAGACTCCTCCAAGGTCATCGTCGTCAGTCCTCACGATGAGCTCCCCTCCCAGAGTGGTCACCGGCAGAGGGGACCGCGGGAGGGGGAAGCCCATCGACGGCCTGTCCTTGTCCAGCTCCTGTCAGATCCTCCCTCCGCGAAGTAGAAGGGTGGGAGAGGCCGGGGCAGCTGGGTCCGGACAGAGCACTGCATGCGGATCGGTCCGCCCCAAGCGAGAGGGCTCGCCCACCACAACCAGCTTACCCACGGCCCGAGAGACAAGCTCGGATGGGCAACGCCCACACGCCTCCTCCCAAGCCGAGGATCCGCACCACACCGCCGAGGCGTCGAGGTCGCCGCGGGTGGGCGTCGAGGGCTCGATGGAGATCTGCACCTTGCTTTGGGACGGGAGGGTCAAGATCTGCGAGCGAAGGAGAGAATCTCGGCCGACGGAAGGACACCGCGAACAGGTGGGAGATCTCCCGGGCACCTGTGTGGCCCGCATCATCTTACTGAGCTCCTCTGAATGAACTCATGGAGATCACCACCAGGCTGGGAGCTCTGTCCTCCACCACGGTGACCGATGCCAGTTCTTGGGCACCGACATCGCCCCCGATGTCGATGTAGTAGAACCCCCCGGCAATGGAATGTGCGAGATACTCCAACTGCTGGGAGGCCCTGCGAGGGGGGGCAACACCGAGATGCGTGATGCTGGGGCCGGGAGCCGATGCTGTCTTCTTCTTCTTCTTCTTTTTCTTCTTCGCCGGTTCCGGGAGGCCCGGAAGTGAGCCACGCCTGGGGGAACGAGGGCGGGGAGCCTCCCGTTCAGCGCCACTCGAACCGCTGCGCCTCCACGGGCCTTCCTCTGGCAACTCTGTCGAGCTCCGCCTGGCGCCCGGGGATGGCCGCTGAAGCGAGCGGACCACGCCGCCGTCCCTGAGCCCCGCCGCGCTGGTCCCCATGGGAGGACTGCCATGTCCACAGGAGCGGGCGGGGAGGTGGTGGCTCGGGGGCCTGCGGGGTGAACGCGCCGACGCCTATAGGGCGCCGGGGCTGGCCAGCGTCGGGCAGGCCGGCGAAGCCGGGCGACTGCGACAGCGGCGCGGGCTCCGTCAGCGGCGGGCTCCGGCAGCGGCGGCGGGCGAGGCAGCTGCAGCGTCGGCGGCGTAGGTCATGGGGCGGCGGGAGGAGGACGCAGCCCGGCGGCGGGGCGGAGGAGAAGGAGGAGCAGAGGCGGCGTCGGGAGAAAGAAGCGGGACGCTGCGATAACGCAGTGACCAGCCGAAACCTAAGTGGGCGGGGTCCTGTCGGCTCAGCCCGTCCGGCCCGGCTGACGTCTGCCGCGCTAGGCCTGGATCGGGATTGGGCCACGCCCAATCCCACCCACCCGGCCCAGCATGGGCCGACGGTCGCCCACCCCGAGACAGGCGCGCCATGGCGAGAGGCCCGGCCGACGAGGATGGATCTCGAGGAGGCCCAGTGATCCCTCCGTCGCCACGCGGCGGCAAGATTATCCTGCCCGAAGGACCCACTGTGGCGGCGAGGACGGCGGCCATGAGGAGGGTCGAGGTGCGGTGGCGGGGAGGGTCGTGCCAGCCTGGCCAGTCTGGAAGCGGACATGGCTGACCGCCAGTACACCGCCAGAGTAGGAGATCTTTGAGGCGAGCACCCGAGACGCCTCGCCGCCCGCTTCGCCTCCCTCCTCGTCGGCGTCAGCCCGCCACCGGCCACGGAGGTCCTCTGCGATCTCCGGGGCTCATGACGGCGAGGAGCCATTGCCCCCTCCGAGGTCGAGGACCTACAAAGGCTGCGGCTTTTACCGAGGAGAGGAAAACTGCGGGTCTTGCCGCCGAGCCCGAGGGTCCACCGTCTGGCTGGGTCCCTTACCGGCTGGCGCGGGCGCGCCAGCGGCCTTGAGGCGTCACCATCGAGCCGGCCGCCGGGGAGGGCGTCACCATCGAGCGCGGGCGGTCCTCCTCCAGCTTCTTCGTTTCCACGATGCCGGCTGGGAAGAGGAGTTGTTCCCTAAAAGATGTCTAGATACATTCGTTTCACAAAGCTAGAATGTCTTATATTTCAGAACGAGGGAGTACTACTACTAATACTACTAGTAGTATATATCAGATCGTAATTCGTACTCAACCAAATTGTCACATAACCACGCACCCGCTGGATCTGTATGCGAAGAAGTTTCCTTCCTTGTGACGTTTCTTTGCTTGACGCGTGCCAAGATACAGATCAACGGTAGTACTAGCGGAAGTCCAAGATCGATATCAGGCTGAACATTTCACAACGGTTAGTGTCTGATGAGGTTCCGTTGACGGGCGGGCGATTAGAAAACAGAAGAGCATCTACTACTGCGTGATTCTGGGAACTGCGATCGGGCCTACAATTTGGGAGTCGCTGTCACAAGTAAATCTAGTTAACTACTAGCCCCATGCATGACCCATCGTAGTATAGTACTAGTTTGATCAAGGGTGTGTGTTAGCATCTCCATAATCACGATCTATCTAATGTCAAGCCAAAAGGACGGCCACGCTAGCTACAAGAAGTAGCGCGCTTGTCTTGTCAGCCACAACCTGCCTTGCTATGGTAATTTCCTTCCATCTTTCAGGCTGCTGTCAGAATATGATGGTGTTGGCATGTTCGAAAAGCAGCAGCAGGTAACCCAAACTTGTCGACCCCGAATCTCAGGTGACCAGACGTGTTCAGTATGGAACTAATAAGTGACTTTGATTCGTCTATATTCGAATGTGTGTAGATTCATTTGAATTTAGACAAATCTAAATCACTTATTTCGGGGTAGTTTGGTTGGGGACGGCTAGTACAAATCAATCATTCGTGCACGGACGTTTCAGAGATCATACTACTACGTGCACGTCACAGTACTGCAGTGGTACTAGTTCGGCAGCTTGTGCTCTGCTCTCACGCCCATGGCTTGCTCCTTCAGGTGCTGCTGGACTCCGTCGTCTCCCTCATCTGGACGTCAGACCCCTGAAAGGTTCTTGTCATACCGACCGCGTGTGTGTGTTTCCGAGCCTGCCATCAATGCGAATCTGTCCACGGATACCGATACACAAAGAGTCAAGGTTGTGAGAAAACAAAATATCTGCACTGGTTGGGTTTTCAAGTTTTTTTTTGGTTCTATAAAGGAAAATGATACCATACCCCCGGGGATAATAGGAATCGATCCCGGGTCGCTCTTTAGCACGCACCTCGGACGCAACGCCTTCTGAAATAACGCCTTATCTTCTACCGCAGATCACGTCAAGGCCGCTGCTGCCAAGATCCCCTGCCGCTCGTCGTTGTCCGCCCCGCTCGCATCACGCCTTCTCCGGCGGTTGGCCATTGACGACAACGGCTATCTTTCCATGGAAGCCTCCTGCCCACTGCTCCCATGGCACAAGCCCTCTGCTTCTTCTCATGGTGTCCGCCCAGATTCCTCTGGGACAAGAGCCCTGCCCTCCAGACGTGCTCGGCGCTAAAACTCCTCCGCCATTGGCCGACGGCGACCATCACCTCATAGCATCTCTGCCGCTCCACGAAGTTCACCCGGTCACGGACACGGCGTCTTTTGCTACCAGTGACGAGTGTCATTGCTACTTGCAAGCAACCTTGCTACCTACGGAGTGGCGTTGCTAGTCATGACCAAGGCCTCAGCAAAATTATATTTGTTATATTAGCGTATATTTTTGCTACAACTTCTTTTTTGCTACAATAGCATATAGCTTTTGCTACATGATTTTTGGGTCCCGTGAAAGTCTCGTGATGTCTCTGATGAAGTCTCTTTTTTGCTACATGTGCTAATTTCTTTTGCTAAATCTGTTTAATGGTTTTGCTACAATATTGTAAATTTTTTGCTACAAGTTCTCCGGCGAGATATTCCGGCGAAAGTCTCCGGCGACATCGGTTTTGCTACATTAGAACGAAACTTCTGCTACAAAGTCCCTGGCGAGGTCTCCGGCGAGTTCTCCGGCGATGATGGTCTTTTTTGTTCTATTTTCTGGACGAACCGTTTTTTGCTACGATGAAGCAAAAGCGGGACCAATGTAGCAAAAGCGGGACAAATGTAGCAAAAACGAGTAAAGGACGGAACGTGAAGATCTGAACCATCGATCTGCGCTGATCTAACGGCTGGGGACCCGGGGATGGAAACCGGGGGACGCCTAGCATTGCCCAGAAAAAGCAGTTCAGCTCGGTGTTACAGAATTTTGATTTGGAGAAAACGACCAACGTAAACTCTTGAAGCCCGTCCGCCCAAGCCTACCTGGTGACTGGGCTAGCTTCTGTCAGACGTTTAAGCCCATTATTGCATAATTCACGCCACGGCCCAAACCTTCTCCTTTCTATATTTCTCTTTGCTTCCCTATATACTATTTTCCTCCTTTCAGAATTCAGTCGCACAAACCTGAAACCGAACCGAATCAAGGGCAGAGAGGGGAAAGCAATGGAGGCGCTGCTGCAGCTGGAGAAGGTCCAGAGGGTGCTCTCCCTCATGGGCGCCCGTGGCCTCTCCGACCCCACTGCCGACGGAGGCGGCGGCGACCGCTTCCTCGCCCATTTCCTCCTCTTCCTGGTATGGTCGTTCGCCCCCTTCTCTTCCGCCGTCTCACGAATTCAATCACCTCGGATGCGCAGGTTATGTGCGCGTGTGCGAACGGAACCTCTTACCTGCGCGCGCGAGCTTGTCTAAGGTTCCGGCAACCTCGTAGCACAATTCAAACTAGTTTGTATTTGCTAGATAAGCAAGAGTTGCCCCTCTATCATCATTAGATTGAAGTGTTAATATATTGATTGCATTACCAAACTAAATGCACTTAGAACCTATTTTGTCAACTCTGATTTCAATGTTCAGAAGATTCCGCCCCATCTTGTTTTTTTGTGTGTGTAGGTGCAGCCTTTGATTCACTTACGATGGAGAAGAAGACCTTATTGGTCTCTGAGCTGTTAAGAGAGGTAATCTTTCATTAACGAATACTACTTTCAAGTGTTTGCAGTGCTGAATTGTAGTTGACACTTGTTTGTAAGGTTAACTCTGATACCCTTGAAGAAGTACGACATCTTGCAAGTCTGGAAGGTACTAAAAGTGAAGACGAAGTAAGGATTATCCCCCCTTCACCTTGTAAGTTAGTTCAGCAAATTTATTTGTTAATCAATACCTGTACTCTGTAGAGATTATTTACCTTTGTTTTTCAGCTGATCAAGATATATCTCCTGGAGATTTACTTCGGCCAACTAAGAAGTTGAAGATGAATACCGAGAAATCAGCCATACAGGATGTGCCCATGATTGGATTTGATGCAATGACGAGAGCCAATTCCACACTTGAAGATTTTGTGCGTACTCTTTGATACCTTCTACCCAGCTTTTCTAAGACCGTGCTAATGCTTCCCTATTGTCCTTTATCAAAATCTTCAGATTTTGCTTGTGGAGGGAAAAAAATGAAGGAGCTAACTTAGGGGCATTAGATATTTAGATTCATGTAAAGAATTATGCATATTGCCACAGAGTTCTTTGATTACATTGCTTAAGAGACTTTACACAGGAACTGTTCTAGTTTGATGTCTGCAATGTTGGGTGTTCTCATGCAAGCATGTTTTCACACTGTTGTTTTCTTATGAGTTTTTCGCTAGTGATATACGTACAGCGGTGCTATTCTTAACTTGTTTTTTCCCTTGAAATGACAGTGCAGATCATACTTTATATTTCATGGTTTGGACATTAACAAGCCACAATCTGTTTTCAAGTTTCTTCCTATTCTTTCATTCACAGAGAGCTACATATACCAGGTTTAGTGTGCTTCACAGTTTCTTCCTATGGTTTTTATTTTCCATTGTGCAAACTCAGTCTTTCTTGTTGCAGCTAGATGCTTCAAATGAAGACAGTTTGCTTTTAGTCCCAGACAACTATTCTTCAACAGTAAGTTTAGGACATTTGATTTTGTTATCCTGTGGAATGTGAATTGGAACATGGTCTGTGTCTGATCGACTTATGTCTTGGATTATTATGTGTGCAGTGACTCTGTCCTTTCAGTTATTTGCTGGTATTTTGTTATTGTTATTGATTGCTGTTTTATTACCAATGCAGGTGTTGGAAAGGAAAAAATAGCTTTCAATGAAGCATCCTTGTCTGACATGCTTGACCCTCTTGATAATCTTCTTCAGTGCCAGGGTTAATGACAGATCAGTTAGCAACTTCTTCTCTATGTACTTGCAAATATGTAAATATTCATCATATCTGATTGAATTAGCTCTATCTTTTCCCTGTTTTAGATTGCGAAATGAACTCAAATCTGGTATCCAGTATTGGTCTCTGGAGAGGAAGCTTTGTCAAGCATTATCGAGAAATGATAAGGTTATTAGAGCTGTTTGTGAATCATATACCCTCTGTCTCAAATTACTTGTGGCAGATTTGTCTAGATACGCATGTATCTAGATGCTTTTAGTGTATAGATACATGAATCTAGACAAATCTGACATCTAATTCAGAACAGAGGGAGTATTTTATATTCACTCAGATGTTGATCGAAGGAAGTTACCCAAGTGTATTATTTAAAGTTGAAAGATTAGAGGCCAGATGCTAAGCAATGTAGTGTCTAACAGATATAGAGCTTGGCAGCTTGCTTGCAAAAATGTGAAGTAACTACTGCCCCAATTGTAGTTTTATTTAAATTAAACATGTCCATATCAAGATAACCTTTCTCCCTGCCAAACTCAAATGTAGTGCTGTTTCTTTTGTATAGATATCAATTGAAGACGTGATGAAAGCAATCCATCTAAAATCATTTGATTATCGAGTTCTTAATCTGATGATGTATCAGCTTACTGGTCAACAGGTATGTTAGACTTTATCTTTCTTTCTCATCAAACTTTAACTCTTTGTGTCTTCTTAATACCTGAACATTTTTCTCTGGTTATTTCCAGGTCAATGAATTGCATATGGAGTTCTTGTCTGTCTCAGAATTTCTAGTTGAGATATCCGATGACCTGTGAGTATACTCTAAATCTTACATTTGCATGCACAACTGGAAAGTGCCTTTCCTCGAAGCAATGTAGCACATATAGTTTGCTTAATTAAATGCTTTAGTGATGTGTGTATGTGTTCAAGTGGAAGGAAGTAGAATTTAACCAGAAAGTGCAAAATCTGTAACCTGAAAAAATGAAGCGATTACATATTCAGTAGTTTTATCATCAATATAGTTGTCATTTTGGTTATGAAGTTAAGATTAAACCTAATTGATAAATGACCTAAGAAAATAAAATCCAGATTACAGTCAAATTATGATTCACCTCTATATTTAGAGATGTTTTTTTTTTCTGTACAACATCAATGAAAACAGTTGTTACCCCAATAACTGGTTTAACTATCTTGCAGGTATGATTATGAGGTGAGTGTTTCTAATGATATCGTCACTAACTTAAAATTATGAACTTATTAATGCACGTCTAACTGTTAAACTAGCTCTTTGTGTTGTAGGATGATGTGGTTAATAATACTTTTAACATCCTCCGCATGTTTGCTGCGATATATGGACCTTTGGATGCACCAAATATGTTGGTGAGTAAGAAATTATTTCACCTTTGACTTCAGGCATTTGATTTCTTCGTAATACCACTGTTGTATTCTTGATGTTTTTATTTATGCAATGAGTTATTCAAATAAAAAATGATCACAGAAAAATGCGGGATGCTTTTACTGGTAATTATTCATGACTTCAGAATTAATAACAGTGCATATGTTCATGCAGTGGGAAAATTAGTTATGTATGTCATGAAGAGTACTTCCTCAGTTCCTAAGTAATTAATGTTCTAGTTTTGTCCTAAGTCAAACTAATTTAAGTTTGACCAAACTTATAGAAAAATATACTAACATCTACAACCCAATTTTGTTTTATTAGATTCAACATACAGCATATTTTCATACAATATAGATTTGACGTTGTAAATATGGACACGATTTTTTTATAAATCCAGGCAAACTTAGACAATTTTGACTAAGGAAAAACCCAGAATATCAATTACTTTGCAACTTAGGGACAAGCTGTTTAGATTCATGTAACTTTTAGAGTTATTCACAAATCCGCTGATATTTTGGCTAGTTAAAATCAGTGATATTTTGGGTAGATTAAAATCAGTGTGAATTCGTCCTTCGTCCTTATGATTTTTACTTATACTAGATCTTACAGAAATTGCTCTATTAAATATTTAAATTACAATTCTTGCAGTTAAGTTTTACTAGATCTCGCTGGTTAGTTGAAAGTTAAAAGTTTGGGATGGTAATTCGTTCTACGAAATGGCTGCTGTCCTGTAGGCCAAGTGCATAGGTGAAGCTGAGGAAAAATATGAGAGCTTTTCAAAGAAATTGGACCCTAGCCTCTCAGGGAGTTACTGGAGAAGGTGTGAGCAAGCTACAAGGGAAGGTTTGTCTTCTTTATGCAGTTTGAAGGCATTCTGATAATTGGTTTCTTAATCTGATTTGGTTGGATTTGGAAAATAGGTGGAAAATTATCCGGTCATACATATGGCACATGGAATATCCCTCCTCTGATACGAGACGAAGAATCATTCCGCCGTGATAGAATGAACAAAGATGATGCAATTGATCATTGCTAGCAAGTGCCTTGCCGCCTATGTGCTTTAGGTTCTATCCGTCCCTGTTGGGTCAAATGGAGAAGTTAATCTGTCGTCCTTTGTGTAAGGTGCCAGGATGTGTTCCCATCTCATCAAGATATCTCTATGTAAAAGCAAACAAGATTTTAGCAGTTTTTACATAGCAGAGAATGTTCCAAATTAATTGACTCAGCTTTGGCTAGATACGCTATATACATGGACTACATCATCTGCATCGCGGGCTCAACGTGTGTCCTCCTGGAGGAAAGACAATGTCTTCCTCATCTTCTTCCTTCTTTTCCTTGTCTCCACTCCTTTCCCTCGTCTCTCTCTTGTGAACACGACCAACCCAGCCTTGACCTACGATCTCCCGCAGATTCCCCTACTGCACCTATGTTGCTACAAGAGCCGTGTGGCCGCCTCTATAAATCACCGACCTTCGTGCAACCACTCTAGTTGGCCCTCCGTGTCTCCATGGCTTCTGCTCGAGGAGGCAACGCTGGCTGCTAGCCGGAGTTGGTGTGATGCGAGTGTGGGGCGACGCTGCTGTGCAGGTCAACCGATGATGGATGCTACGAGAGTTGGAAGGGGGCGGCGGCGACGTGACGCTAGACCATCATTGCTACAAGGGGGTGGCGATGCTACGACTCCAGGACGTCATTGCTACAAGGGGAAGCCGGTCACTAGAGATGGAGTCCGCCGTCGACCCTGATTCCATGTTGATATGTTGGGAACGTATCTATAATTTTTTATGCTCCATGCTTGTTTAGTATCTACTTTGCTTTACTTGTTCACACTTTGAGGTGCTTTTTACATGTTTTTTGGTACTAACCTACTAACAAGTTGCAACAGCGATGCGGATACTGTTTTCTTACATTTTGGTTTCGAGAAAAGTTAAAGAAATATTCTCGAATTGGACGGGACAAACCTCAAAGTCAGTTACTTTCCGTGGGAACAAGAAGTCGAGAGGAGCGGAGGGCCAGCCAGAGGGACCCACCCAGTGGCGGGTGGGCCCCCACTGCACAGCTTGGGTTTGCGCCCGGCCGCCTTAGTCTCCCCCTTCGCCTATAAGAAGCCCCCGATGCAGAAACCTTGAGGACCCGATCAAATATCCACGAAACCGTCTGTAGCCGCCGCCACCGTCGTCCCTAGATCAGGGGGGATCTGAAGTTCTTCCCGGCACCCTGCCAGAGAGGAGATCATCCCGGAGGCCTTCTCTCTGGTATGATGCGTGAGTAGTTCCACCTTGGACTATGGGTCCATGTAGTAGCTAGATGGCTGTATCTCCTCCTTTGTGCTTTCATGTATAGATCTTGTGAGCTCCGTTCATGATCAAGATCTAATCTATTTGTAATCATGCATGTTGTGTTTGCGGGGATCCGATGGATATTGAGATTATTATGTTGGTTTAATTAATAGTTTTGTCTTTATGATTCTATCATGTCTGTGTTGTTTGTGATCTCGCATGCTCTCCGCTGTTAGTAGCTATCTTAGCCAAGTAGTTGCTAGTGACTCCAAGAGGGGGTATTTATGCTCGATAGTGGGTTCATGCCTCTAGTTTCCAAGGGAAGTGACAATAATGGTCTCTTGTTCATGAAACATGTGGACTGTTTATCTTACACACTTTGATTAAAGTAGTTGTCTGTTGTTTGCAACTTAATACTGGAGGGGGTTCGGATGATAACCTGAAGGTGGACTTCTAGTCATAGATGTAGTTGGATGACGGTCTATGTATCTTGTTGTATTGCCCAATCAAATCTCATAGGATCTTTCTGACTAGTAATTGCATTGTTATGCCTTGCTCAGTTCCTGTCAATTGCTCTGCTGTAATTTGTTTACCCTTCATGCCATGTTGTTTATCTAAGGAGAGCACCTCTAGTGAACTATGGACCCCGGTCCAATCTTTACCATCAATACATCTTCCATTGTTTCCTGTTTACTTGCTGCAAACCATTACCTTTCACACCATACGTTTAATCCTTTGTTATAGCAAACCGGTGAGCTTGATGACCTCACTGTTCGTTGGGACAAAGTTTTGAGTTTGTGTTGTGCAGGTTTCCACGTTGCTTGCAACACCTTTGAGACGTTTCCTTCCTCCTTTTGGTTCGATAACCTCGGTCTCAACTGAGGGAAGACTTACTGCTGTGCTCATACACCTTGCTCTTGGGGTTCACCAACGAAGTGCACCTACATCAACTAGGCGCATCACCTGTCACTGCTAGCCACATCTTCCTCCACGCAGACAACATATACACCGACCGCCTCCGCCGGTGCTCCCTCCTCGACAACCACAAGGACGATCGTCAGTGCGTCCACTAGAGTCAGGTGCTGCGAGCAATTGCCAGCGCTGCTACCATGTTTTATGTATTTGCATCATAGGGCCATTTGTTTGGCTAAAATAGTTATTTGGTTACCCATCATGCGAAGATTTTTTGTTATAACCTTTTCACGATGTTGCACCATATTTTGGATTTTCATCATATGTAGAATTATTTTGCTAGAACCATTTTTGTTTGTTTAGTTACAATAGTACAATGTTATTTATGAGGTCCATGAGAAGAGCCTCCATCCATGTATACGACAAATTCGGTTTTGCTACGATAGCAATTTTTTTGCTATGAGTTCTCCGACGAGATGACGAGGTCTCTTGCGACATCAGTTTTGCTACAATAGCTCTTTTTTGCTATGAGTTGTCTGATGAGGTCTCTCCCGACATCAGTTTTGATACAATAGCACTTTTTTGCTACGAAGTTTCCGATGAGTTTTTTGGTGAGATCTCCGATAAAGTCAGTACTTTTCTTTTATTTAGTGGGCCAACCGTTTTCTACACGGTACAACCTTTTACTATTATCAAAACATTTTTGCACCATTGTAGCAAATGTGGGATTTAGGAGTCTAACAGGGACATGTGTCAGTAGGAGGGCTTGGGGGTTGGATACTTTCGCTTTTTAGTATGGACGATGTTGAGCGTCCTCTTAGGAATCAAAATTCATGATCTGTAACACCCACGAATCGGGACTATACAGTTTTAGCGATTCCTGCTAAAATCCACATAGAAATGGTTCGAAGGCGCCCATCAAGCACAAATGTGCGCATAGAAAACAAAATAGTACCATTACAATAGTTCAAGACGGAATCCACAAGAATATATATACAATGACTTCAAAGAGCCGTACAATACAAAGATACAAATCACAACGAAAGTGTGAAAGGGCAAATAGCCCTTATCTAGTGTTTTGGTTAACTATGACATCGAGGCTAGAGAGCGGACTAATGTTTCTATTAGCTTCTCTACAGGTGAGAGTCCGCAGGCTGTTGGTGAAAGGCGATGGGTGACCCCCCATTCGTTTCTATATGAAGAGCCGGTGGAGTTATTTATTATTCTCTCTTATTTACTCTTGAGTCAAATAGGAAACACCACACTATTAAGAGGGGTGATCTCGATGCGCTCTTTGGGGATGTTCCACACCAAATATACTTCTCTTTATCCACCACCACACACCCTTTCGAAGAAAGAGAGAAAGATAGCGAAAATGAGTCAAAAGGGGCTTCGGAAATCGGCAAGCGGCCGGTGCTATTGCCGGAATTTCCGGTCGCTGCCAGAAATTCTCGGTGCACACCGATATGGCTTACAGAATGGCCTTTAGGTTATTCGTCAAGAATTTCGGTCGCCGAAAAATTCCGGCGTGTGGTCCGGTCCACCGGAGCTGTCGCCGGAAATTCCGGCGAGCAACTCGGTCCGACCAGACTTATTGCCGGCTCTATCACAGGAACCCCCAAACGTCTCTTTTTCCACCCATACTATATATAACCCTTTCTTCTCCACTATGAGTTTAGGCATTTGATCAAACATTTCATTTTGTGAAGCTTTCTCTCTCTCCCACATTGTCGAAACATAAAAGCTTGAGGATCTCCCATTCTACCCAACCAAATCCAAATCCCTTTGGTAGAAAGGAAGAGGAGGTCCCGATCTATGTTTCCACCAAGCCAAAGTTCATTCCCCCTTGAGTTCATCGAGTTAGCTTGTTACTCTTGGGTTTGTGGGAAACCCTAGGCGGCTAGGGTCTCCCGGAGGCATTCGGCTTGTGATTTGCTCCGTGGAAAGTTTGTGAGGGTTTGAAGACTACCTTAAAGTCTACCACGAGTAAGTGAGCTATTCCTTTGTGGTATAGGCTCGGAGAAGAAGGTGAGCCTTTGTGGCGCGTGAGGAATCCTTTGTGGAACCTCACACCTCTCCAACGTGACGTAGCCCCCTTCCCAAAGGTGGTGAACACGGAAATACATCTTCGTCTCCGCATGCTTTAGTTATTCCTTAACCGATCTCTTACTTGTGTTGTTTACCTTGTGATGGCCTTCAAGATTGAAGTATCTTGTTCATCATCTAGGTTGCCTCACCTAGTTTTCATTTAGGCTCACTTATATTCCGCAAATCCTAAAACTTGCAAAAGATTATAAATAATTTTGTAGAAACCTATTAACCCCCCTCTAGGTTAACCATCTTACACTTTCAATTGGTATCAGAGCTAAGGGCTCTTTTAAGGGCTATACCGCCTAAGAGAAAAGATGGTTTTCTCCGATGATGAGGAGGAAAAGACTTATTCGGTCAAGGAGCTTCGCAGAATCTTAGCCAAGGGTGCCCTTGAAAAGGCCAAGGCGGATTCCGATCACCTTGTTCGAAATAGTTACCTAGAAGGACAACTTAAGGCCATTGGCGATGGGATTTTCTTGGTAACCCATTGGTAGTACCTCAAGGGAGACCAATGGACACCGAAAAGGATAAGGATGCCGAGTCCTCTCATGAGGGCGGCTCGTCAAAAACTTCGACGCCCCCTAATCAATTCCCTTATATTTATCCTAAGCAAAAGAACATCATGCCTCATATTAATGCTTCGGGTCCTGCACCTCATTATAATGGAACTCATTTATCTCATTGGAAAGCTTCTATGGAATCTCATCTTCGCAGCTGCAGCTTTGATCTTTGGGAGATTGTATGCATCGGTTTCCACCCTCATGATCCCAAAAACCTCACTCCGGGAGAGTACTACGACCATCAACTAAATGCAACGGCTTGTGACAAGATAAGGAGTGCCATTCACCGCACTCTCCATGATCAAGTCAGCAACATCCCCACCGCAAAGGATCTTTGGGATAGGATTGTCATTCTCCAAGAGGGAACCTCTCTTATCCAAAAATCCAAGTATGAAGCTGCCAAGTCAGAGATGAACATGTTCATGAACCATGATGGTGAGACTATCGCTGAAGCATACAAGAGACTTGTTGCCCTCCGCGTGAAGATTGGTGGCCGAGGGTGTGAGAAGTATGATGATGGATTCAATTTGAATGATGAAATTATCAAGTCCATGATTGTCTCTATGATCGCGGTCACCGACAAGAAGCTTGCCTTGAACTTGCAACTCCTTGATAGAGCTAATCAATTCAATCCTGATGATCTTGTCTCTTATCTAGTTGCCACAGATAACTTGGCGGATGAAGGGCAAAAGATCAAGGAGATCAACCGTGCTATTGGGTCTCCCTCTCTCTAGCATTAAAGGCCAAGCATGTGCAATAAGATGTTGCTAGTGATGAAGAAAGCGATGTTGATGGAGTTAATGATATGCTCTCTCAACTTGCTCTCTTCACCAAGAACATGAAGTTCTGAAGAAGGAGAAGTTCAATGGGATCAAGTGAGAAGAAGAGGACATGCTACAACTGTGATGAGTCGAGCCATTTTGCCGACAAATGTCCATATGAGAAGAGGCTTGACAAGCCCAAGTATGAAGAAGGTGCCAAACCAAGATTGAAGCCCAACCCCATCAATGAAAGATACAAGTGGAACAATAGGCGTGATGGCAACGGCTTCCTAGGTCAAGAATACATATCCGACAAGGAGGAAGAGGATGAAGAGAAGGTGGTTGGAGTGGCCGGTTTGACCTTCGCCAAACCCGGGTCTCTCTTCACCTATGACTACACCAAGGACTACATCGACGACTCTCCTACTCCCAAGGTCACCGCCACTTGCCTCATGGCAAGGAGCTCCAAGGACGAGTCCGACGTCCGACATGCCAAATATGTTGGCCCTCGAAATGATTATGCTTATAGGTGGTACTCAATTTGGGTACCTAAGGATCTTGTTGCTAATGCTAGGGGACCCATTACTCAATGGGTTCCTAAATCAAAGAATTGATTTTGTAGGGATATGACTCCGGTGGATCAAAATGGGTGTTTGATAGTGGATGCACCAATCACATGACCGGAGGTAGAAGTGGGCTTGACCAATTCATTCATGATGTCAACTCAACGTCGAGCATCACTTTTGGGGATAAATCTAAAGGAAAGGTACTAGGTTATGGTAAGTTGGTAATCTCCAAGG
This sequence comes from Avena longiglumis, assembly GCA_030063025.1. Lineage (NCBI taxonomy): Eukaryota > Viridiplantae > Streptophyta > Magnoliopsida > Poales > Poaceae > Avena > Avena longiglumis. The sequence goes on along the minus strand of CP125976.1, from coordinate 582,610,107 downwards.
TTTTGACTCTGGAGACCGTCTTACATGTTGAAAATCTTGGTTACAACTTGATTTCAATTAAACATCTTGCGGATGCCGGCTATGACTCCTATTTCTCTAGAACTTTTGTGAAGGTCTTTAGGGGTGATGATCTCAGCTTGTTTCTCATTGGACACGTGGAAGACGACCTTTATGTGGTAGACCTCTCGAAAGAGAGCCAATCTCTTCCTACATGTCTAATAGCCAAGGCTGACAAGGGATGGCTTTGGCATCGTCGCCTAGGTCATGTCAACATGAGAAATCTCAATCAACTCCTAAAGGGTGAGCATATTATTGGACTAACCGGTGTCTCCTTTGAGAAAGATCGTGTGTGTAGTGCTTGCATGTAACATCCCATCATTAGAGCTTAGAAATAAGCTGAACACAGTTGTGTGCATTGCATTCGTGCATAGAAAATCCGAATAATTTTCGCGCTTTTGAACAAAACTTGTCAAAGTGATTGAAGCTTCTCTCAACTTGATGGAATTGAAGTAGATCATCAAGTTGAGTGAGATAAGTTTCAATATGACCTTTTCTAAAACCTTATTTTGGGTAAACATGATTTGATTCTAAGTGTAGATCAAATGTAATAAAATTAAACCCTAATTTATTACTTAATGGATTATATTTTATCCTTAGGTGATCATATCATAGTATTCATTACAACAACTCATGAATACCAAGTTATAAATATAACTTAAGTAATAGGAATGTAACAACTAAATCTTAAATCTCAACTATTTATACCATGAACATCATAGTAATACAATCTTAACTCTTTAGTGATATTGAGTAGGAAAGAAACCAAGTCAAGATCATCCACCATATATCTTTCTTACCATATCAATCTTCATCATCTCGAATAACCCTATCTTAATATCTGTTGTTCATCAATATTGAGTAATCAACTATTGATTCACCAATTCTTATATTATTAACTGTTGGTCTATCAACTCATGTTCTTATCATAACATTCACTTTAAATCCTTTAGAGAAGGAAGTAAGAAGAGGTAAATAGTAATGCTAGTTTTAGATATCATCTATAGGATAATTGATGGAGTGAACTCACTCCTGAATGGATAGAAGGGTTATTTGAAATAAAGATATGTGGTAACAAAGAGGATTCCCAGGATGAATACTGAAGATAGTTACTAGGAGTAGTCCTATTGGATCAAGTAGGTATAGTCAATCAATTATATCTCTTAATCCAATAGAGCTAAAAATAAGATAATTATAATACAACTGCAATGTTGTATGGATGGAAGCCTTGATTAGCCAACTAGAAACCTAAACCATAAAGGATCAAAGGATTATAATGATCATGCCTTATTCACCAAGATTGAATGCTTATATCATGTATAAGTGGCATTGGTGGATAAAACATGATTAAACCCTAGTATAGATATGTTATTCTAGGTTAGCCATGATAGGTCACATTAATTTAATGTGAGGTTGGAGTATTAGTTACTGGAGTTAAGTAGAGGCAAGATAGTATGATCAAGATGATGCTAGAGTAACATTGGATTATAGTAGTAGTTTCCTCTTGGAAAATGCTAACACTTGAGGTGAAGTAAAGTTTGATATATACAACTATTGGAGTAATATTAGTAATGGAGGATTAAGGAAGTGTATGAATGGAGTTAGAAGTAACCACTTGTTGGATGGGAGATTATTAGTAGTAGAATAGTTTGATATAACCAAGTATGGATATGAGAAGATTATGAATAGCTTAGTGGCAAGCTCATTAGATTTATAAATAGATTTAGAAGATTAAAAGGTGGATAAGAGTATTCTTGTGAAGTAAATCTCATCATGTTAACACATGATGATAGACAGGAGAAGTAGTATATCTAGGAAAGGAATTCCTTAATCAGAAATCCAGATTTGTGAATTATGGAAGATAGGAATTCTTGGTAAACACTAAACCCTAAATCTATAACCCAGCTTAAAATCCATTTCATCTGAGTGATTTATCATCCTATTTCCACAATGTCTTATAGGAATAATTTCCTATAGCAAATCACTCAAATATGTCTTTGACTCTTTCAAACCTTTAAATCATGTGTAGCACATAATTGGAAATTATTATAAACCGTTATGCCCAATATTATACCCATGTATTAATCACACTTAAGCAAGTAGTGAATAACTAGTTCCAAGAAAAGAATTATGCATATTCAAAATAAGAAGGGTGGTTAGGATTCACCTATTATTAGATTTTGAATAATAGAATTCACCATATAAAGATTTCCTTAATATTATGAGTTAATGAGAATAAAATCTCATTAGTTAATAGTAAGGTATTCTATAATAAGTTTGTGTATATTAGCTCAATAAAATTCATATCAAAAGCCCTCACAAATAATAATAGGAAAAAATATATATAAAGAAAATGAAGAAAATATAACAATATATAATAAAAGTTCACAAATTGATTCATAATAACTTTATTGTTGCCGTAAGTATTCAACAAATAAATTCCATAAAGAAAAATTCAAATCAAATATGAAAATACAAATCTATAAACAAAACCCTAAAACTCTACTTCCTATTTATTCCATTCAATAAATAATTTTTGATATAATTGTGAGCGTTGAAAAATATCAACATGATTAGAGTAATCAATAAGTATAATTATCTTTGGAACATTTAAAATATTATACAAAAATTATGGTATTTAAAACTTTGAAGAAATATGAATTGAAAACAAAACAGAATAAAGAAAAGGGAAAGAACCAGGAAACACAGAAGGAGAATCAAATCTGGCCCACAGCCCATTCCTTCTCTCTCTTACTCGTCGCTCGTGAGCAGCCAACCGCAGCCCAATTGGCCCAAATGCAGCCCGACACTGGCCCATACCCCTTTGGCTCTAATCTTCGTCGTCTTCCTCGCTGATGAAGCTGCTGTCTGGCGTCCCGACAGCCGTCGATCCCCACCGCGTCAAGATGCACGCCGCCGTTGTCAAGGGAGGATAAGGAGGCCACGATGATGTTCCCCCCGTCTCATCCTTATCTTTCCCTTCTTAGCAATCTTCTTCTCTGTTTTCTCTCGGTGACCGAAACCCTAGCTACCACCGTCGTCAGTAAAGTTCACCCGAGAGACCGTGGAGTGGTCGAGGAGAAGCGCTAGCATGCGTAGATCCTCTGTAAAGAACACATCATCAAGGGGAGCTCGGAGACGATCGAATTTTGCCGTTCCCCTCCGCCGTGGTTCGTCGGAAATCCTATCGAATAGTTCGCCTCCGACCGCGCCTGTCATCATCAACCACTTCGCTGCAATCACGGTGAGCTTGCGATGCTCGGGCACCGTTTAATTTGCTCACTCTCGTCCCAATTCGTTTCACCGACGAGCATCTGCCATCGCCGCCGTTAGCCACCGTCGCCACCACTGTTCCGGCGACCTAAACCGAGTGACACCGCCACTATAAGGTCCACTGCGATGCCCTCTTTCCGATACACACAACCACAGCCGCGCGCGCGACGGAATCCATCGATCGACAATCGATCTGAGAGGATCATCCGTGGATGAAGTCAGCATGACAGCATGCTGATGTCACCCCCAGCCTAGTCAACAAATTTGACTTGGTCTGTGCCTATGTGGCAGATGAGGTGTACTTGACCCCACTAGTCAGTGACCTTGGGTAGATTTCGCTTAGGTACAAAACGTCTTTTCCATTTAGGGATTAGATAAAACAATATTAACTCAAATATAAATATTGTAATAAAATGATTAAATCTTGTTTAGTTAATAACTTATGTTTTATAATTTAGAAAAATATGTTTAATATATGAATTTTTTTAGAAAAATAGAATCTACAACTTAAAACTATTATCAAATATTATTATGATGATTATTTAAACAAATATTATTTAATAAAGGTTTTATAAGTAATAAAACTTTGATAATTCATATTTTAATATTGGTTAATGTTAAAATTATAAATAAAATACCAAAAAATCTTAGAAAAGTAAGAACTATAATTCAAAACTATAATCATACATTATTATTTCACTTAATTAAATATTTGTTATTTATTAAGTGTTTATAAAGTAATAAACATTGTAAAAATCATATCTTATTATTTATAAATCATAAAAATAAATGTAATATACCAAAATAATCACAAAAACAATACCTACATATTAAAAATATAATATCATACTTTTGAGTTAAATAAAAATTTAAACACTTTAACAACTTGAATTTAAAATCATTTCCTTAATTGATAATTCATATAAGGGTAAATAAAATTTGTTTATATTTCTAAAATTGCCAATTTAGGTCTAATAAATAGTGTTAATCTTAAATATTGATAATAGGAAGTCAAAATGATTTAACACACTTTAAATACAATTTTATTAAATTATCTCTCAACCATTAATGTAAATTATTTTATAAAAGAATTCTTATCCATTATAAAATCTCCAAGAATAATTTTGTAGTGAAATAAAACTTATTCCTTTACTTCAATCACAAGTTATAAACATACCAAAACACTATATTGAATTCATAAGTAGTAAATAATATTGTTTACTTATTCACAAACCATAACCACACCCTTATAGGGAGATAAATCCCTTTATACATTCATAATGTAAAGAAACCACTACCAAATAAAAGTATAACCATTCTTAAATAACTTTAAGGAAACATTAGGAAGTGAACAAAATACAAATATCATAAGCATTACAATCTAAGTGCATCTATGTTTTTAAAGTTAACTTTAGTCCATAAGACTTTAAATATTATGCTAAAGATTTTGTTATGTGTTTTATAGTTAACTTTGGTCTGTTATAATTAAGTTATAAAGCACCTTAATACCAAACCAACTAAGTTAAAAAAAACCAAGATAGATAAGTCTCAAATACTAATGATGTCATTATTCAAATAAAGCAATTCTTTCTTACTCAAAGACTATAACTTGAAAGAACACCTAATAAGGTTAACTTAAAGTTTAAATACTTCTTATTAGCTAAGTAAGATTTCCTTCAAAAGTTATTCTTTTAAGAAACATTATAAAGCAAGACATAAGCATTTTTATGAAAGCTCTAAATGATGAACAAACCTTATATACATAGTGTACAAATACATTTCCCACTTGAGTATTCCATTAATTATGTGTGCTTTATGATACTTACATGTTGTTTCACACACACTCACAAGCCTTAATAAGAAGCACATGTGTGAAACTTAATCTAAAAGGGCAACACATTCCAAGGAAACCCTTTCCAGTATCCAAACCCTAGAACAACGTTACCCCCGAGATTCGAGTTTATCAACTTGCTTTACATTACTTATGCATAAAAGCATCTTGCTTCTTTAAACATTAGTCCTTACCAGACCAATGATGCTGATTTCAGATATTGGATCTTATATTGTCTTGAAGACCGTGAGTGCATAATCTTGCAATCACAAAAGGCAAGTTCACACTTGCTCACGTCCTTTGATTATTTTTTGTAAAGTATTTTGCAAATCCAGTGTTGTCATCACCTGCATTTCAAAAAGGACAGAAAATACTATTTTCATAATAATGTGATTATAGGTTATTTACCATGAGGTAATAACCTACTATAAGAGTTACAGCGGTAAAGGAACATATTATCTAGGACTTAACAACCAATGTCGCGAGTGATTCTTGCGCCGTATATTACGCGTTGACCATGAGATTTGGAATGGGACGGAGAAGTCAGCTGTATCTTTTCCCTCTCGCATGGAGCCGGATGTGCGGGTCGTGGATGTTATCACTCGTAGCGCATATTAATTGGTAATTCGTAGAGGATATGCAGCATATGTGTGGGATCCCTCAACGTCCCACAATAGTTCCGACATCTGAACGGTTTGTATTGCCTATTGCCGTAATTCAATAGGTGGCATGGCGTACACCAAGGAGACATGCGGGGTCGCGGAGAAGGCAATGATTGAATTGGATCTTAGGTTGGGCCTCAAACCAAGGAAGTTTGAACAGGGACATACTCCCGGTCGTGCAACAAAACCTAAGGTCTCTCATGGGTAAAGTGACGCACCTCTGCAGAGTGTAAGAACTGTAACTTGTTACTCCCTGTTCTGGGAAGGAGCTGCGAACGTGGCGGGAAAGGAACTCCATGAAAGTTATGGTAAACTCGTGAAGGCTGACGGACATAAATTTTCAAAATAAAAGCAACCTTTGAAGAAATGTTTATGAAAACTTGCATTGCCTACGATCTATGGTCTGTGGCTGTAGAGATAGTGCATCAAATACTCCTTTTCTAGTGAACTTGCTGAGTACGCTCATACTCAAAGTATCTTCTTAACCCTTGCTAGATTCTGAAGCAATTAAGACGACGCCTACACCAAGTCATGCTCCGGGAATCATCATCAAAAGCTAAAGCTCTTCAATGAAGTCAAGAAAGTCAACATATACACCAACTCAGGTGAAGACGAAGTTACTGATTAGATAGGAATATAATCTCTAGCCATAGAACCTATTTCTGTAGCGTATTGCAATAGCATCAATGCCAGACCATTGATTAAAATACTAGTCATAATAGTATGATAGTCTTGAGTTGTTTATTTCTGATTCTTCTTTGTAAGAAGTTTATTTCTCTCTCTTTAACCTAGAGTGTTCTCTGGATCTTGTGTAAAGAGTTGAGTTGTAAACTATAGTCATGTCTTGGACCTGCCGTGTTTCTGTTGTACCACTCTGAGGAATGTAATACTAGTGAATGGTGTTTCATTGGTGTTATGTCCACGACTATAGTGTACTACATCATGCAGGGGTATACTGGGTCACCGCATTGCATTTCAGGAAAGCAAATTGGGAAGCATCATCCTTCCGTTACCAAGGTGGCCATGTCAAGACCCTTGGAGCTTCTCCATTTGGATCTCTTCGGGCCATCAACATATGACTCTCTTGGTGGAAGAAGATATGGTATTGTCATTGTTGATGATTACTCAAGGTATACTTGGGTCTTTCTTCTCAAGACAAAGGATGAGACCTTCAAGGAATTCATGATCTTCGCCAAGCAAGCTCAACGCACTCATGGAGTGGAGATCAAGACCATTAGAACCGACAACGGCACTGAGTTCAAGAACTACACCATGCAAGAATTTGTTGAAGATGAGGGAATCAAGCATGAATTCTCAGCTCCTTATACCCCTCAACAAAATGGTGTTGTTGAAAGGAAGAACCGGACAATCATTGAGATGGCAAGAACAATGTTGAGCGAAATCAAGTCCCCTCACAATTTTTGGGGAGCAGCTATTGCTACCGCGGTTCACTACACGAACCGGCTCTTCCTCTGAGATCCCTTTGACATGACTCCATACGAGATTATCACAAGTAAGAAGCCAAATGTCAACTACTTCCGTGTCTTTGGATGCAAGTGCCTCGTCAAGAACAAAAAGGAAAATCTTGGTAAATTCGAATCTAGAACTATAGAGGGTATATTTGTTGGTTATGCGGAAAACTCTCATGCCTATACATACTACAACAAGACAAATGGTTGTGTTGAAGTATCCTGTGACGTGGAGTTTTTGGAGAATAATGGCCCCCATGAGGGGCAAGTTTCTTCTCGTGATGTAGGTGATGGTGATTCTTCTCAAGTCATCAAGTTGATGGGTATTGGGCACATCTTTCCCATCGAGTATCACATTCATGTTCAACAAGATGATGGGGGATAATCAAGCTCAACTCAAGAAGATCCAATCTCTACCCAAGTTGAGCCATCAAATGCATCACAAGATCAACATCTCACTCAAGATGCCATGCAAACCGAAGAACAAGAATCAAGCCCTCAAACCCTTGATCAAGACCAAGTATAAGATCAACCTCCATCTCAAGGCCAATCTCAAGAAGGTTTCAATGATAAAGGCCCCTTAAAAGTTGAATTCGTTGATCATGAAGGCACAATTCAGAAGATTAAGGCCGCCTCCATTGCAAGTGGACTTCAAGTCAACAATATCCTTGGAAGCACATCAAGAGGGATCGAGACCCGTGCCAGGAAGAAGAACCTCACAACCTTTTGTGGGCATCTTGCCTTTGTGTCCAACTTTGAGCCCCTCAAGGTTCATGAGGCTTTGGAGGATCCGGATTGGGTCATTGCCATGCAAGAAGAACTCGAGTGTTTCACCCGCAATGAAGTTTGGTCTATAGTGGAGAGGCCTAAAGATCATCGCATCAATGTCATTGGGACCAAGTGGGTGTTCAAGAACAAGAAAGATGAGAACAGGGTCGGCACAAGAAATAAAACAAGGTTAGTGGCGCAAGGGTATGCCCAAATAGAAGGTATTGACTATGAGGACACCTTTGCGCCCGTTGCTCGTCTTGAAGCTATTTGTCTCTTGCTTGCTTATTCATCTTTCCATAACTTCAAGCTTTATCAAATGGATGTGAAAAGTGCATTTCTTAATGGTCCCTTGAAATAGGCTGCATATGTAGCTCAACCCCCGGGTTTCGAAAACACACGCTATCCCAACCATGTGTATCTACTCCATAAGGCTCTCTATGGACTAAAGCAAGCTCCTCGTGCTTGGTATGAGCACCTTAGGGATTTTCTACTCATGGATGGGTTTAGCGTGGGTAAGGTCGATTCCACCCTTTTCACCAAACAGGTTAAAGGGGGTGGCTTATTTATTGTTCAAATTTATGTTGATGATATTATCTTTGGTGGAACTAACGAATCTCATAAAAAAGCTTTTGCCGAGTTGATGACTATGAAATTTAGGATGTCCATGATGGGGGAGTTGAAGTTCTTTCTAGGCTTCATCATAAAGCAACTTCCTCATGACATTTTCATCTCTCAAGAGAAGTACATTAAGACATGCTCAATAAGTTTGAGATGGCCAAGGCTAATCCCATGAAGACACCCATGCCACTAAGTGGACAACTTGGCCTTGGAGTTGGTGAGAAGGACGTGGATCACAAGGTATATCGTTCTATGATTGGTTCCTTGCTCTACCTTTGTGCTTATAGGCCGGATATCGTGTTAAGTGTTGGAATGTGTGATCGTTTTCAATCCGCTCCCAAGGAGTGCCACTTGATGGCGGTCAAACGGATTTTTAGGTACCTTATTCTCACTCCTACTCTCGGGCTTTGGTATCAAAAGGGGTCAACCTTTGAGCTTGTTGGCTATTCGGATGCCGATTGGGCAAGTGATAAGGTTGACCGGAAATCAACCTCCGAGGCTGTTGGAGATATGCCCAAGAGGCAATAATAAAATGGTTATTATCATATCTTCACACTTATGATAAATGTTTACATACCATGCTATAATTGTGTGACTTAGGCAAAAAACATTAATACTTGTGTGATTTGTAAACTAAAATAAGAGTCCTAGTATAGCCTCTTGTTAAACTAGCTTGTTGGTTAATATATGATCATGGTTTCTGGTCATGAACATAGAGATGTTATTAACAACGAGGTCGTTAGGAGAGGAGAATGATATGGTGGACATACTCCTATAGATAAGCGTAGCATAAAGATCAAGTCATTTCAATAGTTCAATTGCTATATGCTTTACGATACATAGTAACCTAACTCCTTTGACCATGAGATCATGCATATCACCTTACCGGATGGATGCTTTGATGACATCAAACACCACACCGTAATCGGGTGGTTATAAAGGTGGCATTGAGTGTTCGAAAGTATTGGTTGAAACACATGGATCAAGAGTGGGATTTGTCCATCCACATGACGGATAGATATACTCTGGGCCCTCGGTGGAATGTCATCCAATTAGCTTGCAAGCATGTGACTTGGTCACAAGGGATCACATATCACGAGCGAGAAAAGTGTACTTATCGGTAACAAGGTTGAACTAGGTATGCGGAGATCACCGACGATCATAACCTCGGATAAGTAACATATCGTGAGACAAAGAGACAAAGGAAATTGGTATCGTATGTAAGTGGTTCATTCGATGCAAAGTAATCGTAGAAATATGTGGGAGCCATATGAATTTCAGATTCCTCTATTGGTTATTGTTCGGAGAAGTGTCTCGATCATGTCCGCATAATTCACGAACCGTAGGGAGACACACTTAAGGATTCGACGTTGTTTGAGTAGTTATGGTATTATGAGAAAGAGACCGAATGTTGTTCGGATTCTCGGATGGGATCCGGGATATCACGAGGTGATCCGGAATGGTCCGGAGAATAAGATTCATATAAGGAAAGTCCCGTTTCGGAGTTCGGGAATGATTCCGGTGTTTTCATCGGGAATGTTCTAGAAGGTTCCGATTGTCCCAAGACTCGGGGAGGGCATGAGTGTGTCATTGGTGATTGCATCATGTACTAAGTGTTCTTGCTGTTCCAAAACATGAAAGTCAAATTGCCAGTTTGAAAGTCAAACGGCTAAAACAGAAACCGTGGAACAGAAGCTGTGGGAACAAGCAAGAGGAGTTGGAACCAACTGGAGGAGGAGTTGGACTCCTCCAGGCGCGCCCAGCCCTAGGCCGAGTTGGAGGGACTCCCTCCCTCTCTGGCGCGCCAAGGCCCTCTCCCATAAAAGGAGGGCAGGGCTCTCCCAGCACACACAAGTTCCTATCTTCTACCTCCGGTTTAGAGCCGTTTGGTTTAGAGCTTCTAATTGCTTTAGCCAACGGTTTAGAGCCTTCTAATTGGTTTAGAGACTTCTAATTGGTGTGTCTAATTACTAGACCACTAATAGCCTCTCTCATAAGCTCCACCATACTGCGACCGGAAGGCGAAGTGCAGGATCTCCCTTTACTTCCTGTACCACGCCGTTGTCTTAGGAATCTCAAGGAAGTACTACAACCTCCGTGCTGATGGAACAAGGAGAGGAAGGTCTTCGTCGAGTACCGAGCGTGTGACCGACTACGGAAGCGCTTCCGCAGCCTTGGCCGGAAGGATCGTCTCACGCGATCTTGAGATCGGAAGTGTCGACTACATCACCCACGAGAATCTGCTCTCGTTAACCGCTTTGGAATCTTCAGGGTGAGTTCCTCTATCGACTCGTTGCTACAATCTAGTAGATAGATCTTGGCTTGTTTGTTTGTATGCGATAGAAATTTTTGTTTTCCATGCTACGAACCCTCACAAAGTATCGAGTGTCTATATGTAGATCTGTTGCCTGAGTAGAACACAATGGTCATTGTGGGCGTTGATGCTTTTATTGTCGATTGCTTTTGTGTACTTTGCATCTTGCGGTATGTTGGGATGAAGCGGCCGGGCTAACCTTACATGACATCGTTCATGAGACTTGCTCCACGCTTGACATGCAACTTGTATTGCATAAGTGGCTTTATGCGGGTGCTGTTTTCCTAGCATAGTTAAGATCCAATTTACAACGGGTGATTGACAATACTAGTATCAATGTTGTGGTTCTTGTTCGTAAGTTAGAGCGACACTTATTAACAGCCCCAAACCACGTAAAACATGCAAAGAAAGTAGAGGCGTCTAACTTTGTTTTGCGAGGTGTGCGATGATGATATGGCCATGATTGTGATTATATATGATGTATGCAATGTTCCTTATTGTAAGTCACCGGGACCATATGGTTGTCTTTAATTTACTGTTAAGACCCGTGTCTATTCAAAGTAGTTGTAATAGTTGAAACCGTGGGCGGGCACAACCATGGAGAAGCGTCATTGACCTTGATGCAATGCGGTGATGATGGAGATCATGTTAGGCTTGAAGATGGAGATCGGAAGCACAAGAAGAAAACCATATCATATCACATATTATGAATTGCATGTGATGTTAATCCTTTATGCATCTTGTATTGCTTAGTAGACGGTAGCATTATAAGATGATCCCTCATGCACATGAATTTCAAGTCATAAAGTGTTCATCCTTAGTTAGCACCGTTGCTAAAGCTTGTTGTTTTGAAGCACCACGTGATGATCGGGTGTGTTAGATTACGCAAGTGTATACAACGTGAGCAAGCCAGTTGCTCATCAACAAGGTTTGATCTTGGAGCCTAGCATGTACATACATGGCCTCGGGAACACGGATTAGAAAGGTAGAGCATGAGTCATATAGTAGATATGATGAACATGTCGATTGTTCGCCATTGAAGCTATATCAACTCTCGTGATGATCGGTTTTGATGTGTGATTTGGCTGGTAAAACAATGTGAGGATATTGTTTTGGTGGGAGTTCACCTAGATTAATTTAATTATTAATTAGAACTCAATTATCATAGAACTCAATTTATGAATTTGCACTAAATCAAGTGAATTTGCATAGTTTGTTACCACCTTGCGCTTAGATAGTTATAATTGAGATGATAGAATATTCTATTACGGTTACTTTCTGTTGGTATCGTATTGTTTTGAAGTGTTACTCTAAAGTTTAAAGTCCTATTGCAAACTTTCGTTATTTAATCCATGAAGTTTAATAATTAGTATATTAAGATCAGGTAACAATTCCAAGTGTTAGTATATAAGTATCATGTTTGTCTCCATGATTCTTGATATTCAAAGATTCTCTAATATCAAGGTTATCTAGGATCTGAAAGAGTTGTTTGAAACCATGATGTTGAAAGATATTGTGATATTTAGTTTGTGCAATATGATAGAGTATAATATGGCAAAGTCATGTTCTCATATTTGATGAGAATTTGCAAAGGTGGAAAAGGTTGAGACACTAGTTGTCCTAATCCTCCAAAAGTTTTTGGAAAGCAACATTATACTCACATTCACCATTACAAGTTAATAGTAGCTTGATCATGGATAATTCCATGATAAGGGTGAATATTTAGTAAAATATTTACTACAAGATAAAGAAAGGAATTTGAAGAACACCAAACATTTGATGATGGTGATCTACTTCAAAGTGCAAGTCCAAAGACATTGGTATTTAACTATACACGCTTTGGACTATGTGTCATATGAATGACTCCACTAATTGATGTTGATAGATTCTTTCAAACAGAAAAAGGAAATACTGAAAGAGAATCTCATAAATATATGACAGAAAAGGAAAGACTAGAATTGTTCAGTTTAAGTATATAGATGATATACATGTTATGGCTATATTCTTTGCTTATTAAACAATGTGGTTATTAAGTATTTGATACTGAATTTGTTGGTGTGAATCATACAAAACAACACAATTCATGAACTACAGTGGCCTAAGTAATTAGCAAAAGAATATGTGATGATGTTCATCGAGAACAAATAAAGGGTTATTGTGTTGTTCGTTAAACATCAAAGCTTGCCTTCAAGATTTGTTTTATCAGGTATTATGAGAACAAAAGGGTTGTTCAAATAATTGCCGTAATCCATAAAAGATGGATGATTCACAAATCTCGTTGGAGAAATCGCATCCATAAAACTAGTGCTAAAAATGTCGAAAGACAAATTGATTGAAAGATCACTTAGGAAGTGACATCGCCGTTTAAATTATATTGGAAAGAAAACATGAAGAAACTCCATATGTATGGAATTTTGGAGTCTTTTGATTTTGATCAAATGACGCCAGAAACTTTCTTAGAGATAATTAAAACTTCGTTCATAGGCCAAAAGGAGCGAAAGACTAGCTTATTGGAATTTGTACATATTGTTATGAAGTCCATTATGTAGTCAAGAGCGATGGATTTCAACTTCATATGCTTCCTCCGAAAATTTGAGTGAATATATGAATATTTACTTAATAAGGATGAAGTGTGAAACATTTGAAAAGTTCAAGGACTTTCAAGATGAAGTGCAAAATCATTGTAACAAGAATATAAATAGTTTATGATAAGATCATAAAGGAAGATATTTGAGTTACAAGTTTAGCATAATACCTAAGATTTAAAGGAATCGTTCCGTGGATTTGCATTTTCCCGAAACACCATAAGAGTATGGAGTGTTCGAGATATGTAATTAAACCTTGTTTGACATGGTAAGATCGAAGGTGTAATTCATAAAACTGCCATTATATTTTAAAGATTAAAAGCTTTAGAGATTAACCGTTTTTCCACTAAAAAGAGCTTCATCATAATCCGTTGAAATGACACCATATAAGGTTATGGTTTGGGATAAAACCCAAGTTGTCTTTTCTTAAACATTGGTATGATAAGCATAAGAAAGATGTGTGCAACCAAAGTCGGATGAACCTGTCTTTGTATGTTATTTTGAATAAATGTTAAGTATTCCTCCATAACACCAGAGACAAAAGTGTCTGTCGCTTAGAACGTCAAGTTTCTTTGAGAAGGAATTTTTTCGTGAAAAGTTAAGTGGGAGGACAATAGAACTTTGATAAGGTTAAAAGAACCTTAGCTATATGTGCAGAGTTGCGCAGCGCCGAAAAGTGTTTGAGGCGGAACAATGCTCATGGCTCACGTGCCTCAAAGGTTGTGGTCACGGAGATCTAAGTTCCTATTGAAACAAGTAGATCGGGTAAACAATCAAATACCAAGATTTGAGGGTTGAATCATTATTTGAGAATAATGAACCGACTACATGCAAAGAAGCGATGATGGGCCCTGACTCCGTCAAATGGCTTGAAGCCATAAAATCCGTGATAGTTCCATACACGAGAAATCAAGTTTCGAACTTGAAGGACCCTCGAGAAAGGTGTAAGACCTTACTTGTGTTTGGATCTATAAATAAATAGACATGGATGTTGCACATCTATGAAATAGTCGACATGTTGGGAAAGAGTTCACAACAATGTTCAAAGGTTGACTATGACAAGATTTGATCTTTCATAGTGATATTTAGTCTAGACGGATTAATGTAGCAACCACTACATATAATTTGTTATATGGTAGTTGAATAAACAAAACAAGTTCTTCTAATAGAATCATTACCTAGGACGTGTGCATGACACGGTCCATAGGGTTTAATGAATTCAGGATGCTAAATACATATGCAAACTTCAATGGTTGAAGTGAGCATCGCGGAGTTGGAATCTTCACTATGATGAAACTGTTAAAAGAGTTTAATTTCATCAGAGACAATGAAGATGCTTGCGTTTGCAAGAAATTAAGTGGGAGCGCTAAGACATATTTCTAATACATTATGTAGAAGACATATTGTTGATTGGAAGTGATGTATCTTTTTATTTAACACATATTAAGAATTTCATCCCGATGAAAGACTTAGGCAAAATCTAGATATTTGGCATCAATAGATGCTAATATGGTTGTGCCAGAAGTACATAGACGAGATATTGAATGAGTTCAATATAGAAACTACAAGAAAAGGTTCTTGTCACACAGAAAGGATTGAAAGAGTTCAATGTTGATGATATATTCAAGTGTATTGACATTTGATAAAGTGAAACAAATAATCAAGTATAGATTGATACTTGATGTATGAAATGTAGGGGTTCGTAGCATGGAAAACAAAAATTTTCTATCGCATACAAACAAACAAGCCAAGATCTATCTACTAGATTGTAGCAACGAGTCGTTTGGAATAACTTACCCTTGAAGATTCCAAACTGGTTAACGAGAGCAGATTCTCGTGGGTGATGTAGTCGTACACTTCCGATCTCAAGATCGCGTAGACGATCCTTCCGGCGCCACGTTAAGCAGCGCTCCGCAATCGGTCACACGTTCGATTGACCGAAGACCTTCCTCTCCCTTGTTCCAAAGAAAATGGAGGTTGTAGCACTCTCCTCATGATTCCGGGCAAAGACAACGGCGTGGTACCGAAGTAGAGGGAAATCAGGCTTCGCCTTAAGCCGGTGCAGTATGGTGGAGCTTATGAGAGAGGCTATTAGTGGTCTAGTAATTAGACACACCAATTAGAAGGCTCTAAACCAATTAGAAGTCTCTAAACCGCAGCTAAAGCAATTAGAAGCTCTAAACCAAAACGGCTCTAAACCGAGGTAGAAGATAGGAACTTGTGTGTCTCTAGGAGGAGCCCTGCCTCCTTTTATGGGAGGGGGTCTTGGCCAGGAGGGAGGAGTCCTCCCAACTCGGCCTAGGGCTGGGCGCCGCTGGAGGAGTCCAACTCCTCCTCCGGGTTGGTTCCAACTCCTCTTGCTTGTTTCCCACAGTTTCTTGTTTTGGCGTTTGACTTTCAAACGACATTTGACTTTTCTGTTTTAGGATTCAATTTAATCCTTTATTTGGGACAGCAATAACACTTAGTACATGATGCAATCATTCAATGACACACTCATGTACCTCCCCGAGTGCCGGACAATCCGAACCTTCTAGAACATTCCCGATGAAAACACCGAATCATTCCCGAACTCAAACGGACTTTCCTTATATGAATCTTATTCTCCGGACCATTCCGGATCACCTCGTGATATCCCGGATCCCATCCGAGACTCGAACAACATTCGGTCTCTTTCTCATAATACCATAACTACTCAAACAACGTCGAATCCTTAAGTGTGTCTCCTACGGTTCGTGAATTATGCGGACATGATCGAGACACTTCTCGAACAATAACCAATAGAGGAATCTGAAATTCATATGGTCCCACATATTTCTACTATTACTTTGCGATCGAATGAACCACTTACATACGATACCAATTTCCCTTTGTCTCACGATATGTTACTTATCCGAGGTTATGATCGTCGGTATCTCTGCATACCTAGTTCAACCTTGTTACTGATAAGTACACTTTTCTCGTTCCCGTGATATGTGATCCCTTGTGACCAAGTCACATGCTTGCAAGCTAATTGGATGACATTCCACCGAGAGGGCCCAGAGTATATCTATCCGTCATGTGGATGGACAAATCCCACTCTTGATCCATGTGTTTCAACCAATACTTTCCGAACACTCAATGCCACCTTTATAACCACCCAGTTACGGTGTGGTGTTTGATGTCATCAAAGCATCCATCCGGTAAAGGTGATATGCATGATCTCATGGTCAAAGGAGTTAGGTTACTATGTATCAGAAAGCATATAGCAATTGAACTATTGAAATGACTTGATCTTTATGCTACGCTTATCTATAGGAGTATGTCCACCATATCATTCTCCTAACGATATGACCCTGTTGTTAATAACATCTCTATGTTCATGACCAGGAAACCATGATCATATATTAACCAACAAGCTAGTTTAACAAGAGGCTATACTAGGGACTCTTATTTTAGTTTACAAATCACACAAGTATTAATGTTTCCGGTTAATACAATTATAGCATGGTATGTAAACATTTATCATAAGTGTGAAGATATGATAATAACCACTTTATTATTGCCTCTTGGGTATATCTCCAACAGTCTCCCACTTGCACTAGAGTCAATAATCTAGTTTCAAACCTTTGTGTATTCAACACCTATGGCTTTCCGGTGTTGTATGTACACGATTGCTAGTGGTCAACTGATCTCCGGATCTGACACTTCCAGGTCCGTGTGTAATTGCATGTCTTTGCGTCTCTACGCATCACTCATTCTCTAATGAGATGGCTTTGTATAAATTTGGTCTTTCGGTGTGACCTTTAGCTCTTTGGGGTTAAAACATGTTGATGATATTGTCGCACAATATATCTTCATAGTATTATCCCACTGTGAACTACACCTAGTTTGATAACAAACTACTTGACACAAATGCCCTCTTTTGCTGCTAAAATAGCAGTTATATACTTGGCCTTTTGTTGTAGTATCTGTCACAATGTCTTAACTTTGGAACTCATCCAAATCCATTATGGAACTCACATTCCATTATATTGTGCCACCCTTAGTTTAGATTGAGATAAATTTAATTTGTACTTTGTGACAAAACTAGTATCAATGTAGTACTTTTACAATGAACTAACCATCTATTTGTCACTTCTACAAATATTATACTCTTAGTTCTTCCAAAAGATCATAAGAATATCCTTACTATTGTCCAATGATCATCTTTAATCATTACGGTATATGCTCACAACATTTAGAGCATAGGACATATCTGGATTTGTACATATCACAGTATGATTGATATAAATACTTTTTGTGATTTTATACATCAAGTATCAATCTATACTTGATTATTTGTTTCACTTTACCAAATGTCAATACACTTGAATATATCATCAACATTGAACTCATTCAATCCTTTCTGTGTGACAAGAACCTTTCTTGTAGTTTCTATATTGAACTCATTCAATATCTTATCTATGTACTTCTGGCACAACCATATTAGTGTCTATTGATGCCTAATATTTGGGTTTTGCCTAAGTCTTTCATCAGGATGAAATTCTTAATATGTGTTAATAAAAGATACATTATTTCCAATCAACAATATGTCTTCCACATAATGTATTAGAAACATGTCTTAGCGCTCCCACTTAATTTCTTGCAAATGCAAGCATCTTCATTGTCTCTAATGAACTTTTAAACTCCTTTAACAGTTTCATCATAGTGAAGATTCCAACTCCGCAATGCTCACTTTAACCATTGAAGTTTGCATATGCTTTTAGCATCCTTTGAATTAACAAAACCCTATGGACCGTGTTATGCACATGTCCTAGGTAACGATTCTATTAGAAGAACTTGTTTTGTTTATTCAACTACCATATAACAAATTATATGTAGTGGTTGCTACATTAATCCGTCTAGACTAAATATCACTATGACAGATCAAATCTTGTCATAGTCAACCTTGAACATTGTTGTGAACTCTTTCCCAACATGTCGACTATTTCATAGATGTGAAACATCCATGTCTATTTCTTTATAGATCCAGACACAACTATAAGGTCTTACACCTTTCTCGAGGGTCCTTCAAGTTGAAACTTGATTTTCTCGTGTATGGAACTATCACGGATTTTATGGCTTCAAGCCATTTTACGAGTCGTGGCCCATCATCGCTTCTTTGCATGTAGTCGGTTCATTATTCTCAAATAATGATTCAACCCTCAAATCTTGGTATTTGATTGTTTATCCGACCTACTTGTTTCAATAGGAACTTGGATCTCCGTGACCACAACCTTTGAGGTACGTGAGCCATGAGCTTTGTTGTCGCCCTAACACTTTTCGTCTTTGCGCAACTCTGCACATATAGCTAAGGTTCTTTAACCTTATCAAAATTCTATTGTCCTCCTACTTAACTTTTCACGAAAAATTCCTTCTCAAAGAAACTTGACGCTTTAAGTGACAAACACTTTTGTCTCGATGTTATGGAGGATTACTTTAGCTTATTCAAAATAACATACAAAGACAGGTTCATCCGACTTTGGTTGCACACATCTTTCTTATGCATATCATACCAATGTTTAAGAAAGGACAACTTGGGTTTTATCCCAAACCATAATTTTATATGGTGTCATTTCAACGGATTATGATGGAGCTCTTTTCAGTGGAAAAACGGTAATCTCTAAAGCTTTTAATCTTTAAAATATAATGGCAGTTTTATAAATTATACCTTTGATCTTACCATGTCAAACAAGGTTTAATTACATATCTCGAACGCCCATACTCTTATGGTGTTTCGGAAAATGCAAATCCATGGAACGATTCCTTAAATCTTAGGTATTATGCTAAACTCTGTAACTCAAATATCTTCCTTTATGATCTTTATCATAAACTGTTTATATTCTTGTTACAATGATTTTGCACTTCATCTTGAAATTCTTTGAACTTTTCAAGTGTTTCATACTTTATCCTTATTAAGTAAATATTCAAATATTCACTCAAATTCTCGGAGAAAGCATATGAAGTTGAAATCCATCGCTTTTGACTACACATGATGGTCTTTGTACAACAATATGTACAATTTCCAATAAGCTAGTCATTCGTTCCCTTTTGGCCTATGAACGAAGTTTTAATTATCTCTAGGAAAGTTTCACAAGCGTCATGTGATCAAAAATCAAAAGACTCCAAAATTCCATCCATATGGAGTTTCTTCATGTGTTCTTTCCAATATAATTTAAACGGCGATGTCACTTCCTAAGTGACCTTTCAATCAATTTGTCTTTCGACATTTTTAGCACTAGTTTTATGGACGTGATTTATCCAACAAGATTTTGTGAATCATCCATCTTTTATGGATTACGGCAATTATTTGAACAACCCTTTTGTTCTCATAATACCTGATAAAACAAATCTTGAAGGCAAGCTTTGATGTTTAACGAGCAACACAATAACCCTTTATTTGTTCTCGATGAACATCATCATATATTCTTTTGCTAGTTACTTAGGCCATTGTAGTTCATGAATTCTGTTGTTTCGTATGACGATTCATACCAACAAATTCAGTATTAAATACTTAAGAACCACAAAGAATATAGCCATAACATGTATATCATCTATATACTTAAATTGAACAATTCTAATCTTTTCTTTTCTGCCATATATTTATGAGATTCTCTTTCAGTATTTCCTTTTCTGTTTGGAAGAATCTATCAATATCAATAGTGGAGTCATACATATGACACATAGTCCAAAGCGTGTATAGTTAAATACCAATGTCTTTGGACTTGCACCTTGAAGTAGATCACCATCATCAAATGTTTGGTGTTCTTTCAAATTCCTTTATTTAGTAATCTCTTGGTGTAGTAAACATTTTACCTACATCAAATATTCATCCTTATCATGGAATCCATGATCAAACTACTTTAGCTTGTAACGTGAATCGCAAGTATAATGTTGCTCTCCAAAACCTTTTGGAGGATTAGGACAACTAGTGTCTCCAACCTTTTTGCAAATTCTCATCAAATATGAGAATATGACTTTTGCCATATTATACTCTATCATGTTGCAACCAAAACTTTGTTTCAGATATCACAATATCTTCCACACATCATGGTTTCTGAAACAACTCTTTCAGATCCTAGATAACCTTGATATTAAGAGAATCCTTTGAATATCAAGAATCATGGAGACAAACATGATACTTATATACTAATATTGGAATTGTTACTCTTGTTTTAATACCAATTATTAAATTTCATGGAGCAACCGGAACTTACTGAAAGTTTGCAATAGGACTTTTAAACTTTAGATTAACACTTCAAAACAATACGATACCAGTTCGTAAAGTAACTAACCAGAATTCTATAGCTCTATCATCTCAATTATAACTAAGCGCAAGGTGGTAAACGGATGCCAATGACTACAACAACTATGCAAATTCACTTTGATTTAGTTTATGATAAATTGAGTTCTAATTAATAATTAAATTAATCTAGGTGAACTCCCACTCAAAACAATATCCCTCACATTGTTTTAGTGATCACACGAAACAAATCCACCACATGAAAACCGATCATCACGAGAGTTGATGTAGCTTCAATGGCGAACAATCAACATGTTCATCATATCTACTATATGACTCATGCTCTACCTTTCGGTAATCCGTGTTCCTGAGGCCATGTCTGTACATGCTAGGCTCACAAGATCAAACCTTAGTTTCCGCATGAGCAACCGCTTGCTCACGTTGTATACACTTGCGTAATCTAACACACCCGATCATCACGTGGTGCTTGAAACAACAAGCTTTAGAAACGGTGCTAACTAAGGGTGAACACTTTAAGACTTGAAATTCATGTGCATGAGGGATCATCTTATAATGCTACCGTCTACTAAGCAATACAAGATGCATAAAGGATTAACATCACATGCAATTCATAATATGTGATATGATATGGCCTTTCTTCTTTGTGCTTCCGATCTCCATCTTCCAAAGACGAACATGATCTCCATCATCACCGGCATTGCATCAAGGTCAATGACGCCTCCATGGTTGTCGCCCACGCTTCAACTATTACAACTACTTTGAATAGACACGCTGGTCTTAACATAAATTAAAGACAACCATATGGCTCCGCCGTTGCCAACTTACAATAAGGAACATTGCATACATCATATATAATCACAATCATGGCCATATCACATCACAAGACACCGCAAAACAAAGTTAGACGCCTCTACTTTCTTTGCATATTTTACGTGGTTTGGGGCTTTCAATAAGTGTCGTTCTAACTTACGAACAAGAACCACAACATTGATACTAGTATTGTCAATCACCCGTTGTAAATTGGATCTTAACTATGCTAGGAGAAACAGGCACCCGCAAAGCCACTTATGCAATACAAGTTACATGTCAAGCGTGGAGCGAGTCTCATGAACGATGTCATGTAAGGTTAGCCCGAGCCGCTTCATCCCAACATACCGCAAGATACAAAGTACACAAGAAGCAATCGACAATAAAAGCATCAACGCCCACAATGACCATTGTGTTCTACTCGTGCAACAGATCTACATATAGACACGACTCTGATACCACTGTAGGGGTTCGTAGCATGGAAAACAAAAATTTTCTATCGCATACAAACAAACAAGCCAAGATCTATCTACTAGATTGTAGCAACGAGTCGTTTGGAATAACTTACCCTTGAAGATTCCAAAGCGGTTAACGAGAGCAGATTCTCGTGGGTGATGTAGTCGTACACTTCCGATCTCAAGATCGCGTAGACGATCCTTCCGCAAGCACGCTCCGGTAGCTCCCCGATCGGTCACACGTTCGGACTGACGAAGACCTTCCTCTCCTTGTTCCAAAGAAAATGGAGGTTGTAGCACTCTCCTCGCGATTCCGGCAAAGACAACGTGGTACCCAAGTAGAGGGAAATCCCACAGGCTTCGCCTTAAGCCGGCGGTATGGTGGAGCTTATGAGAGAGGCTATTAGTGGTCTAGTAATTAGACACACCAATTAGAAGGCTCTAAACCAATTAGAAGGCTCTAAACCGCAGGCTAAAGCAATTAGAAGCTCTAAACCAAACGGCTCTAAACCGGAGGTAGAAGATAGGAACTTGTGTGTCTCTAGGAGGAGCCCCGCCTCCTTTTATGGGAGGGGTCTTGGCGCCAGGGAGGGAGGAGTCCTCCCCAACTCGCCTAGGGCTGGGGCCGGCGAGGAGTCCAACTCCTCCTCCAGTTGGTTCCAACTCCTCTTGCTTGTTTCCCACAGTTTCTTGTTTTGGCAGTTTGACTTTCAAACTGGACATTTGACTTTTCTGTTTTAGGATTCAATTTAATCCTTTATTTGGGACAGCAATAACACTTAGTACATGATGCAATCATTCAATGACACACTCATGTACCCCCCCCGGAGTGCCGGACAATCCGGAACCTTCTAGAACATTCCCGATGAAAACACCGGAATCATTCCCGAACTCCGAAACGGGACTTTCCTTATATGAATCTTATTCTCCGGACCATTCCGGATCACCTCGTGATATCCCGGATCCCATCCGAGACTCCGAACAACATTCGGTCTCTTTCTCATAATACCATAACTACTCAAACAACGTCAATCCTTAAGTGTGTCTCCACGGTTCGTGAATTATGCGGACATGATCGAGACACTTCTCTAACAATAACCAATAGAGGAATCTGGAAATTCATATGGCTCCACATATTTCTACGATTACTTGCGATCGAATGAACCACTTACATACGATACCAATTTCCCTTTGTCTCACGATATGTTACTTATCCGAGGTTATGATCGGTATCTCTGCATACCTAGTTCAACCTCACATCGATAAGTACACTTTTCTCGTTCCCGTGATATGTGATCCCTTGTGACCAAGTCACATGCTTGCAAGCTAATTGGATGACATTCCACCGAGAGGGCCCAGAGTATATCTATCCGTCATGTGGATGGACAAATCCCACTCTTGATCCATGTGTTTCAACCAATACTTTCCGAACACTCAATGCCACCTTTATAACCACCCGCCACGGTGTGGTGTTTGATGTCATCAAAGCATCCATCCGTAAAGGTGATATGCATGATCTCATGGTCAAAGGAGTTAGGTTACTATGTATCAGAAAGCATATAGCAATTGAACTATTGAAATGACTTGATCTTTATGCTACGCTTATCTATAGGAGTATGTCCACCATATCATTCTCCTAACGATATGACCCTGTTGTTAATAACATCTCTATGTTCATGACCAGGAAACCATGATCATATATTAACCAACAAGCTAGTTTAACAAGAGGCTATACTAGGGACTCTTATTTTAGTTTACAAATCACACAAGTATTAATGTTTCCGGTTAATACAATTATAGCATGGTATGTAAACATTTATCATAAGTGTGAAGATATGATAATAACCACTTTATTATTGCCTCTTGGGTATATCTCCAACATGAAATCACAAAGAGTATTTATATCAATCATACTGTGATATGTACAAATCCAGATATGTCCTATGCTCTAAATGTTGTGAGCATATACCAGAATGATTTGTAAGATGATCATTGGACAATAGTAAGGATATTCTTATGATCTTTTGGAAGAACTAAGAGTATATTATTTGTAAAAGTGACAAATAGATAGTTAGTTCATTGTAAGAGTACTACATTGATACTAGCTTTGTCACAAAGTACAAATTAAGTTTATCTCAATCTAAACTAAGGGTGGCACAATATAATGGAAAGTGAGTTCCATAATGAATTTGGATGAGTTCCAAAGTTAAGACATTGTGACAGATACTACAAAAGGCTAAGTATATGACTGCTATTATAGCGATAAAAGAGGGCATTGTGTCAAGTAGTTTGTTATCAAACTAGGTGTAGTTCACAGAGGATAATACTATGAAGATATATTGTGCACAATATTATCAACATGTTTTAACCCCAAAGAACTAAAGGTCACAAAAGACCAAATTTATACAAAGCCATCTCATTAGAGAATGAGTGATGCGTAGAGACGCAAATACATGCAATTACACACGACTGAAGTGTCGATCCGAGATCATGACCACTAGCAATCGTGTACATACAACACCTGGAAAGCCATAGGTGTTGAATACACAAAGGTTTGAAACTAGATTATTGACTCTAGTGCAAGTGGAGATGTTGGAGATATGCCCAAGAGGCAATAATAAAATGGTTATTATCATATCTTCACACTTATGATAAATGTTTACATACCATGCTATAATTGTATTAAACGAAACATTAATACTTGTGTGATTTGTAAACTAAAATAAGAGTCCCTAGTAAAGCCTCTTGTTAAACTAGCTTGTTGGTTAATATATGATCATGGTTTCGATCATGAACATAGAGATGTTATTAACAACAGGATCATATCGTTAGGAGAATGATGTGATGGACATACTCCTATAGATAAGCGTAGCATAAAGATCAAGTCATTTCAATAGTTCAATTGCTATATGCTTTCGATACATAGTAACCTAATTCCTTCGACCATGAGATCATGCATATCACCTTTACGGATGGATGCTTTGATGACATCAAACACCACAATGAATCGGGTGGCTATAAAGGTGGCATTAAGTGTTCGGAAAGTATTGGTTGAAACACATGGATCAAGAGGGATTTGTCCATCATGACGGATAGATATACTCGGGCCCTCTCGGTGGAATGTCATCCAATTAGCTTGCAAGCATGTGACTTGGTCACAAGGGATCACATATCACAGAACGAGAAAAGAGTACTTATCAAGAACGAGGTTGAACTAGGTATGCAGATACCGACGATCATAACCTCGGATAAGTAAACTATCGTAAGACAAAGGAAATTGGTATCGTATGTAAGTGGTTCATTCGATCGCAGTAATCGTAGAAATATGTGGGAGCCATATGAATTTCCGATTCCTCTATTGGTTATTGTTCGAGAAGTGTCTCGATCATGTCCGCATAATTCACGAACCGTAGGGAGACACACTTAAGGATTCGACGTTGTTTGAGTAGTTATGGTATTATGAGAAAGAGACCGAATGTTGTTCGAGTCTCGGATGGGATCCGGATATCACGAGGTGATCCGGAATGGTCCGGAGAATAAGATTCATATAAGGAAAGTCCCGCTTTGAGTTCGGGAATGATTCCGTGTTTTCATCGGAATGTTCTAGAAGGTTCCGGATTGTCCCAAGACCGGGGAGGTACATGAGTGTGTCATTGAGTGATTGCATCATGTACTAAGTGTTCTTGGTGTTCCAAAACATGAAAGTCAAATTGCCGCTTGAAAGTCAAACGGCTAAAACAGAAACTGTGGGAAACAGAAACTGTGGGAAACAAGCAAGAGGAGTTGGAACCAACTGGAGGAGGAGTTGGACCTCCAGGCGCCTGCACCTAGGCCGAGTTGGGAGGGACTCCTCCTCCTGGCGCGCCAAGGCCCCTATCCCATAAAAGGAGGGCAGGCCCCTCCCAGCACACACAAGTTCCTATCTTCTACCTCCGTTTAGAGCCGCTGGTTTAGAGCTTCTAATTGCTTTAGCCAACGGTTTAGAGCCTTCTAATTGGTTTAGAGCCTTCTAATTGGTGTGTCTAATTACTAGACCACTAATAGCCTCTCATAAGCTCCACCATACTCGCACCGCTTAAGGCAGCCTGCAGGATCTCCCTTTACTTCCTGACCACGCTGCCGAATCTCAAGGAGTACTACAACCTCCGCCGCTGAACAAGGAGAGGAAGGTCTCGTCGAGCACCAACGTGTGACTGACCACGAAGCGCTTTAACGCAGCGGAAGGATCGCCTACGCGATCTTGAGATCGGAAGTGTATCACATCACCCACGAATCGCTTCTGCTAACCGCTGAATCTTCGAGGGTGAGTTCCTCTATCGACTCGTTGCTACAATCTAGTAGATAGATCTTGGCTTGTTTGTTTGTATGCGATAGAAAATTTTTGTTTTCCATGCTACGAACCCCTACAGAGGCTTGCCAATTTATTGGCCGGTCGTTGGTGAGTTGGTCTTCCAAGAAACAAAACTCCACAGTCCTATCCACCGCCGAAGCCAAATACATATCCGTGGCATCTTGTTGTGCTCAATTGTTGTGGATGAGGCAAACCTTGAAGGACTATGGTGTGTCCCTTGGTACAGTGCCTCTTCTATGTGACAATTAAAACACAATAAAGATCGCCAATAACCCCGTCCAACATTTCCGCACCAAACATATTGACATCCGCCACAATTTCCTACGTGACCATGTCGCAAATGGTGATATCAATCTCACTCATGTGGGTACGATGTTCCAATTGGCCGATATCTTCATGAAGCCTTTGGATGAAGCCCGGTTTGTCATATTGAGGCGAGAACTCGGTATCCTAGATCCCCAAAACTTGGATTGATTTGCTTCTTGCACTATATTCTTGCTCTTAACGTGTTATGTAGCCTAGTTGTGCAGCACACGTAGGGATGGTCATTTTACCATGTCTTGGTTTGATGCTTACCTATGTGTGCAACATAAATTAATCTCGTGTCATGATATGGGTCCAAGCATCTAGGGGGAGAAATCCTCCGCCAAATGGTTGGTTTTGTGTACTGGGTGCTTTGATGTTCCAAGCTAAATCCTTTGTCCATGGTTGCTCTTCATTTTTGTTTCTTCTTGACCTTGCCATATGGACAGTGCTTTTTCTGGTTTTCATTTGGATCTTGTGTATATGCTCATTTGATTTCTCACAATGTTTCATCTCCAAAACAACAAACAAAAAAAATTATTGCCTCTTGAAATTTTCGCAATGATTCTGTCATGCTGAGGACCGAAAATTCCGGCAGTAGACCCAAAACCCTTACAGAACACGTTTTCGGTTCTCTGCCAAGAATTTTGGTCGCCACCAGAATTTTCGGTCACCAGGCCGGTTCGCCGATGTTCTCGCCAGAATTTCCGGCGTGGGCATCGGTCTGACCGGACTTATTTCCTATTTTTTTGAGGGGGGTATTTATATCCGCGCGTGGGGCAGTTCCATCCTCTTCCTTCTTTCTCCCCCACGCCCAACCCTCCTCCATGGCTGCCGCCCCAAGCTTGCCCACCCCCATATGCCCTTTCCTCCACCCAAATCCCTCCCCACTCCACCACGTTGATCGGGCCTCTACAAGTCTTTTCACCGAAGGTTTTGCTCTCTCCTTGCCCGCATTGGGAGATTGGGGAGTGCTTCCCCTCTTTCTCGTGTGGTGTTTTCTTCGTGCCCATCCTTGGCAAGGGAGGGGGCATGGCTTCTTCTTCGGCATCCGAGGCATGTGCTATTTCTTCTCCTTCTTATCTCTCTTGTTGGTGGTGAAACCCTAGCTTTCATGGTCACCTGTGCTCCCTTAGTTCTCTACCCAACTAGGCTAGTACCACCCTAGTTTCACCCCCTGTTCTCCCACATGTTGTTCTTTGTGCAAGTACTAAGTCATGGATAGTCTCACAGTCGCATGGCCTCACTTTTCGGTCCTAGGCCCGGTTGTGCCGAAACTGCCGCCGGAATTTCCGGTCAACGTTCTGGTCGACCGAAATGCTCATTAAAATTCGGTCGAGCTCCTGTCACTGAATCGTCGCCGACATTTCCGGCGACAGCTTCGGTTCCGCCGGCCCTAGAGCCGAAATTTTTTCTTCGCTTGTTCGTCTGTCCATGCGCTTGCCCAACTTTGAATCTGTGTTCCTATGAGCTCTCTTATGGCATATACGCTCATTTGCTTTCTTTGCCTTGCGTTCTTGTGTGCTTATTGTGCAGAGTCTGACCACAACAACTTTGAGCCCGAAATCGGCAAAAAGACAAATCTTACTATTTAGCGGCCTCCTCATCCTCCTCCTCGCCTCACTCAGCGTCAACTAGAGAAAGCTGCTATCACAGGGGGTTCTGGATCTGCAAGTGGACAGAAGAAGAAAGCCTCTGCTGGAAGTTCCGATGTCAAGGGCAAGTCCAGTCTTGGTCCTACTGAAGAAGAAGTTCCTCCCAACTACAATACTGCTTCGGATATTAATGTGAATCAGTGGCGGGACTTGAGGAGGCAGAATCCATACCTCTTTCCCAACCGCACTTATATTGGGGCTGACAAGATGTTCTAGACTGACACTCAGAAGTGCTTTTGGAATGACCTTTACAATGAGCCAACTCGCATGAAGTGGGGTTTCTTTGTTCCTCCCAAATATCTCAATGAGGACCACTATGCTCATTACCTCTCTTCCGATTTCGAGCATGTGGATGTGGCCCTGAAGCAGATGGATGTCTTTGCTATTGCTACTATGAAGGTCAAGCTAATGCCAGATCTCATTCGCTAGTTCTTCTGTACTGCTTACTTTCACACTGATGAGGCTCACACTGTCACTTGGATGACCGGAACCAATCCGTACTCGGCTTCGTTTGATGCTTTCTGCCATGCCCTGGGTTACCCTCCTGACCGTGTCTCTGGCTTCTGCATTCATTCTGAGAAGGCCTTCAGTGACAACCAGCTCATTTTCTGCTATCCCAGTGAGCCCAGCCATCAACCTCCCAGCTTGTCAGGCATGTACTACTACTATATGGTGCTTGCTCGGTTCTTCCGCTACAATATTGTGAGCAAGGCGAGTGATGTTGTTGATGTCCGCGGTCACCACAAGAATCTGCTGTACTACTATGAGCCTCGTCGCCTCTGGAAGATCAATGTGTGTGATTTCATCTACTGTGAGATTCAGCGGTCCATTGAGAAGCGCATGACTCCCAATTTTTGTCAGTATGTTCAGCGTCTGATTGAGGCCACCGTTCCTGCATCTGCTATCCCCAAAGGTCCGCCTGAAGATATGGAGGATTTCACCTTACCTCGTCGGGGCTCTCATGTGGATCTCCCTCAGATGATGCCACCTGAACGCCGGACCAAGCTTGCTCATGATCCTGTTTCTGCTGGTGGCTCGCGCTCTCGTAGGGACCTTCCCCATGCTCTTCCTCACAATAAAGGTCTTGCCCGGTTCTTCAACAGATTGTGGGATATGTGTCGCTCTTCCTATGATGTTGCCCATCGTAGTTTGGAGCTCAGTCAGGAGAATATGAGGCAACACAATGCTTTCTTGACAGAGTGTGGTCGACCAGTGGCAATGCTCTAGCTCCTGTCCCTTATGTCAACTTTGAGAAGCCCCCGCTGGATGAGGACATGTTTAGGGGATTTGATCCATCTATGTTCCCCAGGCTTGTGTGGTGACCCAACATACCACTGCATGATGTAGTATACTATAGTCGTTGACATAACACCAATGAAACACCATTCACTAGTATTACATCCCTCATAATGGCTCAACAGAAACACAGCGGGTCCAATACATGTCTAAAGGTTACAACTCACTCTTCACACAAGATCCAGAGAACACTCTAGGTTAAAGAGATAGAAAGAACTTCTTACAAAGAAGGGTCAAAGATGAACAACACAAGAACTAATATGCTACTAAGAATGGTATCTTAACTAAAGGGCTGACATTGTTGTTACTGCAATGCACTACAGAAATAGGTTCTTTGGTTAGAGAGTATATTCCTATTTAATTAGTAATTTCGTCTTCACTTGAGTTGAGGTATTTGTTGACTTCCTTGTCTTTGTTGAAGAGCTTTAGCTTTGGATGATGATTCCTGGAGCATAACTTGATGTAGATGTTGTCTATTCCGGCTTCAGAATCTAGCAAGGGTTAAGAAGATACTTTGAGTACGAGCGTACTCAGCAAGTTCACTAGAAAAGGAGTGTTTGATGCATGATAACTATAGCCACCGACCATAGGTCATAGGCAATGCAAGTTTTCATAAACATTTCTTCAAAGGTTGCTTTTATTCTGAAAGACTATGTCCGTCAGCCTTCACGGGTTTACCAGAACTTTCATGGAGTTCCTTTACCGCTGCGTTCGCAGCTCCTTCCCGGAACAAGCAGTAACAAGTTATATTTCTTACACTCTGCAGAGATGCGTTACTTTACCCATGAAAGATCAACTCTTTGTTTCACAACCGGGCAGCTTATTCCTGTCCACAATTCCATGATGTGGGGCCCAGAAGATGATCCAAGCCAATCACTGACCCCTTCGCGACCTCGCATGCCTCCTTGGTGTACACCATGCCCACATATTGGATTACGACAATGGTTTGTACAAACTGTTAGATGCCAGAACTATCGTGGGACATTGAGACTTCCCAACCATATGTTGCATATCCTCTACGAATTACAATTTAATATGCACGCTACGAGGATAACAACCACGACCTGCACATCCGGCTTCATGCGAGAGGAAGAAGATACAACTTACTTCTCCGTCCCATTCCAAATCTCATGGTTAGCGCATAATATACGGCGCAAGAATCACTGGCAACATTGGTTGTTAAGTCCTAGATAATATGTTCCTTTACCACCGGAACTTTTATATTAAGTTATTACCTCATGGTAATAACCTATAATCACATTATTATGAAAATAGTGTTTTTGGACCTTTTTCAAATGTAGGTGATGTCCACATTGGATTTGTAAAATACTTTACAGAAAATAACCAAAGGACATGAGCAAGTGTGAACTTGCCTTTTGTGATTGCAAGATTATGCACTCACGGTCTTCAAGATGATATAAGATTCAATATTTGAAATCAGCATCATTGGTCCGGTAAGGACTAATGTTTAAAGAAGCAATATATTCTTATCCATAAGTAATGTGATGCATTTTATAAACGCGAATCCCGGGGATAATGTTGTTTTAGTGTTTGGGTACTAGAAATGATGTATTTGAAATGTGTTGTACTTTTGGATGAGTTTATACTCGTGCTTCTTATTAAGGCTTGTGAGTGTGTGTGAAACAATCATATAATTACAATATCCTAAAACTATAGGACACACACAAATGTGAGATGCTACTCAAGATTGCTTATATAAGAGTTCTTGTTTGAAGTGGCAAAAAGAATAACGTTTGAAGAAAAGATTTATTTTCTAAGGTCTAAACAACCTTTGTGGTTAGTTGAGTCTGGTTGATATTATTTGTGCTTGCTTGAATAGTTTGGGCTTGAGATGCTTTATGACTTAACTATATCATACCAAAGTTAACTATAAAACATCTAACAATGTTTATAGTATTATATTTAGAGTCTTGTAGACTAAAGTTAACTTTAAAACATAGATAGTTTGAAAGTATAATGCTTATAACATTTGTACTTTGTGGACTTGGTAATGTTGCCTTAAGGTTACTTAAGAATGGTTATATTTTTCTTTGATGTGGTGGTTTTCTTAACTTTATAATGGAATAGTATCACTTGCCCCTTTTATGGATGAGTGGTCATAGTTTGTAAATCATGGAGTAATGTTACTTGATTGATTATAAGTTCATTATAGTGTTTTAGTATGTTGATAAACTTGTGATTAAAGTAAAGGAAATAAGTTTTTATTTAACTACAAATTATTCTTCATGATTTTAGATTTGATAAGGATTCTCTTTTAGAAAATATTACACACCTATGATTGAGGATAATTCAATAAAATTGTAGTTAAAATGTGTTAAACTATTTTGACTTCATATTATTAATGTTGAAGACTAATATTATTTATTAGACTCAATTGGTTAATTTTAGACATATTAGCAATTTTTATTTACCCTTATATGAATTATCATTTAAGTAAATAAGTTTAAATTTGAGTTATTAAAGTATTTGAATTTTTATTTAACTCAAAAGTGGAATATTATATTTTTAATATTTAGATATTATTTTTGTGATCATTTTGGTATATTACATTTATTTTTGTGATTTATAAATAATAAGATATGATTTTGACAATTTTTATTAATTTATAATTACTTAATAAATAATAAATATTTAATTAAGTGAAATAATAATAATACATGATTATAGTTTTTAAAATATTGTTTTTATTTTTCCAAGATTTTTGGTATTTATTTATATTCTTAACATTTACCATTATGAAAATAGGAATTATCAAAGTTTTATTACCTTTAAAATCTGTATTAAATAATAATTATTTAAATTGTTAACATAATAATGTTTAATAATAGTTTTAAGTTATAGATTTTATTTTTCTAAACATTTTCATATATTATACATATTTTTCTGAACTATAAATCAAAAGTTATAGATTTAACAATTTTTAATCATTTTATTTAATTTCTGGAATATGTATATTTGGATTTATATCTTTTATTCTTTCTTAAACAGGAAATAACCTTTTACACCGCACCCATACCTAGCCCTAGTCACTGACTAGTGGGCTAGAGGCCACCTCAGCTCTCAGATTAATAAATGTGTTTGTTACTGACCCTAGTTCTAGTCCTGGACAATGACATATGGGCCCTAGGCCATGTCATAGGCCACGCGAGACAAAGACTGGGTCAAACACGATGACGCGGCCAGGGTGATATCACCCTGACGTCACCTCGCTGGTGGCATGGCAGACGACGAGGAGGGGGGCAGTAGCGGGCGAGTGAGCGTGTGTGGAGGGGCTTGTTCGAACCGGAACAACAAGGCGAGTAAAATAGTGGTGGCGCCGCGGATTTTTTGTCATCGGAGAGCAACCGACAATGAGCTCATGCGGCGGTGCTTGCGGGTGATCATGGTGGCGTGGATTTAGGAAGCAAACAAAGCATCTACGCATGCGAGGAGATTCAGTGACTCACCAGGAACACGATGGTGTGGTCGATTGGGCGAGGCGAGGTCGGAGACGACAGTGAGATTGACGAACAGCGCCGGGAACCGAGAGTGCGATTGGGTTGATTTACGCCTCCTCTGCTAGTGCGAGTTGGGGCAATCGAACGAGAAGAGCACGGCGGTCTCCACCGTGGTCTTATTTGGCCGAGGTGAGCACGGAATCGCCGGCACCATCTCACCTCCGAGCTAGGGTTCTCGGTGAAGAAGAAGAACTCGAGAGAGAGAGGATTTCAGAGGGAGAAATGGGGATGAGGACGAGCAGGGACATCGCCTTGGCCTCCTTATCCACTCCTGGCGACGACAGCGTGGAACTTGGTGCAAGGACGACGGCGGACGGCCTCGGCATCACCACCGAGATGCTTCCAGCTGGAGGAAGACGATGACGATGGTTTAGCAGAAAACCCCCTGATATTTCTTTCCTCTCAACCCGCGATCCTGCTTTGGTCCCACCTGTATGTCACTGAAGAGAACGAGCTGGGCTGGCTGTTGGGCTTTTGTCGGCTGCACATGGGCGTCAGATAAGGAAAGAGGAGTTGGGCCACGACCAGGTTTTGTTTTTATTTGTTTTCCCTTTTTCTATTTTCTGTTTTCCTTTTCAGATTTGTATATAATCTTTAATTTGAACTTTTCTTTGTAGAATTAATTTGCTGGATAATTGTAGTAATACTAAAATGTATTTAGTATCATCTGTGAACTTTTATTGTATAATGTTATGTTTTCTTTATGAATATACTTTTCCTATTATTATTTGTAAGGCTTTCAATATGCATTTAATCGAGCTAAATCCATAAACTTATCATAGGATGCATTATTATTAACTCATGAGATTTGATTCTCATTAACTCATAATATTTAGGAGATTTTTATATGGTGATCCTTTATTTTTGTTTGATAATTAAAGTTTCTAGGGAATTAATATGATTCATATTATTCCCATGAATTTAGGAAATAACAATGGATATATTTTATTATAACTAACATAGAAGTTAGGGTTTGAATTGTAAATACTTACCCTAGAATTTAGGGTTCTAATTTTACTTCTATTCTTTGTTGATGTGAGTAAAGATTTAATAACTAAGCATATTGTCTTATGTTTGTGATTTTCAATGACATCACCTTTTTAAAATAAAATTTATATCTAAAATGTTTTATAGAGAAGAATTGATAAAGATACTCCTAAGCACATATAATTATGATAACTAGAATTGTCAGAGATGTGCTTGTGTAATTTTGTTATAGGAAAATATTCCTATTAAGTGATATAGATATAAGATGAGGAATTCATAACATGGAATGGATATTATACTTGGTTTGAGATTTAGAGTTGGGTGTTTTTCCAAGAATGTCTATTTTCCATAATTTATAATCCTGGATTTCTAATTAAGGAATTCCTTTCCTAGATATACTATTTGTTCCTATTTATCATCATGGTTAACATGATGAGCTTTCCTTTACAAAAATATTCTTATTCACATATCATTCTTCTAAACTCATGGATGAATCCAATGAGTTTGACACTGAAGCTTTTATAGCTTTCTCATATCCATACTTGGTTATATCCACTACTCTACTGTTGATAACCTTCTATCCAACAAGTAGTTCCTTCAAACTCCACTCATAATATTCCTTAATCATCCATCACTAATATTTCTCCATCAGATGTGTACATCAAACTACCTTTCTCTAAAGCTTACTACTCTTTAAGATGAATAACACTACTTCCATAACTCCATGCTATACTAGCTTTAATTGAATCATACTGTCTTACATTTACTTTACTCTATTGACTCACACTCCAACCTCTCATTATATTAATGTGGCTTGTAATGACTACTCTAGGATAACTTATCTCTACGAGGGTTTCAATCATGTTCTACCCACCAATATCATTTATACTAGATATAGGTGGACAATCCTGGTGAGTAAGGCATGATCATTATAATCCTTTAATCCTTTATAGCTTAGGTTTCAAATTGGCTAATCAAGACTTCATCAATACAACCTTGCAATTGTATTGAAATTATCTTTTCAATATCTCTAATTGGATTAAGGTTGTTATTCATGGACTATGCCCACTTGGTCTAATAGAATTACTACTGGTAACTATCTTCAGGGTTCATCCTAGTAATCTTCTATTCTACCACCTATATCTTATTTCAAATAACTCTTCTATCCATCCAGGAGTGAGTTTAAATCCATCAATTATCACATTGATTTAATTCTCTTCAATCACTCCCATCCTATAGATAATATCTAAGACTAGCATTACTATTTACCTCTACTTAGTTGTTTCTTTATAGGCACTTAAGTGTAAACTATGATATGGTCAAGAGTTGATAGATTGAGATCTGATGAATCAATAGTTGATTTCTCAACATTGATGAACAACAAATATTGGAATATAGCTCAATAGATATGATAAGGATTGATATGGAAAGAAAGATATATGGTGAATGATCTAGACTTAGTTTCTTTCCTACTCAAACTCACTAAAGAGTTAAGGTTTGGTATTACCATGATACCCATATTAAGAATAGTTAAGAATAAGATAGGTCAGGATTAGTCATTACATTCTTATTGCTTAAGTTGTAATCTTAACTTGGCATTATGAGTTGTTGTGCTAAATATTAGGATATG
Source organism: Avena longiglumis (assembly GCA_030063025.1). NCBI lineage: Eukaryota > Viridiplantae > Streptophyta > Magnoliopsida > Poales > Poaceae > Avena > Avena longiglumis. Next base: position 582,574,240 of record CP125976.1, on the reverse strand, counting down.
ATCCCTTAAGGATCAGATATTAGACATTTAAGCAATGCATTATGAGTAACCTTTTATTATATTTGATCTATCCTTAGATCAATTCATGTTTACCCAAATAAGGTTTTAGCAAAGGTTATATTGAAACTTATCACAGTCAACTTGATGATCTACTTCAATTCCATCAAGTTGAGAGAAGCTTCAATCACTTTGATAAGTTTTGTTTAAAAGCGTGAAAATTATTCGGATTTTCTATGCATGAATGCAATGCACACATCTGGGTTCAGCTTATTTCTAAGCTCTAATGCTGGGATGTTATAGTTTGCCACTTCCAGTTCCTCTCAGCGTCGTGCTACACCCACAGGTAATGATGATGAGGATGCAGACGAGGACGAAGAGGAGGGTGACGACGAAGAAGAAGAGGAGGAAGGAGATGATGATGATGACAATGAAGACAACTTTGCTGGCTAGATCGTTTTCTCCACTTCTTTATCCCTTTTTGGTCTCGATTCCAAAGGGGGAGAGAGAGTAGAGTCGCCTCTTTCATGACTTGCCTCTTGCACATGCCCTACTTTGTTCATTTGCATTTCATGGGCTTGTGCTTTTATTTGCTTTATCGAACTATTTGTGTGTGTGTTTGGACAACTCTGCAGTCCTCTTATTGTACCTGGATTTCCTATCACTATGTGCTTGCTATTATGTGCTAGATCTAATCGTATCATAATATCTGTTTTGACTCTAGCTCGATTTGTCATCGTTAACCAAAAAGGGGGAGATTGAAAGGGCAAATAGCCATTATCTAGTGTTTTGGTTAACTATGACATCGAGGCTAGAGAGCGGACTAATGTTTCTATTAGCTTGTCTACATGTGAGAGTCTGCATGCTGTTGGTGAAAGGCGATGGGTGACCCCCCCATTCGTTTCTATATGGAGAGACAGTGGTGTTATTTATTATTCTCTCTTATTTACTCTTGAGTCAAATAGGAAACACCGCACTATTAAGAGGGATGATCTCGATGCGCTCTTTGGGGATGTTCCACATCAAATATACTTCTCTTTATCCACCACCACACACACTTTCGAAGAAAGAGAGAAAGATATCCCTGAAAAATGAGTCAAAAAGGGGCTTCTACGAAATCGGCAAAAGCGCCGGCGGCGTCGGTGCTGTTGCCGGAATTTCCGGTCGCCACCGGAAATTCTCGGTGCACACCGATATGGCTTACAGAATAGCCTTTTGGTTGTTCGCCACCGAAAATTCGGTGTGGTCCGTCCCGAGTCGCCGCCAAAATTTCGTGAGCAACTCGGTCCGACCGGACTTATTGCCGGTTCTGTCGCAGGAACCCCAAACGGCGGCTGTTTTTCCACCCATACTATATATACTCCTTTCTTCTCCACTATGGGGTTAGGCATTTGAGAAAACATTTCATTTTGTGAAGCTTTTTCTCTCTCTCCCATTGCTGAAACACAAGAGCTTGAGGATCTCCCATTCTACCCAACCACATCCAAATCCCTTTGGTAGAAAGGAAGAGGAGGTACCGTTCACGCTTTCCAAGCCAAAGTTCATTCCCCCTTGAGTTCATCGAGTTAGCTTGTTACTCTTGGGTTTGTGGGAAACCCTAGGCGGCTAGGGTCGCCCGGAGGCATTCGGCTTGTGATTTGCTCAGTGGAAAGTTTGTGAGGGTTTGGAGACTACCTTAAATTCTACCACGAGTAAGTGAGCTATTCCTTCGTGGGATAGGCTCGGAGAATAAGGTGAGCCTTTGTGGCGCGTGAGGAATCCTTCATGGAACCTTACACCTCTCCAACATGACGTATCCCCCTTCCCAAAGGTAGTGAACACGGGAATACATCTTCGTCCTCGCGTTCTTCAGTTATTCCTTAACCGATCTCTTACTTGTGTTGTTTACCTTGTGATAACCTTCGAGCTTGAAGTATCTTGTTCATCATATAGGTTGCCTCACCTAGTTTGCATTTAGGCTTACTTATATTCCGCAAAGCCTAAAACTTGCAAGAGATTATAAAGAATTTTGTAGAAACCTATTCACCCCCCTCTAGGTTAACCATCTTACACTTTCAAAGTGAAATAGCGTTCGAGTACGAATGAAAGTACAAATGAGCCCAAGCTTCTTTCAAATAATCAATGGTGTTTGTAACCCTGCCCAAGCCAAGCCAAGCGAAAGGATAACCTTGCTAATGAAGTCCTCAACTTCGAGTAGCCTCCTACGGCGTGATCCCTGCAGTCTAAATTACAACAACAAGACGTGCATGAGTAAAAATGATACTCAACAAGTCTTTATACAACTAAAGCGAGAAGGGTTAAGCGGCAACACGAGTAGCACGTAACAATACTATAGAGACAGTGGCGGAGCTTGGGAAGGGGGGGGGGCGGTGGCCCCCCTGAACTGCACTAAGCTCCGCCACTATATAGAGAAACGGTACAACTTCCTTCTAATCATAAGAAGATAAGAGAGCGTCAAACAGTAGCTATATAATGATAAACACTGACCATACGCATAACCCTACATTACCCTCTCTCATTCCCATACCAGAAAGTAACCGTTGGGCACTCATCGTGTTGGCACTTTTATATTTTTTGTTGTAGTAGTACCATCTCACTACTGAATTTCTTATTACTTATATGAAAGTTGTCTATAATCGATAAACTATGTTCATGAATTGTTCATAACCGCGAACACGGCTTTTCAAAAAGATTTACCTTGTAGAGGTACATTTTCGATCAACCCCGACATAAGCAAATCAAATGGAAAATGGGGTATCATCACATGACCGTTCCAAGCACTACAAGCAAGTTAAGGGGGCCACCCAACTAGGATACCAGTAACAAAGTCGGCTGATCTCCAAAGACGGATCCAAAGGTTTGTGCCGAGACTACTACGAAAACCCAGAGGCACGAAAGTGTGACTAGGCATATCCACACAATATAAACATGTCGCTCCTAAACAACACATAATAGTAAACGCTCCCCGGTCAACATATATTAAAAATGACATAAGTACAAAACATAAACGTTGCAAAGTAAGAATAATTATGCCCCCAAACAATACTCGGGTCAGCACGCTCAGTCTCGAAATAAATAACAAAAACTCGGGTCCTAAGCAAAATTAGTGGGCGAGACTGCAAATAGCCAAATACTGATGCTTACCTAAAGACATCCCACGGAGGCACGGAGGACGTCTCCAGCTATATGTATATCGCCTTTTCTGTAACATACTCTGTGTTTATTTTTAGTTATTGGTTTTTCAATCCATAGCAGTGGACGGGTATCCTGCTAGTAAATATTAATTAATCCACCTCGCACCGAAAGTTAGAGTTTCATCAGCACGTACATCTATCGATCAAAAAGCAGCGCCGAAACCAGTAAAGAGCGTAACTTAACAAAGTTAGGATGACACAAGGCAAGCAATGTACTAAAATGAGCATTTTATGGTTCCACCAGGTCGAGCGAGTGATGATATGTCAAAGAGACGGCCCTGTGCGACGGAGCGTTGAATCAGGGTGGTGGCTCAAAGTGTTCTGCAACATCGATTGTGTCTGACCTTGTGTCGCGTGGACGAACGAGGTTGCTCTTGGTGTTCGTCACCAGCATGCTTGGTGTTGCTTTTGGCACGGGTCTTGTGGCACACAACAGTCTACTCTTTCCACAATAGTCGCGGCGTCATTCTCTCTGTAAGTAGTGGGAGACCGGCTAGTTTGGCGGACTAGGTCACCTTTTTTATTTGTGCTAATAGTTGGTGCCTTTGATGACCTTTACTTGCCCTCAATTAGAGTTGTGATCTTGGCCCATGTGGTGAGAGTGTTGATGGCGTTCTATGGTTTTCTCATAAGTGTTTTTTTCTTTTTATAGAAATCGGGTAAGACCCGGCCTCTGCATCAATAGATGGACACAACCTGCTTTATTACGAAATTCAAGAGATTCAAAGTATTACAATCACGGATCGATGATAGTTGAGACAAGTATCAAACATCAAAAAATGAGGAGTAATAAAATAGTATCTATCTTAAAATCTATTAATATGTCGCCACCCAGTAACCAAAAAATAACATTCGTGAGCGACCCCTCGCACGCGCTCTCCATGCGTCATGCGTTCCCCCTCCTAGGAATTTTATAGACTGCATGTCCACATCTCATCTGCAACTGCATATGCCCGCACTATATAAATTTCCCGCGCACAGTCTCATGGCTGTTACTTAATACCTGCGCGATGTTATTCTTTACCAGTTGATCTCGTCGATACCACCATACCACAATATTCTGCGGGTAGCTCTTGGAACGGGTGTACTAACCAGATCGCGTCTTATGTGCAAATCCCGGAGATAATATTTTCACGCTTGTAGCCATTAACCAGCGGTTATGTGCTGATGTGAAGCAGCTTAATCATATTGCGAACAAGTTCAGTACGAGTTTAATGATAGAGCAGTAGCACTCCCTTGGTCTATAAATAACCGACTTGAGTTCATCTAGATACAAATGTATCAATACACTAAAACATGTCGATATACACTTAAACTAGACCAAAAGGCAAGCTTGGCCTTGCTGCCTACATTTTATTCTACTAGGCTATAATATATCAGTCTCCAGTCTAGTAGAAAATCTATAGGAGGCAGATGTAGTTAAGTTATAGCACCATCAGGAGGCCGCCGGGTTTTGTTCGAGCCGGTTCCACGTTGATACCTTCTCCGGCGTCCCCTGTCTCACCCGCCATATGCCATATGAAAGATATGAGGGGCATGGAAGAAGGGGTGGAGAAGGATCGGTGGGAGGGAGAGGCAGTGACAACACGCTCTCGGCTGCGACAAACCTATCGGAGATGTGGCGGAGAAGAGGCGATGGAGCAGCGCCACTGGAGGAGAACGCGGTGCAGGATAAGGAAAGCAAAGGGAATATAGGGTTTGCCTTCATCCGGATGCAGTGACTGAAATGGATTCACGGTCAACGGAGGTGGACCCACCTGACAGATTTACATTAACGGCAGATAGCCTCAGAACGCTTGCATGCGACCAAACTTAAGCTATAGAATAATTTAGACAAATCTGTGTTAGTTATTTTTAGACGGAGGGAGTATATGATATTGGTACGTGAGAACATCTCTAGCCGAACCAACTGTATTGATCTAAAAAGGAGACATGATCCACTCAGAAAAATAAAATAAAAAGGAGACATGTACAAACAAAATAGTGGGCGCATTTGTAGGACATCTCCATCGGGCTGACCCAACCGACCGACGTAAATGGTTCGTTTCTGTCCGTTTGGGTCAGATCGTGGTCGCTCTTGGGTCGTGGTCCGGTCTGTCCGGCTGACCGCGTCCAGAGGTGCAACCCATCTGTCCGCCCCGGTTTTCGTTGGCGTCATCGTTGGGAAAGGGATTGCAATTTGAAAGTGTCAAATTGACAAGCCAAAAACACACAAATTGACTATGAAATAACATGGGAGACGTTCCATCGCCCTTCGGGCATCGCCAACAATGTGCAAAAGAGAGCAATATCATACACAATGTCCACAAAAAATGGCAGCTTCTCTGCCAAAAAGTTGCATCCGCCGTCGCCATTGCCCTTCACGCATCACGAGCCCTGATGGTCTGCTGCCTCCTCGTGACCCAAGCCCTGCGATCGGGGTCGACGATGCTATCCAGGTCGGTGAGCATGATGACGTTATCCTTGGCCATGATCTTGGCTTCGACCTCCTTTGCCTTCGTCTTTAGCTCCAGCACCCTATACTTGGTCTCGGCCTCCTTGTCCTTGGCTTCGGCGACCGACGACTCTACGACATACCGTGTCGTTGGCGGCCGACGACTCGACGAGCATTTCGTCAAACATGTTGACTAGTGTTGACATGTTCGCGGTAGAGATGGACCACCTCTTCATCGACGCCTCTAGGGTTCCGTTCGCGGTGGTTGGAGTGCGGTTCAGGTCGATGGCGGGCTCTCCCACCTACGACGACGCTGTGCAGGGATGGACGAACCGGGAGAGCGAGGATTTCCTACCGTGAACTCCAAGCAAGGTTGTGGCATCCTAGGATAAGCTGGTGGTCGGCCGCTAGGCGTGGAAGTGACAGAGTTGGTAGAGGACATACCGTGTCGTTGGCGGCCGACGACTCGACGAGCATTTCGTCAAACATGTTGACTAGTGTTGACATGTTCGCGGTAGAGATGGACCACCTCTTCATCGACGCCTCTAGGGTTCCGTTCGCGGTGGTTGGAGTGCGGTTCAGGTCGATGGCGGGCTCTCCCACCTACGACGACGCTGTGCAGGGATGGACGAACCGGGAGAGCGAGGATTTCCTACTGTGAACTCCAAGCAAGGTTGTGGCATCCTAGGATAAGCTGGTGGTCGGCCGCTAGGCGTGGAAGTGACAGAGTTGGTAGAGGACGTGCCGGCATGGCCATGCCACGAAGAGTGACGCCGCCATCAAAAGAGATGGAGCCGCCGAAAGCGGTAGTCATCGCCTCCTGCTTGATCATGCTAACGGCATGCTCGGCAGCACTCACTTCCAGATCGTAGGCGTCGACCCTGTTCTGGTTTGCGAGGAAGCGCTCGTTGTCATCCTGGTGCTCCTTCTCGAGCCTGGTAGTGATGACTCGAGATCTCGCCGCTGTAGACTTGGGGATGGTAGGGATTGGATGAATTCTATCATGTAATCGAATATGATCTGTTAGGGCATAGTGCCTAGTATCTCTATTAGTGCTATTTGACTTTGTTGCAACTTGTTGTGCTTAATGCTTGTCACTAGGGCCCGAGTGCCATGATCTCAGATCTGAACTTATTATTGAATCATTATGATAGTATTGTTTGTGATCTTATCGGCAAGTTATGTACACATATTATTGTCCGAATCCAAAGGCCCCAAAGTGACAATAATTAGGACAACCGGAGGGGATGGCTATGGTGTGAGGATCACATGTGTTCATGGAGTGTTAATGCTTTGCTTCGGTGCTCTATTAAAAGGAGCACCTTAATTGCTAGTAGTTCCCTAGAGGCCTCGCTGCCATGGGCTGGCTGGACAGAAGATGTTGTGCAAGTTCTCATTGCGCGCAAGTATGAATATATTTGGAGCACATGCCTAGGATTGTTTAGTACTTGGATGCTTGTTATTATTTATTGGTAATGCCCTAGATCTTGAAGTTACATGTTTAGACTTTTCCATGCAACGTCCGTCCATCCATCCCTATGCCTACCGCACTCGAATCCCACTGTTTACCGTTACTGTTACTATTGCTCTTGTTCTACTGTTGTTGTTGCTTTGCTGTTGCTACTACCAAACTATTGCTACTGAGCAAGAACTATTTACAGGTGCAGCTGAATTGACAACTCAGTTGTTAAGTCTTGCAAGTATTCTTTGGCTCCCCTTGTGTCGAATCAATAAATTGGGTAATACTACCCACGAAGACTGTTGTGATCCCCTACACTTGTGGGTCATCAAGACTATTTTCTGGCGATGTTTCCGGGGAGCATAGCTTTATTTGTAAGTTTACTTGGATCTATTATTGTTCACTGCTACTCCTTTCATCATGGGGAAGCCTCGTGATGGAAAGTTACCTATTTTACCATCCAATACAAGAAGAGGTACAGTCCTAAACACCTCTGCTGCTCTTGATTCACCGTATGTTATGAGTAAGCTTGTTACACCACCACCACATACACATGCTATACACACTGCTACTACTGCTGAGTCTGAAACTGCTTTTGATCCTTATGATGTTACTTCTACTGTGCTTGATGCGAGTGGTTCATTAGGTCCTTTTCTAGATGCTACTATGGCCAGTCTAAGAAATACCGAAACTCCTAGTGAAGACATTGTTACACCTGTTATCTCACCTGAGTCTAGTGAGAGTTATGATATTAATGATGGTTACATTGAGTTCACTGATGAATTTGTTGAAGAGTGTCGAAACACACATGGTACTAGTGCTATTAAGAGTCTCCTTTCTAGACACACCATTATTCCTAAGTTGTCCCCTAATCCTAAGTTTGCCACTTCTCCCATAGCTATTAAAGATAAAGATTATGATTTCTCTCTTGAATTATCCTACTTGGATATTGTTGAGAAAGAACCTTATTGTGGGACTGAAAATGAGAGTGTTGTGGCTCATATGAATGAGCTTTCTACTATGAGTGCTTTATTCTCTGATGATTTTAAGATGCGCAAGTACTTTGTTGCTAAGATCTTCCCTTTTTCACTAAAAGGAGAAGCTAGGGCTTGGTTTAATAGATTACCTCCTGGTTCCATTGATAGCCCTGATTGTTTGATTGCTTCTTTCTTCTAGAAATATTTTCCTTCTAGTGCTAGACATGCTTCTTTGCAGAGACTTTTTGATTTTAAACAGGGAAAAGAAGAGAAATTGCCTGAGTCATGGACACGGTTCTGTGCCTTGATTCATGTGTATCCTGGATGTCCATTACCTAAGAATGAGTTGCTTGATATTTATTATAATGGACTAACTGAAGATTCTAGGACATACCTAGATAGCTTTGTTGATTGTGTTTTCAGGAAAAGAACTCCTACTGATGCTAAAGAATTAATGGCTAAAATAAGCAAGAATTATGATGATTGGACTTCAACTGAGCTGAATACACCTGAGCCTATTACTCCTGAACCAGTTATTCCTGAACCAGTTCCAATACCAACACCAAAGAAAAGAGGAGTTATTGCATTAAATGATGAAGTGATGAAGGAAGCTAAGAAGTGTCTAAAGGAGAAAGGTATTAGAGCTGAAGATGTGAAGAATCTACCTCCTATAGAAGAATTATGTAAGCCAATTACCCACTCATCTACTATTGAGGTACACTCTCTCCAACACTTTGATGAAGGTGATATTCCCTATAGTAAGCCTCCTGATCAATGCTTAGAGGAACTTGACATTTTTATTGTTAAGCAAGGTAATTTTAATAAACAAATTCAGAATCATTTATTGGAAAACTCTAGAGCTATCAATGAGTTGAAAGATATTGTGGAAAGAACTTATAATGATATTAAAATGCTTTGTAAACACTTTCAAATGGTTCAACCTCAACTTGATCAACTTGCTAAGGTACAAAAGGATATGCTAGTTAATGCTTCAGAAGATAAACATGCTTATGGAATTAGAACTAGGAGTGGTATAGCTACTCAAGATCCTTTATATCCTGAAGGACACCCAAAAAGAATTGAGCAGGATTTCCAACAAGTATATAGTGGTAGTCCTCGTAAGAGAAAGAAAAAGAAACATAAAATAGTTGAGGAATCACTTGAACCTGCTGTAGATCCTAATAGTATATTTGTCTCTGATGCTGACACTGAGAGTGGTAATGATAAAAATGATGCTCCTGATAATGAGGGAGAAGTTGAGGAAGAACCTGAGAACCACACTAAAAACACTAGGTACACAAAGGAAGATTTTATTGCTAATAAACATGGTAAAGAGAGAGAACCTTGGGTGCAGAAACCTATGCCTTTTCCAGGTAAGAAAACACAAGTCAAAGGGGGAAGAGCACTACAATAAGTTTTGTGAGTGGATGAAGCCTTTATTTTTGCAAATTCCTTTGACTGATGCTCTTAAGTTGCCTCCCTATTCAAAGTATATTATGGATATTGTCTCTAATAAAAGGAAGATTCCTAATGAGGAGATTTCTACTCTACTTTCCTTCAATGATAAGGTTCCAAAGAAACTTGGTGATCCAGGTATACCAACTATTCCGTGCTCTATTAAGAATAATTATGTTAGAACTGCTTTATGTGATTTGGGAGCTGGAGTTAGTGTTATGCCTTTTTCTCTCTATAAGAGACTCCAGTTAGAAAAATTAATACCAACTGATATATCTTTGCAAATGGTTGATAAGTCAACTACTATTCCTGTTGGTATATGTGAGGATGTTCCTGTTCAATTTGCTCACAATTGCATAGTTTTAACTAATTTTGTTGTGCTTGAAATGCCTGAAGATGATAATATGTCTATTATTCTTGGGAGACCTTTTCTTAACACTGCAGGTGTTGTCATCAATTGCAATCAAGGAAAAGTAATTTTTAATATTAGTGACAAAGAGTATACTGTCTATTTCCCCAAGAAGGTTGCTAAGAGCTATTGCTTGAATTCCATTGAAAATATTAAGAGCATCAAGGTTGGATAAATATATTGTCCCATTCCACAAGAAAATTTTGAAACTATTATGATTGGGACCATTGCTATCAAGTATGAGGTAACATAATCACCTTGTGGATTACAAATTTTTGTCTCATTTAAGATTATTTTGGTAACAAGACTTGATCAACCTTGTTAACAAAAGGATTTTAATGAACAGAATAATGTTTCCATTGTGGTTGTACTTGCTTTCTTTTACTTTTCTCCTTCCTAGTCTTTGCTTTTGCTCTTGTTAGTTAGTTGTTTGATTGTTCGAGTGTCTTAGAGCTGTTGTAGTTTGGTTCTTGTTTGCTTTTGCTTCTTCTGAAAAAACTGTTTCTGTGAGAAAATCAATTTTCGTACCCTGAAAATTGGCCAAAAATAAAGTTTCCCGAAAAATCCCAAAAAATTCAAAATAAAATTTTCCTCGAAAAAAGGGGTAGAGAGGCACCTGAAGTGACCCTGGGGGACACCCCAGGCCACCACACCCATGTGTAAGACCCCACCTTTATAAAGGTAAAGGTCCTTGTGATTGCAATGATAGTCCCTGGATAAAATGCTAGCATCCACAGTTTAAGATGAAGTACACAGAAACAAAGGTCATTATTACATCGTCATTCCAGAGATAACATAATCTTTTACAACTCCATAGCCAAAGGCTACAACAAGAGTTCAACTTAACACAATAAAATAAAGTCTTCATCTTCATGTGCCACAGGCAAACATGTTGAGTGTAGACTCATAACCCTAATCCTCATCAGAGTAACCCGCAACATCACAAGTTACAGCCTCAGTGGGTCAATACATTGGAATAGTATTGGCAAGTGATACCTTAGTAGAATAATAGTTTCTAGCTTCTACATGAATTTGTCTAAGTGTAGCTCAGGCTTGCTTTGCTCAAAGTAGGTTTTACCTATCAGTTGAAAATACTAAGTTTTTGTTTGACAAAAACTCCCAAGGAACCACCAATTGACATTGGTGAACCTTTTCCCTTGTTCAACCACAAGCTTTTAACTTAGAAATTGGGATGAGGAGATCCTTGATAGCTTCCATGTCTTGATGCTCAAATTTGTCCATTTCCGGGGACACGACTAAGTACTTAGATTGTTCCTTATCGAGAGGTGGTGCACTTTCCCCACAAGACTCGACATGCATCGAGATAGGACCTTTCAAAAGCCTTCCCTTAGACCAAAATAGACGCGCTCCAAACCTATCACCCCCTACCACCAACTGTCCATTTGGCTAAGTTATTGCAACCTATATGGTCCAGGCAGAGCCCATATTGCCATGTGTCTTCACTAGAAGCTTCTTAACATATGGCATCTCAAATGCCTTTGTTCCTGGGTGGATTTCCACAAGTGTGATACACAAGGTATACCATAGATATGGGCCTTGTGTAACCACTCAACATAACCCAAACATACCATTCCACCCAGGTGATTCATTCACTTAGTTGTTTTATTAAGCAAAAACTCAAGTCAAAGACTTAGCAACATTTTCCATAGCATGTATATAATCCACCCTTGTTTGCTACTAGATAGGCTAATAATGGCAATATAGCAAGTATCTTAACTTAGAGAAAATTCTAACAAGTCTATAACTACTAGGATTTCCCAAGCATAGCATATAGATACTTAGCAAAAACACCATGCAAGCCCTATACAAAATATCACTAATGCATAGTCAAAATATTGGGACAAAAATATGAAGCACCACTTGCCTTGGTATTTGGGGGAGTAGCAACAATCCTCATAATCACAATCACCAGTAGCACCAAAATCTACACATAAAATGATAGCACCAAGTTTATATTCCAAACAAATCAAGCAAAAATATATGAATGCATGCAATGCTATGTGATGATTTTTTCTTAAACAAAAACAAGACAAGTAAACAGTACTAAACATTAAACTAAACTTTTATAGGCTAAATAGACTCAAAATATCCTTTAAAACATTTTCTAAATAATTTTATACACAAAATAAGCCTACAAATTTCTCAACATAAAATTCCATTTTAACAGAAGCAAAATACAAAACCAAGCCTACAGATGTGTAGGATTTATTTTTGTGAATCCAATGATATTTTATTTGTATTTTTTGGATAAACAGAACAAAAGTTATTGAATTTACAAGTTTAATCATCTAATTAAATCAAATTTGGATTTTAAAAGAAAAGTCCTGACACGCAGCGCCATCTGATTGGCCCATACCGCTTCATCCGGATCACGCTCTCGAGCCGCTGGATCTAAGTTAGATTGCACGGTCCAGATCTAACCGTACCCCTTAACTCTCTAATCTAATCCTAGCCTACTGGATCTAATGGTCCTCGATGCTCTGACCATCGAGTGGCGGTGCAAATGGCCAGAGTGGCGGTGATGCTCCCGCCGGCGGTGAACTGGCGGCACTAGGGGGAAAGTGGGGGTGGGGTGGGTTGTTACCGAAGCGTGGGGACACGGCGATGACGATGGTTGACAAGATGGAGGCGCTGGAGTGCGGGACCGTCCAAAATTCCTCGCCGGAGATGCTCTGGGCCGGTGCTCAAGTCGACAGAGGCGAGCCTACAGAGCGCCAGTGAACAAACCAAAGGCATTAGCGTGAGCGCGAGGGGAGAGTGGACTTGGCAAAGAAAACCAGAGGCGATGGGGTGGTCAGACCTCACCGTAATTGGTCGCCAGAGCTCGTCGGGACAGCGACGGTGCAAGGAGAAAAGCGAGCAGCCTGGTGGCGCACATATGTGATTGAGTGGGGGGAATGGAGCGGAGGCTGTGGGGTTTATGTACCAGGCTCGGGGGAGGAAATATCGCATTGATTCAATGAAAATAACGCGAGAATTGATTCGGCAGTGAAGTGAGGAAACGGCCACGGCGAGCTGGTCTCATGTGTGATTGAGGACGATTTACCGACCAAGCGTATGGGGCGACTTGACAGCGAGGGAGAGGGTGTGCGCGCGGGTGAGAAAACAGAGAGGGGAGGGGGTTTTCCCGGGTGGGCTTGCTGGACTGGTGGCTGGGTTGCGGGTGGGTTGGGCTAGTTAGTTAGCTGGGTTTATTTTTTTCTCCTTTTCTTTTTATGTTTTGATTTTCTAGTTTGATTTGAATGACTATTTCCAATATGTTTCAATTTGAATTTCCTCCAGACTTTTGTATTGTGTTTCTTGTGTCCAAGGATGTGTAAAACATCTACTTGCACTTAAAAACCAATTTGGTTTGAAAATAAAAATAAAACCATGCCCTTATGAATATAATGATAATAGGCATATAAATGGTTTTATGTTTGAATCTCGTTTTGAAAATTTGTGTGATCTTTGCATTCACTTCCAAATCATTACTGACTAAACTCAAGCATTTCCATACTTGGAAAGTAAAAATAAAATATTGCCTTTCTTGCATAAAGTTAATAGGCAAAATATGATTTCTTACTTTGGAAATTTATTTGAAAAGGCCAAATGTTTAAGAATGCATGAATGCTATGCAACTTTATAAATCATGGTTTTTGGGATGTTACACCATGATAGGCGCGGACTACCAGGGGGTGGCTCCTAGGGGGGGTCTAGCCCACCTGGGCCCTTCTAGGCTGCCTTCTCAAAGCCACCTTATTTCTCTCTCCCGAAAAATACCGAAAAACTTTCTCAAGCTCAAGTTCTTGCTGTTCTTGCTCGTGATTTTCGATATACTTGTTCAGCCCATCTCAAGTGCTAATTTTGGAGGGATTGCTCCTTGGTATGTGCCTCCTCTACTTGTCCAATTAGATTTGTGATTGGTAGATTGTATCTTGAGTATTTTGCTGCTATAGGTGTCAGGTTGTTTGAGCTTGCATGCTTGTTCTATGCTTAGAAACTTTATTTTGATGCATGTGTAGTCCTCTAGAAAGTTCCTATAGTAGTTTCTCATCATTTATTAACTTAGAAATCACTTGGTTTGATGGTTGTTTAAAATTTCAGAAAAGGGAAGTCATGGACCACCACACATTTGGTGATATATTTGAGAGTGATGCACCTAGAAGGGCAAGGCTTCCAAGGTCATCTACCAGTACTAGACCCTCATACAATGAGGATCTCATCACTCCACGATTTGGTGACGAGGGAGATGAATGGGATGCGCACCCCTCCACCTTTCCTTGCCAAACTTTCTTGCGAGCTGCTAGGATTCTTAATGATTTTATGACTCTGGTTCAGAGGGCTGGACTAACAAGTTACATGTAGGATGAGAGTGCACAATATGATCTACTCACTAAAACATTTGTGGAGAGCTTTTCTTTTACAAACGGCTTGTTCAAGTCAGATGTGTCTTTCAAAATTTATGGCAGGGCTCATTCTATGACTTTGAAGCAATTTTGCAAGGCCCTGGGACTTGGTACATCTAGGTCATCCAAGAAGATTACAGCTCTACCCGCTGTTTTGTTGGAGCTTTATCGAGGAATAACCAATGATGGCGACCGTAGAGCTCAACAAGGAAAGATAAAGAATATCCAACTTCCAGCCATCACGTACTTTGCCTACTATCTTGCCACCGGTGTTCTTGGTAGGGAGAACACTAGTAATATTTCCAACTATTAATTAGCCTTCTTAGCTGTTGCGCTCAACAATGAAGATAAGTATAATCTTGGCTCTCTCATTGCTCGTCGCTTAGCTGCTAAGGGACCCATTTATGGGGGAGTTATTGCTACTCGTATTGCTGTTGCCTTGAACATTATTGTTGATCCATATAATACAGTTTTGTCTCCTCAGAAGCTTGATCTTGCTGCCATGAAGGTGCACCACTTTGTCACCACAGGCTCTACCCTTGAGAACTTGGTTTATAGAATGTTGTTTACTGACGGGGAAGAGAGAGAGATCCCTCTACCCCAAACCACTTTGCTCAGTATTTCTCAGGGACCTTTGTCACGCTCGAAGGCGGAGATGGATAACAAGTTGCGCTCTCTTAACTTCGACGGGCACTATTAGGAGGAAGCACCATCATACGACCACTCTGTGTATTACATGGGGGAGGCCTCGAGCTCATACCAGGACGAGGGAGCTTCCTCGACATACTACGGAGGTGCATCCTCTTGGACACCATGGGATTGAGCCCCACTTAGGCCAAAAGCCTAAGCTTGGGGGGAGGTATACTGACATCACACTCATATATATATCATGTTTCTGTCGGTTCTTTGTATATCCATTATTTCGCTTTGTTTTTTGTTCTTGTTGCTTCTTTCTCAAAAACACAAAAAAAACAAAAATATTTTTGTTGTTTCTCTTGGTTTGTTTCTTTGCTTTGTTTGCTTCTTGTTTGGTTTGTTTTTCTTTGTTTGCTTTTTTTTTTAAAATCGTAAACACCAAAAATATTTGTTCTTCTTCTTTGTTTTTGTGAGTTCTTTGCAGGGTCCAGCCGTCCTGAGTGGATTTTGGTTTCGTGTTAATTATTCAAGTCACACAAGTGAAGGGAAATAATGAAGATTAAGACAACTCGAGGAGTGGTAAGAGGCTGGTAACGAACTCTATTTATTTCATTTTTGTACATATACTCATCATTGTGAGCATGCTTAGCTTGTTTGTGTAAGGTGTATGTAATTATGGATGATTAGTAGTTTTTGCTTGTCTATGATTAGCTCTAGCTTGCTCATAGTTTGTAGCATGTCATATGAATGTTTGCTTGCATTGCTTTATTCATACTTTGGTATGATATTGTGGCATCCTCCTATGACTGTTCATATGAATCGACTTGGCACATGATCACGCATGCATATGACTAATCAATAGTCAGTAAGCCTCGATGATTTATTTTGCCTCAGAGTTCTTGTATCACTTCCATGCCATAATTGGTCATGTTTTGTTGCAAGCATGATTATGACAGTTATTGCTCTCTCGTTTGTCGCTCCCTTTCTATTGCTAGCCTTCACTCGCACTGAGTATGAGCTCTACATGTGCTTCCAACTTCCCAAAACCATTATTGCCAGTTGTGTCCATCATACCTACCTATTAGCATCATTTGCTACTTCAGTGCATATTCTATATGCCTTGTTTTCTTCCAAAATAAAATGTTTGTCTGTTTTGAGAAAGTTAGTTAGTAAAGCTCTCACGGACTTGATGACACACTTTATTCCTTGCATTTAATAATCCTGAACCATTGTGACATGTCCATGAAAGTTATATGCTTGCAAATTATATGCTGCGAGTCAGCAGAACCGTGCTGTCGCGGGGAACGCTTTCAACACCTTTTATATATATTTATATCTAGTTGATACTTTGCTCTTTTGCTTACGGATGGCAACGATGTGAAATGAAAGGGGGACTTGTGAGTCCATGGAGTTTGTATTCTGTGTTAGAGAAACGCCTGAGCCACTAGCCTAAGCCATGCCTAATCATGGTGGAAACTTGCAGCATCACCATAGTGAGCTATCTATGAAGCATCCTCAATAAAAACTATGCATATAGTAAATAAAAATATTGCTGAGATGCTCATTGTCTGCTTGACTTGTCATTTTGGTTATGGGAAAGCTCCTGTACCATGTGCAAGGGGTACCCGTTGGCAGTTCTCAATGATATGCAAATACTTACAATGACAAGAACTTGCCTGGACCCAAAGTTGAGTAGCATGAGGAGCGGCCCTCGTACTCAAGGGACTTGGTATTTCCAGTTTATGGTTTGTCAAGCATATGATTCAGAGTGGACCTCACTTTCACCTTAACCATATGAAGATGCCTATGATAGGGGCAATGAGAGCTCAAAGCTAATGAGTACCTTCCTTTCAGCATTGGGAAGCCTTTCAAACCTTTCAATACCATTTTCACCACCTTGTTGAGTCACCACTTATTCTATGAGCACCTTCTTGAGAGCATAATTGTTATTCTTGTGTTTGTTCCAAAACTTGGTTAATTATGTCATGACTTTGATGCTTGTATCTCTGATATATTTATATCTAGTCTTCATGTGAACTTCATAGGTGCCTTGGCATTTATATTGTGCTCTTCAAACAAAGGAAAGCGAGATATCACTCTATCATACCTTATTATGAGCAGTGAAATGTTGCTTATGTTTATGTTTCATGCTACTTATTATTCTTGAGTTGTTTCTCTTCATAGCTTGCAATGAGTATTGAGTAGACTTAGTTGCACGCTTCTTACTATGAATTGTCTAAGCATCTACTCCTGTGCTGAGAATATTTACATCATATGAAGCAATGTGTTCGTGAAAGTTATTTTATCGCACTCAGTTTTCAATTGAATTGCTTGAGGACAAGCAATAAGCTAAGCTTGGGGGGAGTTGATACGTCCAAAACGTATCTACTTTCTCTAACAATTTGCTATTGTTTCTCCTCTAAACTTGTGTGATTTGGATACAACTAACACGGACTGACACTGTTTTTAGCAGAATTACCTTGGTGTCTAGTTTTTGTGCAGAAAATGAACTATCGGGAAAAATCCCGGAAAATATGCCAAAAATTATATTTCACCAGAATATCCACGGAGCCAGAAGAAGAGACGGAGAAGGGGCCTGGGGGGCCCACACCCATGCCAGGCGTGGGCCCACCACTAGTCGCTGGGGTCAGGCATCCCTCGGCCTCCCTCTGCGCCTATAAGTTGCCTTTCGACCTAAAAACCGAGGGGGGTTCGACAATTTTCCAGAAAGAGTTCCGCCACGCCGCCGCCACCAGAAACCAAGATGCGGATCCAGAAACTCCGTTCTGGCACCCTGCCGGGATGGGGAATTTGGAGAGGATCATCGCCATCGTCATCACCAACACATCTCCATCAACCACAGATGTTTCCCTCATCCATGAGTGAGTAATCCCCCACTTTAGTCTTGGGGATGGTAGGGATTGGATGAGTTCTATCATGTAATCGAATAAGATATGTTAGGGCATAGTGCCTAGTATCTCTATTAGTGCTATTTGACTTTGTTGCAACTTGTTGTGCTTAATGCTTGTCACTAGGGCCCGAGTGCCATGATCTCATATCTGAACTTATTATTGAATCATTATGATAGTAGTATTTGTGATCTTATCTGCAAGTTGTGTACACATATCATTGTCCGGATCCAAAGGCCCCAAAGTGATAATAATTGGGACAACCGGAGGGGATGGCTGTGGTGTGAGGATCACATGTGTTCATGGAGTGTTAATGCTTTGCTCCAGTGCTCTATTAAAAGGAGCACCTTAATTGCCAGTAGTTCCCTAGAGGCCCCGCTGCCACGGGCTGGCTAGACAGAAGATGTTGTGCAAGTTCTCATTACGAGCACATATGACTATATTTGGAGCACATGCCTAGGATTGTTTAGTACTTGGATGCTTGTTATTATTTATTTGTAATGCCCTAGATCTTTAAGTTACATGTTTAGACTCGTCCATGCAATGCCCGTCCATCCATCCCTATGCCTACCGCACTCGAATCCCACTATTTACCGTTACTGTTACTATTGCTCTTGTTCTACTGTTGTTGTTGCTACTACCAAATTGTTGCTACTGATAAACTTCTGTGAGCAAGAACTATTTCCAGGTGCAGCTGAATTGACAACTCAGTTGTTAAGGCTTGCAAGTATATTTTGGCTCCCCTTGTGTCGAATCAATAAATTGGGTAATACTACCCGCGAAGACTGTTGCGATCCCCTACACTTGTGGGTCATCACCAGCGTGCTTCCCCGACTCAACTTTCTGCTTGGCCGGCGTCAGGTCCTTTGCAAGCTTCTTTGACCAGACGCGCTTCTTGGCGGCGGGAACGCCAGAGGGCGCAACATCAACTATGGAGACGAGATCCATTGCATTCCCTCCCGCTCTAGTGAAAAATTGGGAGAGGTTTTTTGGAGGGAGAAGTGGTGTCGTAGGTTTCTGTGCCACTGGCAGGAGGGGCCGCCAAAGGTGAAGGGAGGACGTGCGAGGATAAGCGCGCTGTCTGGGTCGACCTAACCTAGGCCCAGATTTTGTGCATGGATGGTTCAGTTCGCGTGCGTTTGTCCGGATGGGTCGCCCCGCTGGGCCGCCACGTACCTGTCCGCAAGTTCGCACGGACGAGTTCGAACACGCAAAGACAGGGTTGGGTTGGCCCGGTGGAGATGCCCTTATGGCGCGAACTGAAGGACATTAGGAATCTAGCCTAATAATCACAAAACATCTGAAAACTTTCTATCCCTATTATCACCACAAAATCTCTTATTTTACCTAAATAAATAACTCCCCACCATAGTGTATTTGTGGCTACAGGTGAGCCCGAGGTGGTCAAGCTTGTAACACCCCGGCCTCTCTGGACCAGCGGCTGTCACTTCTGACAGTTCAATAGGATCTCTAGACTAACCCCATAGACCAACACTAGTCTTTTCTGTGTACTTTGTCCTTACTCGTGCGCACCCGGTACCCACTTCCCGGTCGGTCACTCATCCTCAAATTGGTCTAGCCCAAACACGCTTAACCTCAAAGTTCTTTTTAGATGAGTTTACAGAAAAAAATGCAACTTGTTGGTATGTGTATCCTCTCAATCCTATTAAGCCATGGGTCAGGGTCCCACATACACCCATCCTTAAAAGATCGTCGCCCTCGTCGATCAACCACAAGCCAAAAATGTACCCTCTTAGCACACGTCTGTGCGTCCAGTGCCGACACATCTACCATGTCGTGTCCAGTCTGGGCCACACGCGCCATGCTTCACATGTCCGCCACTGACCCGCACACGCCCGTGTAACTGCAAGGATCGGCTTTGATACCACTTGTAACACCCCGGACTCTCCGGACTAGCGGGTTGTCACTCCTGACAGCTCAATAGGATCTCTAGTCTAATCCTATAGACCAACACTAGTATTTTCTGCGCACTTTGTCGCACTCGTGCGCACTGCACCACTTTTCCGATCGGTCACTCATCCTCAAATTTCTCTAGGCCAAGCACGCTTAACCTTAGAGTTCTTATTAGATGAGCTTCCGAAAAATAAGATGTAACTTGTTGGTATGGGTATCCTATCAATCCTATTAAGCCATGCGTCAGGGTCCACAAAGCTATTGTCCTAGTGGTGCAAATTCGGGGATACCGAGGTGGCGGCTGTGGAATGTGGATCACGTGACTTGCACTCTGGCAAGATGCGCTATGATGGTGATGGCGTATCTCTTCGGCTGCGTGGTCAGCGAGGAGTGCCGATGGGGGATCCTAGTGTTGGCGATGATGCGTCAAAGGAGACTCCTGAATCACATTATGGATGCCTGGCTTGGTGACAACGGACGATCGAAGAGTCAACTTTTCTTCGAGTCCCTGTCTATGGCTGGATAACCCTGCCTCCCATGTCGCTCTCCTTAGGCGACACCGGAGGCCCCAAACCCTAGCCACCTCTAGCCCCCCTCCTGGGCATCCCCTCTCCCACCACCGATGTTGAGGATCTTTTTGCCCTCCTTCTCCTCTAGCACAATATGCCCCTCGTGGGTGCCCCCGGTGTGATTTCAGTGGCGCGGATTTGGGCTACCTCGCAACATTGGAGGATCCTCTAGCCATGGAGGCGTCGTGTCCCCTCGGTGGTGAGCTCTCTGAGCATTGGGGCCATGGACACTCTTGCTATCCTTGGTCGCCGTCGGTGCCACGGGCCAAGGCTGCATAGCATGAGCTCTACAGTGCTATGCTCCACCAAATCTGACTAGCGCGTTTAGTTCGTGGCCGAAGTTCTCTCCACTAGATCCGTTCCATGGATACTTTTGGTCCACACATATCTAATTTGTGTCGTTCTTACTCGCTTGGATGGTTGTCGTCGGGGTGTGATCTTTGAGGATGGATGTGCATCGGTGCAACAATGGGGTTGGCCTGCTGAGCACTTGTGGTTCGTATTCTCGGAGGCGAGTTAGGTTGGTTCCCGATCAGCGAGCGGCCGGGTGGTGGGCATGGAGGTGCCTTTCGGAGGGTGGTGTTGTGTAGGTGCTGGGCAATCTCCTTGGCCATGAGGATGGCGAGGGTGTCTGCATGAAGGACGATCGTGGTCCACATGTTGCCGG
This sequence comes from Avena longiglumis, assembly GCA_030063025.1. NCBI lineage: Eukaryota > Viridiplantae > Streptophyta > Magnoliopsida > Poales > Poaceae > Avena > Avena longiglumis. The sequence continues at coordinate 582,553,211 of CP125976.1, read as the reverse complement.
TTTGGTTGCTCTGGTCCAGATCTAGGCAGCATATGATTTGAACCCTTTCGACCTCGCCTCTCCAAGTGCATCTAGGTGCGTGTGACATGTGTTGGCTTATGGATGCTTTTGTGATGTGTGGCCAGTTGCTCAGGCTAAAGCTTTGCCTGATAGTGTTGGTGCCAGCGAAGGCGGCGTTCTCGATCATCGTTAATTCCCTAGAGGCGTCGTCGTGGGTTCCCCCCCCCACCATTGTTCTGGGTGAAAACTTTGGTTCGTTCTGCCGGACCGATCGACGGCGATGCTTTGGTTTTGTTCCCTTCCTGGAGGCACCGTCCTACAAACATTGGATATGTTCAGCTGGTCGTGGTGGGTTCATTCGATGGACGTTGGTGATGTTGGCTCGTGATGTGGTGTGACATGCGGCGATGGCTAGGCTCAGAGCCTCTTCTCCCTTGTTCTGGTTCTACATTTGGTGCTCGGGGTGAGCTATCTATTATTCGATGGAGCGGCGTCATTCGATCCATGGCGAGGGGGAAGTGTTCCCTCTTCGGCAATAGACGAATGGTAGCATGATGATAGATTCCCTTTTCGAAGTAGCGAAAACCTATCTCCCGACGGCTTGCTACTCTCACTGGTTGGCCTGACATTTGCTTGAATCTAGGTCATCGAGGGTTCCAGTGGATGAAGATTTTGTCATTTATAGGTCCCGCTTCATTTTATTTTCTTGTTGTATGCATGTTGTCTTTGTTTTTTCATCTTCTATTCTTCACAACACCTTAGCGTGTGCTCTCAATGTAAGCTGGTATTCTCAGCATCCATCTTTGCTTCTACCGCTTTGCCATTAAGGGCATCATTAATTTAATGTCTGATGAAATCCTTTTATCTAAAAAGTAGCTGACGGCCCAAGGTACCGGGATATGGTGAGAAGTTTTTTCAGGCGAAAGCTCGGCGGTTCGACGCCAACGGCGGTGATGCCTACGAGTATTGTAACCCCCTTGGGGGCATCGTTGTGGTTACCTTCCCCACAACAGGGCTCCGAGTGAAAACCTTTGCCCATATCGGTCTCGACGATGGTGGCATCTATGTTGTCAGCATCTTGGAGGCGTCGTTGTGGAGTTCATCTACCTTTTGATTCCATTTCATTGTCATCAGTAGGCATGTTCAGATTCTATGGCGAGACACTTCCGATGTTGGCGTGTGGCCATTCTCGGTGGCCTCCAATCTTATACACGTGACTTAGTTATCAACACTCTCTATCCTTGTTGTCTGCTGGCAGGATCGATGCTCCACGGTCCAGAGTGAGGGGGCAGGCGACCCTCTTCAGCGGCAACTTGGTGGGTGCGGTGCGACGAGGTATGGTGGTTTCACAAGGAGGCATGGTGGCAACTCTAGTTCGTAGTCTCGGGTGTTTTTTCAGGATGTGGCTACTCCTATTTGTTTGTTTATCTTTGATTTGTTTTATAAGAGGGTTCTCCCCATCTCCTTACTTTATATCGATTCAGTTGTGTAGATTTATTTATAAAGCGGGGCAAAATACTATTTCAAGAAGAAACTAGTCTATTTTTTTGAATAACATCTGAGCGGGATTCGGTAAACACCAAATCTATCTCGTTCCCAAATCTCTTTGGGGTTAAAATACTAGATAAGTAAACAAGGTATAAGTGAGGAAGTAGATGGGATGTATTCGAAAATTCCCTTTGCCTCGTGAGCCCCGGTACTCCTTATATAGTATTAAAAAAACTATATTTACATGTTTCAGAAAATATGTGAAACAAAATCCCGAAAGTACCTAATGATTTATCCCATAAACATGTAAAATCACAATTCAAAATATTTTGTATTCCAAGCTATACAAAAGTTGAACTTTTTATGAGATTTGAAATCAACATACGCAGATCTACAGTTTTATTATTTTTGTATAGCTCAAAATACATAATATTTTTAATTGATATTTTACACGTTCGTGTGATACATCATTAGCTACGTACATGATTTTGTTTCACAATTTTTTAATTTGTAAATATAGTTTTTACATTTTTTAATACTCAGTGAACACGGGTGTTATTTGCATTTTCCATTTAAATTAACGAGGATCAAAGAAGCGACTATTTATTGATAGAGGTAATAGGGCGATTTTACCATCATCTTATCAACTGTGAGTGGCAAGCAGTCAACGTCGTGCAGGCCGTCATTTTTACTCTGATCGTTCTTGGTGGTTTGAGCCGGCACTGTCCATGGAGTAGTCACTACACGAATGATGGCTACGCCAATTGTTGGGTGTTACGCTGACGGTCAAACGTTCGAAGCGTGTTGGTGTAAACCGTGACTAGATTAGTCCCAAGTAGTTGTCGGCGTAGCCTACGCTACGCCGCCGGTCGCCGTCGGTGTAGCTATTTTTTCTTTTACCTTATTAAACTTTGAAAAATTATAACTAAATTATTCGAATTCAGAAAAATACAAATAATATATCAAAATTTGCAGAAAAATAAGATCTATCTATCTACACTCAAATATTACATATTTGTAAATAAAAATTAAGTAAAACATAAAACATTATATATAGTTTAAAACAGGCACAAGAAATTCAAAACCGATCCAAATAATGTGAAACCTTCGCATGGTGTCATATTTTGTGACATAGTTACATGGAAAATATCAAACTTGGTATATTGATTATGTCTTAAAAAAACCTTCACAAAATGACCTATCTCATTCGAGATCTCCTGGCTTTCGGGTCAAATGGTCAATGTTATGGCAGAATCAAGGCATAGTTTGTGATAATATGTCCATATTATACATACATGTGCCTCATGGGATGACAAACAATATTGCAGCAGGAAATTTTCCTTTTCGTCGCACCAAAAAGCCATTTTCCAAGTGCAAAAAACAGACGGTTTTGTGAAGCAACCACCAAATGGATAATTAAAAATGTTGCCACCATGTTTTTCCAAAATACTAGACCACCTTACATGGATAATGTCCTAACAGGGGATCTACCTTTCGTTTATCCCTGACGAAAAAGACAAATTCCTGCTGAATCGGTAGGAAGTGGATCAGATATGAACTATAGGTATATGATATGATGCTCATGATTGTTTACAAAAATCATTTTTAGGTTCACAATATGATATTTTATCAGAGATTCACTTCAAGTTTATCGAGGCCCAGCCCCAAGCTAAGAATCTTCATGCCCGCTGTTCGAAAAAGTTTGATGATAGTTTAAAACAGGCATAAGAAATTCAAAAACGATCCAAACAATGTGAAACCTTCGCATGGTGTCATATTACGTGGCATAGTTACAAGGGAAAATATCAAACTTGGTATATTAATTATGTCTCAAAAAACCGTCACAAAATGACCTATCTCATTCGAGGTTTCCTAGCTTTCGGGTCAAATGACCAATGTTATGGATAGAATCAAGACATAGTTTGTGATAATGTGTCCATATTGTGCATACATGTGCATCATGGGATGACGGACAATGTTGCAGGAGGAAGTTTTCCCTTTTGTCGCACCAAAAAGCCATTTTCTATTTTCCAAGTGCAAAAAACAGGCGGTTTTGTGAAGCAACCACCAAATAGATAATTTAAAATGTTGTCGCCAATTTTTTTCCAAAATACCAGACCACCTTACATGGACAATGTCCTAATAGGAGATCTCAAACCTTTTCATCTATCCCTGTCAAAAAAGACAAATTCCTGTCGAATCGGTAGGAAGTGGGTCAGATATGAACTATAGGTACATGATATAATGCTCATGATTTTTTACAAAAATCATTTTTAGGTTTACAATATTCTATTTCATCAGAGATCCACTTCAAGTTTATCGAGGCTCATCCCCAAGCTAAGAATCTTCATATCCGATGTTCAACAAAGTTTGACGATAGTTTTAAACGGGTATAAGAAATTTAAAAACGATCCAAACAATGTGAAACCTTCGCGTGATGTCATATTATGTGACATAGTTATAAGGAAAATATCAAACTTGGTATATTGATTATGTCTCAAAAAACCTTCACAAAATGACCTATCTCATTTAAGGTTTCCTGACTTTCGGGTCAAATGTCCAATGTTATGGCTAGAATCAAAGCATTGTTTGTGATAATGTGTTCATATTGTGCATACATGTGTATCATGGGATGACGAACAATTTTGTAGGAGGAATTTTTCCTTTTCGTCGCACCAAAAAGCCATTTTCCATTTTTCGAGTGCAAAAAAGGACAGTTTTATGAAGCAACCACCAAATGGATAATTTAAAATGCTACTACCACATTTTTCCAAAATACTAGAATACCTTACATGGACAATGTACTAACAGTAGGATCTCAAACCTTTCCGTCTATACCTAGTAAAAAAGACAATTTTTTGCCGAATCGGTAGAAAGTGGGTCAGATATGAACTATAGGTACATGATATGATGCTCATGATTTTTTATAAAAATCATTTTTAGGTTCACAATATGCTATTTCATTAGAGATCCACTTCAAGTTTATCGAGACTCAGCCCCGAGCTAAGAATCTTCATTCCCGTTGTTCGACAAAGTTTGACGATAGTTTAAAACGGGCATAAGAAATTCAAAAAGCGATCCAAACAATAAAAAACCTTCGCGTGGTATTATATTATGTGACATATTTACAAGGAAAAATATCAAACTTGGTATATTGATTATGTCTCAAAAAACCTTCACAAAATGACATATCTCATTCGAGGTTTCCTGTCTTTCGGGTCAAATGACCATTATTATGGCTAAAATCAAGGCATAATTTATGATAATGTGTCCATATTGTGCATACGTGTGCATCATGGGATGGCGAACAATGTTGCCAGAGCAAGTTTTCCTTTTTGTCGCATAAAAAAACCACTTTCCATTTTTCGAGTGCAAAAATCGGACGGTTTTGTGAAGCAACCACCAAATGGATAATTCAAAATGCTGTCACCATATTTTTCCAAAATTCTAGACCACCTTAGATGGACAATTTCCTAACAGGAGGATCTCAAACCTTTCCGTCTATCCCTCGTGAAAAAGACAAATTCCTGCCGAATCTATAGGAAGTGGGTCAGATATAAACTATAGGTATATGATCTGATGCTCATGAATTTTTATAAAAATCATTTTTAGATTCACAATATTCTATTTTATAAAAGATCCAATGCAAATTTAGCGAGGCTCGGCCCCGAGCTAAGAATCTTTATGCCCGCCGTTCGACAAAGTTTGACGATAGTTTAAAACGGACATAAAAAATTCAAAACGATCGAAACAATACGAAACCTTCGCGTCGTGTCATATTATGTGACATAGTTGGAAGGAAAAATATCAAAGCTTCTATATTGATTATATCTAAAAAACCTTCACAAAATGACCTATCTCATTTAAGTTTTCCTGGCTTTCGCGTCAAATGACCAACGTTATGGCTAGAATCAAGGCATAGTTTGTGATAATGTACCCATATTATGCATGCATGTACATCATAGGATTACGAACAATATTGTAGGAGGAAGTTTTCCTTTTCTTTGCACAAAAAGCCATTTTCCGTTTTCCGAGCGCAAAAGTGGGGATTTTATGAAGCAACCACCAAATAGCTAATTCAAAAACAGGGAGGTTGTGATAAGTTATATGGATATCATATTTAGATTCCTTTCATTTTTCCGATCAATTTAGACATATTATTTATCGAATTCCGATTTACGGATTTAAAGATATTAATTATTCCATATTAAATAGAAAAATACAAAAAAGTAAAATTATTATATTTTATTTGAATTTAGTAATATTTTTATTTGAATTCAGTAATATTTTTACTTATTCATTGTTGTTTACTTAAATAAGTGTTTATAGTTTCAAAAAATAAAAAATGTGACATAATGATATAAGAGTTAATCGGATTGATATCATAGTATTGACAACTAGCTACAAATTGCTTCACGAAAACTGATTCGGAAGGAACTGAGATGTTAAGCGTGTTGGAGTTGGAGTAGTGTTAGGATGGGTGACCGACCGGAAAGGTTGATAAAGACTGCAATTTAATCAAAGATTAAGTGTAATTAGTGTTAAAAATGTTTCAGGTAATTCAAAGATTTTAAAAAAAGGTGAGAAAAATTCAAAAAAAAATATTTTTTGGATTTTTTTTACGACCTGCCGTTATTATGCCGACGGGGCTACGCCGAGGGTAAAGTCATCGCTACGCCAACGGCTAGAGCTACGCCGACGGCCAGAAGTGCCTTCATCGAGGGAGGTCTTTGCCGAGGATGCTACGCCGAGGACAGCCCTCAGCGTAGCCTACGCCGATGGGGATTGAGGATATGCCGACGGCTTTTGGCCCTCGGCGTAACGTGCCATTCCTGTGGTGAGTAGCCGTGCTATGCATTTGTGTATGCAATATGTCGTCGGACTTGGTGGTGTTTTGGTGGCTGGGATTTTGAATTTTACTGCTAAAACTAGTTGCATTTTGATTCTTATTTACTAAAAAAAATTTGGAAAACCTATAGAGAGCCGCTTTCAGGGAACGGCCGGTGAAAGATACGTCCCAAAGACGCTCACTTGTGCTCTCATGGATTCGATCCACGACATCGCCACAGGACGAAGAAGACGACTTCGTGGACTGGTGGTTACAGGTGTCGAGATCTATCCTCGAACTCTGCTCAAAGGGACATCTTCACTCATCATGTTGACATCATGGTGGATCTGGAAGCAGCGGAACGCGGTGGTGTTTAACAACGTATCGCTAACCTTTAGTGGTCTTCTGTGTACGATTAGGTCTGAGGTTAGGGCTTGGGCTGTTGTTGGCGCGATTGGTTTATGGGTCTTGATCCTGCAGCTCCATAGGTCTAGCGGGTAGAGTTGTATGGATGTAAGCTTTCTTTGAGCCGTGTATATGTTGTACAATGTATTTTTTCTATCAATAAATCCAAACCCAAGGTTTTACATTATCGCGTAAAAAAAGAAGACGGTCACTTGATATGACGAGCCCAAACCACCAATTCAGCGCCCTGTTGCGAAACTTTGTTTGGGGAGCATGGCTGAACACGATAGTTGATTTCCTTTGACTTTGCGCATTCAGAGGTTGTTCGTAGCGCTTGCAGATGCCGTTCGCATGCATAGAAAAAAGGGGCATGTACGGCAGAATTTAGTGGGTGTATTTGTTACGGCGCCAACTTAATGATATTAAGATTCTTGCCTAATAATTTTAAAATATCCGAAAAAAAAATTCGTCCTCTTATTTCCACAAAATTACTTATTTCTTTAGATTAAAATCTATCTATCATACTAGTAGTGTAGTTTGGAAAAGAGTATTTGAGAACATGGAGTGATCTCTTAAATCCCCAAAGAGTGAAAATACCGAGAGAAGTAAAACTAAACCAAAGAGAGGGTGTAGATGGGTTACATTTTGTTCCCATGTTAAAAAAAATGGGCGAAGTTCCCATGTTAGATTAATTGAGGACATGAGAACCAACTATTGATTGGGTATAGGTAAGCGGTTGATTTTACCATCATCTTACTATCAACTATGACCAACAAGCTGTTAGTGTCCACTTGTCCAACCCAGCATTCAGCCTACGTTCTGGACGTTTATACGTTCATGCGCTCACATCCCAATAATAAAAAGAGAGTCCACTCCATTCCAAAAGCCCGGACTGATGGGAGGAAGAAATCTCTTCCTTATAAGCTGGATGTGGCCTAGACGAGATGAGAATAAACCAAGCAGCCTCCACTAAGTCAACAGGCCCCTAACATCCTATCTCCATACCAGATGTTAGCGTTCACTGGTAACACTCAAATTTCACGTTACGGGCGTTTATGCACTCATGATAAATAAGAAGAGAGCTCAATCTATCTTAAAAGTCTGAACTAATGAGAGAATTGAATCTCTTCCTTATAAGCTGGGTATGACCTCCTTCCGTAGACGAGGTGAGACTAAACCAAACGAGCTCCACTAATCAATAGGCCCCTAACACAAGAAGTCAACGTCGTGCAAGCCGTCATCTTTACACTCATTGTTGTTGCCAAGATGCACGTTGTGTCGCTTGTTGCGAGTCCACATCTGTACATCTCGCTCTGATAGTGAGTTAGGTGACGCGTGTCTCTGATCGTGAACTCGTAACACATCATGCCACGAGCACATATATATCATGACCAGGTGTACCAAAGTACATTTAGCATGTTAAAACCTATTCTCAACAAAAAATGCATGTTAAAACCTTTCGGTCGTTCCATTATGCGTGGTTGGCGGTTAAGCTTGCACTGTCGGTCCGGAGTAATGACACGCGGGAAGCCGCAGGAAGGACGTCGATGACAATGACACGCCGCACATGCCATGCCGGTAGCACCGGCCGGCGCCATGAGTCCATCACCCATGACGGTACTATAAATACTACTACGAGTACACATTGATTCGTACATCCAGCCATCACAACTTCCACAAGTAGGAGGAGTAGACATTGATTTGTACAGCCAGGCGCCAGCCACGCACGCATAACGGCCAATGGGCTCCGCGCACGCCGACGCCGACGTCAAGCCGCACGCCGTGTGCGTGCCGCTCCCGGCTCAGGGGCACGTCACGCCGATGCTGAAGCTGGCCAAGATCCTCCACTGCAGGGGCTTCCACGTCACCTTCGTCAACTCCGAGTTCAACCACCGCCGCCTCCTCCGCTCCCGCGGCGCCGCCGCGCTCGACGGCATCGAGGGGTTCCGCTTCGCCACCATCCCGGACGGTCTGCCACCGTCCGACGCCGACGCCACCCAGGACGTGCCGTCGCTCTGCCGCTTGACCAACGCGACCTGCCTCCCCCACCTCAAACGTCTCCTCGCCGACCTCAACGCCTCCACCGAGTCGCCGCCGGTCACGTGCATCGTCGGCGACGACGTCATGAGCTTCTGCGTCGACGCCGCCCGGGACATCGGCGTGCCATGCGCGCTGTTCTGGACGGCCAGCGCATGCGGCTACATGGGCTATCGCAATTACCGCGCCCTCTACGACAAGGGCCTCTTCCCACTCAAAGGTACCACTAAGCTACGAGAGAAAGTTTTACGGATGGATGAACTGAATCGTGTCCTGTGAACATGGATGGGTGCAGATGCGGCGCAGCTGACGAACGGGTACATGGAGACGCCGGTGGACTGGGCGGCGGGGATGAGCAGCCACATGCGGCTCAAGGACTTCCCGACCTTCATCTGGTCCACGGACCCGGACGAGTACATGGCCCACTTCGCCGTCCACGTGACGGAGCGGATTGCCGAGGCGGACTCCGTGATCCTCAACACCGTCGACGAGCTGGAGCCGGCGGCGCTGGACGCGATGCGCGCCTTGTTCCCGCCCACCTTGCCCATCCACACCCTCGGCCCTCTGGCGTTCCTCGCCGAGCAGATCGTGCCCAAAGGCGGCCTGGTCGACGCGCTGGGCTCCAACCTGTGGAAGGAGGACCTCACCTGCTTCCGCTTCCTGGACGGCAAGGAGCCCGGGTCCGTGGTGTACGTGAACTACGGCAGCATCACGGTGATGACCAACGAGGAGCTGCTCGAGTTCGCGTGGGGCCTGGCCAACAGCGGGCAGGCCTTCCTGTGGATCATCAGGCCGGACCTCGTCAAGGGCGACGCGGCGGTGCTGCCGCCGGAGTTCCTGGAGTCCATCGAGGGCCGGGGCGTGCTGGCGAGCTGGTGCCCGCAGGAGGAGGTGCTGCGGCACGACGCGGTGGGCGTGTTCCTGACGCACTCCGGGTGGAACTCCACGGTGGAGAGCCTCTGCGGCGGGGTGCCGATGCTGTGCTGGCCATTCTTCGCGGAGCAGCAGACCAACTGCCGGTACGGCTGCATGGAGTGGGGCGTGGCCATGGAGATCGGCCACGACGTGCGGCGGGAGGCCGTGGAGGCCAAGATACGGGAGGCCATGTGCGGCGAGAAGGGGAAGGACATGAGACGCCGCGCCATGGAGTGGAGGGAGATCAGCGCCTGCGCGACGCGGCCCGGCGGGAGGTCGTACGCCAACCTCGAGAAACTTGTCGCCGACGTGCTCCTCTCGGGTGGCAAGCCGATCGAGCTGTTAAAACGTTAAATTACTCTGATGTACTTGATGCCAGCACCGACGTGCTGGCGAGTATCTTGTTGGCAATGTCAGTGCACGCAGTGGAGTGGATGCGATTCGCTGTATCAGAACCGATGCTATATTACTGTACTAGTGCCTTGATGCCAGTAATAAACAAAGCAAGGTCCAATAGCGTTTAGTAGATCCTTTTGACCACCTCTGCTGTAAACTATCTGGCTTTTTGAGCCCCTTTCGAATGAAAATTCAGGTGGGAAACTTCACACCCGATGACCATTAAAAAAACAAAATATAAGGAAAAAACGTGTCATTCCTAGTCTTTCGAAACACACACAAACATAAGTTGTTAGGGTATTTTTTATTTTTTCCGTGGCATTTTTTTTGAGGTACTTGGTCTTTTTTGTGCGCCACTTAATCCTAATGGTGCGGCCATGGGGCGTCGCGTGCGCACCACCGCTCACACGTTCGCGCGCTAGCACGACTAAAAAAACTATCCGCTCCAGGCTTTTTCTCTTTGGTAGATCGGTTCCCACTTCTCTGACCGGTCTCATATGTGTCGGGTGGGACAGGGAACTGATCCATAAGTAGAGTTTTCAATAAAAATTAGTTTTTGGCACTTTAGAAGTTGATGGGCTTTTTTTAAGCCTTTGTGCCAATGGAGCGACAACTTCTTCAATAAGTTCCTTTTCGACGTTAATGATGGTGTTGGAAGATCAAGTAATTTTAAGATTGTCGCGAGGAGTTTTGTCCTCGAAGTATTGATTCCGACTGCTACATCCTCGATAATGATGATTCGTAATCTAGGGGCTGTTTGGTTCAGAGAGTATCATTCAGGGGATGAGGATATCCCCCACCAAGTGGTTAGGGATAACCACTTTTGATGTTTGGTTGAGTGTGAGGAATGAGCCAATTTTTTGTTTGGTTAGAAGGATAAAATGTGGTTGGGGACGAGGGATGAGGGAAAGACCATCTCTCCCAGTCTCCACCGGACCCGACCACCTTGTCGCCCCTCCATGGCCACCGCCCCCAGGCCCCTCGCCCTCCCTAACCACCGGCCCCGTCGTCCTCCCTTGCCACTGCACCATTCCCCTCCTTCGCCACCGCCCTCCATGGCCAGACTTGCCGCCAAGGCATGCGCCCCTCGCCTCCATGGCACCTCCCTCCTCGAGCCATCCCAGACCAATATGGGAGAGGAAAGAGATGTACTTGCTGCCGCTATGCCCTGTTGTGTCCCGGCCGCTGATCTTGAGTACTTGCCGCTGCCTGATTTTTCTTAATGCCGCCACCTTGCTCATGAGAGAGAGAGAGAGAGAGAGAGAGGAGCGGAGAAACTGGGAAAGGATAGGATCGGGTCGGGCGGTGAGCAAGAAAAACAACGCAATTGTGTTTTCGGGGTGAGACTATGCGGGAGCCAGAAGTGGTTGGGCTCATTCGCCCGATTTTGTGGGATGAGCTGAGCCACCGTTTTGAGAGAATATTCTAGGAATCTGGTTATCCCCATCCCCTCTCGCCTCTGAACCAAACAGCTGGCAACCACTTTTTTAGTGGCTACCACTAACCACTTAGGGATATTCCTTGAACCAAACACGCCCCTAGACTCTCCAACAATGTCGACTAGACTGTTTGGTTCGTCTTCTCTAGAATACTGATGTTGGTGTTTTTACCGATATTGATTGGTTACTCTAATGGTTGCACGTGTGCCTTGGCATTGCGGCTCAAGTTAAAATCTTGTAAGAACCCGATAGTTACAGGTCTATGGTTTAGTGGCTATATCGATTTAGAAAAGTAAGATTGCGTCATGGGAGAAGAAAGAGTTTGTAGATCTCGATAATTTGCTACTCCCTCTATCTTAAAATAGATGTCGCAAATTTATTAAAAGTTAAATAAACCAACATACTAAATACTGTCTAGATTACCAAAATATATAAATCTGCGACATCTATTTTGAGACTTTAGACTTTACATTATATAATTGTTGAAGAAAATTGTTTGCATCAATAAATATACTGATTTTTTTTTTGTGAAATTCCACCAATCTATTAATAATCATCAACAATAGTAAAAAAAGCCTTAAAAGTAATAAAAATTACAAATAGACCGATGGACCACCTAACGACGCTATATTGATTGTGAAGAAAAAACAAAGCAAGGTCCGTTGCTAATTGCTCCATTTCTTGGAAGCAAATGGCCGTCGGCACGCGCGCAGAGAGCGGTGCCGTGAGGATCCTCCTGACCGTGACGCGCGCAACAGATAAGATCAGATCGAGACTCCTACGCCGGAACGGAGCCCTCTGCCTGAGACGCCTCCCTAGGTCCCACTCGTCTCATTCTGATAACCTGATCCATTTATTCCTTATCGATATATCGATTGCTTGCCTTAGCCAGCCGCGAGCGCCTTCCCCCTCCTATCACCCCACTGCTCCACCGAAATCGACCACCACGGTCACGTTCGCAGCTGCCGACACGTATTTTGAAATGCATTTCCCACGCCACAAAGCTGTACCGAAACTATTATACTCCCTTTGTCTTAAAATAGATGTATTGGGTTTAGCAAAATTTGGATAAATTTATATGTTAATAGTGTATAAATTAATATAAATATTGATAAATCTGCGACATCTATTTTGAGACAGAGAAAGTAGTTTTTTTACAAAACATATGCATGCTCTCCTCACAAAAAAGAAATTTGCCACAAAATCTCTAGAAATTTGTACTCCAATGTCCTTTCAGGCCTTGCAAATCCCGGTGGCTCCCATTCCCTTTCTAGCTAGGTTTTCTGCCTTCATTGGGTGGTGAGACGATGAATGACAGCATCCAAATGTCACAATAATGTTTTTCTTTCCTTATCCCGATATAAAAGTCACGTGGAGTTGTGTGTCAAGCGAAACGTAATTTACAGGACGTAGCAGATGCAAATTTACAGAAAGAAAAATATAGATGCAACCAAAACCAAAAAGATGCAAACTTCAGACAAAAGAAATGATATATAGCCGTAACTCAAGAATTTTAATTTAATTGAAACTCCTACCCTTAAATTTGCAGCGACCGAGCTTAACTTATGAGTGATACTGAATAGATATTTTGTTTTATTACCTATCAAAATAGTCACATAAAAAATAAGGATCGGATCAACCTGTTATGTAGAAAGAATCTGAGTAGAAGACTGAGTTCTACTACACATTAAGGTTGCCTGGGATGAGCTTGTAGAAACTAGGAATAGCTGCTTTTCTGTTTCCATCATGAATGGCTACATGTGCCGAGGTCGAGGGCAGAGAGGAAGAGCGCAAGAGATTACAAGTAAACAAGTTAGCAAGATAAATTATATAAAGGGCCCTGAAAAATTATATAAATTGGTCAATAGCTGCAAGAAATCTTTGCTATCCATATTGTCCACCCCCTCCCTGTTTAAACAACCGCCCACGTATGGAGATGCACAAAACAAATTCGTAAGTAAGTGCTCTATAGGACAACACACGCCACCCTTCCTCATCTATGAGTGTGCCTGGGCATAAAAACCTCACAGCTATTTGTGGATAGTAGTTTGCTAATATTATTCGAAGTAACAATCATTGAGTTCAAGAAAGGTGCCCAGAAACCCAATGCCCCTGATCAGATTCATCTCGCGCTCACCCTTGAATTTTTTTATCACGTCATCGAAGTAAGGGGCATTGCATCTGCCGTAAGCTCTCGAAAGTCGAAACAAGATCAACATCATATCTTTTGACCAAGATAACAATTGTGTAAGCAGGTAGAAATCCTAGAAAAGTACCGAGTGTACACACATGACAAAATGATAAGCACCATATCGTTTTCATGCAGAGAAACATGACATGGCACACTAAAGGAAATGGAAGCCCTTATCCTAAATAATGATGCGGGTGGTTTTGCACATTTCTGCACGAGAATATAAGCAACAAATATACATAAAACTAAGGTAAAAAGAGGGAATATAAGCAACAAATATACATGAATGTAAAGTTTGACACGGCATGCCTTGAAAACATATATTTGAAAGAAGGTATCGTATCAGACATCCATTTTTTTACAATATCAAACAAGAAATATCATGCAACCACTGAGTTCTTGCTATGTGTTGGTTCCTGGATCGTCTAGCTCTTTAACATGACTCCCTCTGTGAATTTCGTCATTAGTTTAGTCGTTGTCTTTGCTATCCATATGACCATATTGTCCACCCCTCCATGTTAAAAGAACCGCCCCACTTGTGAAGATGTAGAGAACATATTGATAACTGCTTGGAAGTGATCCACATCACAACACATGCCATCATTCCTCGTCTACGAGTGTCCGTGGACATCACAAGCTACAGCCTAGAAACCCGGCAACTCTTAGTTGATTTTCTTTTCCAACTAGCTATTCCACTTGCTCAACTGAAATACAAAGATTCATCTGCAACTCTTAGTTTATAGTTCGTTTATATCATAAGCAGAAAGTGATACCAAAAACACAGAGATGGAAACACTCGGAAAATTATTGATAAGTAGTATACCCTTAGAAAACTAGATGCTAGTGGCTATGCACCCCCAGAAGCTTAACCCCTACTCTTTCCGTCCCAGAGGTTAAGGCTTATAATTTTTTTTAAAGGTCAATCTATGAAAAGTTTGACCAAATTTTTAGAAAAATTATCAAGAACTATAATATCATATAGATATCATGTAATATGTTTCTTGATGTATCAAGAGTATTAATTTCGTAATATTAATATTAATATTTTTCTAAAAAATTGCTCAAACTTTATATAGTTTGACTTTTAGAAAAAATATATAGCCCTTAAGCTCTCGGAGGGAGGTAGTATACCTTGATCCCACCAGAAACAAAAACGAATCTGATGTGGTTGGTTGCAATTACTTTGAATCATAAAACGTCTAAACCTGACACAGTACAAAAGTGGGTTGTGGACATAGACATCAAAAAAATTGCTAGCATCCACTCCCGACATTCCTCATATATAACTGTTTGGGAAATCTAATCCCCAATACCCTCCCGTAAATTAGAAAGTCATGGTGAAATTCAAGCCATACAAGCAACGGCTGCACCTCATCTGAAATGAATACTACATTCGAATCGGAACAAAATTGTCCTCCGATGACCAGGACACCTAGTCCCACACAAACAACACGCTCAAATCAAAGCACGAGCCACAACCCTAGAAATCGAAAATAACCTCCAGATTATTGGAAGCTGCAGCACAGAATTGGTGAGACTGAATCAGTTTACCTACAGGGACGTCTCGACGGCGCCTGCCGCCTGCCGCCTGGCCAGGCTCGGTGCACGGCCGGGACCTCCACAGGGACCTCCTCCCCTTTCTTCCGCTCTCTCTCACTGTCCTCCGTCTTTCACTCTCGCTCTCATTCCCACTGTCCGGCGAGACGATGGACACAAAAAAAATCCTAGTGACAAAAGCCCACACGTACAGGCCCAGAACGACCCACAAAACAAAATAACAAGAAGCCCATACATCCCACTGCATACGGGCCGAGCGCCTATAACCACAGGACAAAACACGACGCAAACGACATTAGTCTGGCACAAATTTTAGCACCCGATCAAACGGCTACCAAGTCGACTGAGAATTAAGATGGCAAACCCCTGAAACAATAGCAACAAATGAAGCTAATTTTTTAAAAATAATATAAGTTGTTTAATAAATTTTACGAATAATACATAAAATTGGGTATTGTCAAATATAACGCGTCCTTGGGCCTTGATTTCTGACCACATCATGTCAGTGAGCCATGCCCCGACTAGCTTGTCGGAGGCCAGGTGTGGCAGAGTGACAATCGGGGAACGCACTCTGACTGGACTAATTGGGGTCTTAACCTCAGATTAGCCTTGAAGCCCTGAGGCATGTATGGATCATGCGACGTGTTATCTTAACCTAAGTAAACTTGATCAGTTTGAAGTGAGTACTGACTCGAGGAATAGAAAATTGCACGGATTTTGAAATTGGCTCTGGCGATGGCTTGGGCGATCTGCGCAGCGCTGTGGACCCGCGTCGGCGAGCGTCGGCTAGGGCGCTGGCTCCTCCGCGCTCCTGGCCTCCCCTTCCCTCCCTCGCCTCCCCGCCATGGCGCTCGGGCTGATGCGCGACTCCGCCCCTGCGTTGGGTGGCGTCGGCAAGCTCGATGTTCAGCGGGTGCCAAACTGGGGCCTCGCCGGCGGTGCTCCTCCGGCGGGTCAAGGACCGCCGCCTGGTCCTCCTTAGCGCGACGGAGGTGGTTATTGAGGCCCACGATCTCCGGCGAGGCGAGTTCGTCGGCGCGGGCAATGTTGTGCTTTTCCCCGCTCACCGTGTCCTGGTGGGCGGTCAGGTGCGTTCTCCCCTTCCCCCGCTCTTGTGCAGGTCTCCCCGGGCGGCTACGCGGCGTCCTCCGGCGGTGGAACCTTCCCCCTGCCCCCGATGTCCCCGGCCGAACTAGCGGCGGCGGGCGACCTGCAGGGTCGCAGCTGGGCCGACATGGCCGGGGAGGAGCCGGTCCTGGCTCTCCAGCCCTGCGAGGCCCCCTCCGCAGGGCCGGAGCTCCCGACGCCGGCGTCACCTGTCCCGGTGGCATGGACCTGCGCCCTGCCAGAGCGTGGCGTGGCCACCCCCCGATGCCTCTCCGTCCTACGTCGGCTGGTGCTAGGGAGTTCATCTCCTCGGCCGCCTTGAGGGATGGTAGACGGAGAGGCGGCTCATCACTGTGGCGAGCGGAGGATCCCACTGGCGGCATCGCTGCAAAGGAGAGGGGTCCCGTCCCGGGGGTTGGCAGCATCTTGGTGGGCCGGGGCCCTGCACCCGGCCTGCCCTCGGCCCTGGGACAGGGGCTAGGGTTGGGCTTGAAAGCCCAATTCTCGGCCTTGTCCCCATCTCCTCCCACCCCGCAGGTTCCTGCCCCATCCCAACCAGCTCCCCTCCGCCTCTGTCCCGTATCCCGACCCCGTCCTCCCCGCCGCCGTCGGGTGATCCTCCGCCCCGGCCTCCCTTCGCCGTCATCAGGCCGACCTCCTACAAGGAGGCCCTGATGGCCCCCGTAGCACTCCAGCTGCCTCTGGCATGGAGACTTCCACCTCGATCGCCCGCCTCCCCCGTGGGCTCTCCGTCACATGGCCGGGCGGGCCCACTGGCTACCAGTCCTCCCTGGCGCCAGCTCTGCCAGGCCAGCGAGCCCCGCGCATCCCGCTCTCCTCCTCGGGCCACGGGTCGAGCCTCGACACCGGTCCCCCGCCTTGGCCAGTGCGGGTCCACGTGCAACCTCGCCCAGCCCGCCGCAGCTGCCTCTCTCGCTGAGGCCGCCCAGAGGCGGTCTGCAGCAGCGAGCCTGGCGTCCGTGGGCGGCGTGAGGTCGCGGGTGAGCAGAGACGGCCACCATGGCGGGTTCCCCCGGCCCCTCCTTTGGGCCAGCCTCCCTCCCCGCCACCTATGGGATCCGCCTCTGGTCTGCCTGGGGCTCCAGCAAAGAAGAAAAAGAAATCCAAGAAGAAGAAGAAGAAGCCCGCCACCGCGTTTCCTCCTGCTGGTGCTCCCTCGGGTGTGAGTCAGGCCCCGGTACCCCGCCCTAGTTGTCAGTGCCTCGATTACTACGGCCACGGGGTCAACGGTGGCTTCTACTACATTGACCTGGGGGGCGTCCAGATGGCGGTTCCTGAGACCCTCGCGACGGTGACCCTGCGCCCAGCCCCCTGCACCAGGTGGAGGTGACGGAGGACCTGATCCACCAGGAGTTCTACGAGGTCCTCCCAGGGCACCCGTGGCCGGTGAGGAAGATCTCAGACACTAAGTTCACAGTGTCGTTCCCCTCCGTGGCGACTCTGCGAATGTGTGCCATTGGGGCCTCCTTCACTCTGCCGATCCACCAGCTGTAGGTCCTGATCAGGTCCTCTATTGCCGACCAGGGGGTCACCGCTACTCTGTCAGAGGTGTGGCTTCGCTTATCGGGCGTCCCCCCCGAGGCGAGGAGGCCTGAGGTGATTTCGCTCATGGCTCAGACGGTGGTCAAGTGCTTGGAGGTTGATCTGCTTTCTCTCGCTGGCATCGGGGCCATCCGCCTTCGCGTTCTATGACCCGACCCGGCCGTGTTTCCGGTGACTATCGAGCGCTTCTTCTTTGACCGTGCTGGTAGGGACCTGCTGATGGAGCTCGACGACCCCCTAGCAGTGACAGGCCCTGGCTCCACCTCTCCATCCCCGCCCCCGGATGATGACCTGGGAACGGTACGGGGGTGGAGGGTCGGATGAGGACTCCGTTAGAGAGGATTCCCCGGAGGTGGCCAAATCTCCGGCTGTGGAGGCTCCTGCTCCTACCACGTCCCAGCAGACTACGGCTGGCGGTGGGGTGACTGGCCGCGCAGCCGGGGGTGCCGGGCCCTTCTTCCCGGATCGTCAGCCGCTGTCTAGGAGTGCCCCGGCCAAGCTGGTGCCGGTTGATCTCCCCCGCCACACTCGTCCTTCCCTGCAGGAGCCGCTCGCCTTCGACATCGCCCAGTACGGCTCCAACCTCGACAAGTCTCAACTGTTCTCGGGAGGGGAGCAAGGAGTGCCCCCTCCCTCCTCCATCCTGGCTTCGTCGTCTGAGGATACCTCGGGGAGCGTGGGTCTGGATGTGTTCCCCCAGTCCTCCTCGCGCTCCCCCGGGGTGGTGTGCTACTCCCTCGCCCCCAACACTCTGATTCTGGGCGCTGGGGGTGTTGGAATTATGCCCTAGAGGCAATAATAAAGATGTTATTATTATAATTCTTGTTCATGATAAAGTTTATATTCCATGCTAGAATTGTATTAAGCGGAAACTTTAATACTTGTGTGGTTTGTGAACAACACCGTGTCCCTAGTACGCCTCTATGGACTAGCTCATTGATCAATGATGGTTAAGGTTTCCTAACCATAGACATGAGTTGTCAATTGATAATGAGATCATATCATTGGGAGAATGATATGATGGATAGACCCAAACAAAGCAGAGCAATTAGATCGTGTCATCGTGTTCGTCTTTGCGAAGCTTTTTCTATGTCAAATATTGTATTCCTTAGACCATGAGATAATGCAACTCCCACCGGAAGAAAGCTTTGAGGTCATCAACGTCATCCTATGAGAGGGTGATCATAAAGGTGTCTCTCGGTGATCGGAAAGTATCTGTTGGGTTGTATGTATCGAGATGGAATTTGTCCCTCCCAAGTTGGAGAGATATACTTGGGCCCACTCGGTAATCGATATCAACACGCTTGCAAGCATGTGGTTAAGGAGTTAATCACAAAGTGATATCGGATTACGGAGCAGTAAAGTACTTGCGTGAACGAGATTGAACTAGGTATGACGGCAACGATCGAATCTCGGGCAAGTAAAATATCGCGACGAAGGGAATATATATATGGGATTGATTGAATCGACATCGTGGTTCATCCGATATGATCATCGATGAATGTGTGAGTCAATATGGGTGCCTGCACCCGCTGTTGATTATTGGTAGAAGATCATGTTCGCATATTCTCGAACTCAGCAGGTCACACACTTAACGTGTCTCGGCGCTAGGATAGATTGGATAATTGGTTTATGAATTTTTTTGGTCTCGGATGGGATCCGGACATCACGAGAGGTTCCGGAGTGGTCCGAGAATAAGATTCATATAAAGGCGATTTTGGAGTTCGGAATTGTTCCGGGTTAATCGGTATTGTACCGGAAGCTTCTAGAACCTTCCGGAAGGGGACCAACGTGGCCCCACCTTCCTGGAGGGGGCATGGGCCTATGAGGGAGTATCCTGGCCGCATTGGGCCAGGGGCACAAGGCCCCATAGGGCCCAGCCGATACTAGAGAGTTTAAATCGTTTAAACTAGAGATAGGGTTTCTAGAAGAGGGGAGAGTCCATGCCCCCCACTCCTTATCCTTTGGGCTTGGGGGAGGGGCTAGGGATGCGCCCCCCTCTATATAAAGAGGGGTGGGGGCGCACCAACCCCCCACACCTCTCCTCCAAACCCTAGCCGCCTTTCTACCCTTCCTCTCTCCCTCCCGACTGTTTGTAGGTGAAGCCCTGCAGCAGAAATTCTCCACCATATACACCACGCCGTCGTGTTGTAGATACAATCTATCTCTCCACCATACTTGCTGGTCCGAGGAAGGAGGAGACGTCGAGGTGCTGCACGTGTGCATCTCACGGAGGCACCGCAACTTGTGGTGCTAGATCGGATCGGATCGCGAGGAGGAGAAGCGAGTACGACTACATCACCCACGCCCGTTAAACGAGCGTTCATGTCGAATCTTCAAGGGTATGAAGATCTAATCCAATCTCTCTCGTTGTTTGCATCTCCTAGATTAGATCTTGGCTTTCCCTCTGTTCGCATCCGTAAACCATTTTGATTTACTATGCTGCGAAACCCTTCAGAGGCCTCCTCGTCGCCTCCCCCTCTCGGGCCCTGTGGTGCGCGGTTAGGTCCCCGGCCTCCCTCTCGCCCTCGCGCCCGTGACGCATTGCGGGAGAGCGGAGTGGGGGCCCAGGGCCGCAGCCGACGATCGCGAAACGGGCTTCCCAGAGGGTGACCGCCCGCGATGAGTTTTCAGGTACCCTCCGTTCTCCTCCTCCCCCGCATCTTGCGCTTCTGGCTTGCCCTCGGGCTCTAGGTTCTCGGTTTTGGAGGAGGTGCCCCTGGACCACCTGAGTGGGGTGGCTGCTGATTGTGGTATTGTGTTTCGCGGCGAGAAGGGCCCCTGGCTGGGACAGATCGTGGCCATTAAGGCTCGGGAGGTGTACGAGGCCGTTGCCGCCCGCCTGCACGGATGCACGGAGCGAACGGCCCTCATCTTTGGCAGCCCTGCTCCTCGGATCCCGGGGCCAGCTCGGCTCCACCCCCTGCACCTGATAGCGGGACGCCTTCCTTGAGGAACCCCTGGCCTGGGAGGCCTCGAGGGCGCCCCCCGAAAGCCCCAGCTCCTTCCCCCATGATGGTCCCCTCCCGCTCTGCCCCCAGTAAGGGGGCCGCCGTCGAGTGATCGTTCTTATTAACATCCTCCGGGCGTTTCGGTGTTCATTTGGAACATCCGGGGGTTCGGGCAGGAAGGGCGCCGTCGTCAGATCGAGTACTTGCGTCAGGAAGATGTGGACATCGTGGGCCTGTAGGAGACGAATCGCCAGGATTTCTCGATTGGGAAGCTAGAGGCCCTGTCCAGACATAATTTTTTCTGGACGTGGCTTCCGGCCTTCGGTCACTCGGGTGGTATCCTCCTGGGGGTGAAGGAGGAGACCTTCGAGCTAGAGGATATGGACCGCGGGGACTTCTTCGTGAGCATGGCCCTCACCCATAGACAATCACGCCTCAAATGGGAGGTGGTGATTGTGTATGGCCCCGCGGACCATAGGAGGTCCCAGGAGTTTTTGTTGGAGCTCAAAGCCAAGGTGGAGCGTACGGAGACCCCCGTTATAGTGGCTAGGGACTTCAATCTAATTCACTCCACCGCGGACAAGAGCTCGGTGAACGTGGACCTCAATAGGATCAGGTTGTTCAATGACTGCATCGCTGACCCTGCGCTTAGGGAGATCACCTGGGTGGGGGCTAGGTTCACCTGGACCAACAATAGGTTGGACCCGGTCCGATGCGTCTTGGATCGGGTCTTTGTCTCGATGGACTGGGAGCTGGCGTTCCCTCTTTGCTCCCTCCGCGCGGTCACCAGGGTGGGCTCGGACCATACCCCCTCCTCCTCTCCTCAGGAGGTGGGCGCCCTCCTAGGTCACATCGCTTCCACTTCGAGAACTTCTGGCTCCACCAGAGGGGCTTCGTGGAAGCTGTGCGAGCTAGGTGGTTGGAGGCGTCGGCCTCCCCGCCCGTACCTTCTGTACGGTGGACGTCTGGCACCATTGCGCATTGTTGGCACGCCAACGGATGCGGGTTAGCGCAAATGGGGCTGCGCTCGGCCGAAGGTGATTCTTCAGAGATCCGGTCGGACATGCAGCGGCCTGTCGGCTGACGATTGGGCCCATAGGTATTCCATTGAGACCTCCATTATGGAGATCTATAAGGGTGAGAAGGCATTCTGGCGGCAGCGGAGCCGCCAGAACTGGACCATCCATGGGGAGTCTAACACGGCCTACTTCCATGCCATCGCGAATGGCAGGAGGAGGAAGTGCTCGATCCCCGCCTGGCTGCAGACTCCTCGAAAACGAGGCCATCTCAGCCCATATTTATGCCTTCTACCGGGACCTGTTCTCGGCCTCCCCGAGATCGGGGCTGGCCCTGGGGCTTGATTTTTGGCCGGAGGATGCCCGAGTTAACGTCGAGGAGAATAGGGAGCTGACCCTACCCTTTCTCCTATCGGAGGTCGCCGAGGCCATCAACTCTATGAAGGCCAACTCGGCACCTGGGCCAGATGGCCTTCCGGTCGTGTTCTTTTAGACGTTCTGGTCTAAGTTGAGCCCGGTGATCATGCACATGTTTCAGGAGTTCTACATTGGGACTCTTGTCATGTCGCGGCTCAATTTTGGGGTGATTACCTTGATCCCCGAGGTAGTGGGGGCCACGGATATCCGCCATTTTAGGCCGATCACGGTGATCAATGTCATCCAGCGGATTTTCGCGAAGGTCCTCGCCCTTCGCCTCGCGTCGATCATGGAACGCTTGGCCCATCCTCTTTAGTTTGCCTTCCTTAAGGCCCGCCTTATTCATGATGGTATACTTGCTCTTCATGAAATCATTCATGAGGTGAAGGTATCCCATCAGAAAGGGGTGTTCCTTAAGCTAGACTTCCAGAAGGCCCACGATAAGCTGGATTGGGCGTTTCTGAGGCAGGTTCTCGAGCGTAGAGGTTTTGAGGATAGGGTGATATCGTGGATCATGCAATTCGTGATGAGTGGGAGCACGGCGATAAACGTGAATGGGGAGGTGGGTCCTTATTTTAGACCCTCTTGCGGCGTTAGACAAGGGGACCCTATCTCGCCCTTGATCTTTAACGCTGCGGTGGATGCCCTGGCAGGGATCTTGGACAGAGCCAAGGTTGCTGGCCACCTATCAGGGGTGGTGGGGCATCTAATCCCCGGAGGTGGTATCACCCACCTCCAGTATGCAGACGACACTGATGTTCAGGGTTCAGAGTCGGACATCATTAACCTCAAATTCTTACTGCTTTGTTTTGAGTATATGTCTAGACTCAAGATTAACTTTGACAAGAGCGAGGTTATGGTCCTTGGGTTCCTCAAGGACGAGCGGCAGTTGATTGCTGACCGGCTTAACTGCCGGTTAGTGGACTTCCCCATCTCCTACTTGGGGTTGCCCATGCGCGACTCGCGGGTTCCGATCAGGGACTTGACCCCCATGGTCGCAAAGGTTCGGTCCAAAACCGAGTCGTGGCGTGCTCGCCTTACGTCCAAGGGGTCCAAGACGTTCCTGATCAATTCCTGCCTGTCCAGCCTCACCATGTATCAAATGGTCCTGTACCTGCTGCCCGAAGGAGTCCATGCAGACTTTGCGAAAGAGTTGTCGCGATTCTTTTGGGCGGCAGGCGACGGGCACCAGAAATACCATATGGTGAAATGGGCTGATATTTGTACCCCCAAGTATCTTGGGGGTTTAGGGATCCTAGACTCCCGCCGCTTCAATGTGGCCCTGCTCCTTAAATGGGTCTGGCGTATCCTCCATGAGGATGGAGGTATGTGGATCCAGCTGATTAAGGCTAAATACCTTCGTGGCCGTCCCTTGCTGGCGTGCGAGCGCCATGAGGGATCCCAGTTTTGGAGGGCTCTTCGGGACATAAAGCACCTCATCCGCCGCGGGTTAACCTTTGCGGTTGGGGATGGCCAGGCCGTCTGCTCGAAGACCCTGGTTGCTTGAGGTCCCCTCAGCGGTAATTCAGCGCTCTTTGCTATTTGCGTGGCCCCGATGTTAGTGGCGGAGGCTATGCAGGAGGACCAATGGAACATCCTGTTCGAGGACCTCAAAGGTGAGGCGGCGAACTTCAGGAGGCTGGGGTTCCCTGCCCCTATCCTTCTCCGGGGAGAGGGATTCGGTGTCATGGAACCAGTCTCCCTCGGGAGCCTTCTCTGTTAGCTCGGCTTACCGGACCCTCTTCCAGGCCCGTGGCTCCTTGGATGGCTCACATGTGGAAGGCCCTCTTCCCCGAGTGTGCGCATCTTCTGTGTGATTACTCGGGACCGCCTCTCCGGGTGGAGGTCATGCAAACATAACGGCCCGGGTAATGGCCTGTGTCCTCTATGTGGGACCCCGGAGTCTAGCACCCACATAATGTTCACTTGCTCTGCCGCCCAGTTTCTATGGAACGTTATCCGCGAGGCCCTGGGTCCGGCTTGGCAGGCCCAGGAGCTTGGAGAGTTCCTGGAAACTGAGGCGACCAGCACCAGAAGTGGGCGCCACCTTTTCTGGTTGGTGATCGCGGCCATCACTTGGACGCTATGGAAGATTAGGAATAAGATGGTCATTGAGCGGATTTTTCCTTCCCGGGCTTCTGACTCTGTTTTTTCTTTGCTTCCGCATCTCCAGCAGTGGTACCCGCTCTCCAGGCAGCGTGACCGGGTTCGCGTCGACGGCATCATGCAGGCGCTCCGGACGTCGGCACATCGCTTCTCAGCGCCTGCTAGTGCGGCCGCGACCCCGTAGAGATGCCTTTCCCTGTTCCAGAGGCGCGTTTTTCTCTTTTTGTCTTGGGCTTACTGTGCTGTTGCCCCAGTGGAATCTTTTTTATTTTCCATTTTGACGCACCGGGCGTTGGTGAACTTGTATCCTGGATGGTTGTTGCTTTATTTATAACGCTGGGCGTGGAGCCTGTTTCGAGGAACTTGATAAGTTTATTCTATTTAGCTCGCTTTCGGTTTTTGCCATTTTGTCCCGCCAGCTGATTCCCGCCAATTTTCTTCCGCCATTGTTTCCTGTCGTTTATCTCCCGCCATCGCTTCCTGCCTTTTTTCCCGTCATTTTCTCATGTCTTCTTTCCGGTGCCTCTATAAATCCCGGCACAAATATGTTTTCTCTTCAACCAGTTCATCCGTTCGTCGTCTTTATCTCGTATTTCCTCCTTCTCTTTCTGTTGCCAATCCTTCCGAGATTCAGCTCACCCTATATGCATAGAACTACACGCGGAGCTGATGACGTGGGGTGTACGGAGACCCTTCCAACTCAACTAAAGTAGAAAGGGGATATAAAATGTGACCACGGTTGACTGCTGAATGCACATGTGCACACGTATGCCTTGTTTCTGCAAGTCCAACCAACCTTCACTGTACTCAAAGTTCAGCGTGTGAGCTGGCCATCTCTTGAAAAATGACGCGAGAGAGCGAGTGTAATGTTGTCGTGCCATTTCACACTCTGACTCGTCAAACTCTGATATAAGAATAGCACACAACACGGATTTAATAATAAAATCATAACATATGCTACTCGTGCATCACATGCTCGATCGCTCTGTACGTGCACGCACATAAGCGCGACGCTGGCCGGTATATATGGAGCGTGTGTCTCGAACTCCTTGTTGCACCAACCGATCGACCGAGATCGAGCTAACCCGAGCAGCAAAGCCTACCCCTCAGTACTAATTCTCAGACGCCAATTCGTCATGGCTTTGGGTGCCAGGGCTCTACCCGCGGAGAGGACGACGGCCTTCGAGCTCGGCGTCGATGCCGGCAACATCGATGCGACGAGGGCGCTGCCAGCTGCAGGGAACGGCAACCTGTCGTCTACAGCGAGATGGGAGCTTGGGGGTGCCGTCGCGGTAGATTTGACGATGGTCGATGAGAGGAGGATGAAGCAGGAACTGGTCGCCTGGGCAAAGGTCGTTGTGTCCATGGCTATCAGGGCAGCAACGCAATGCTAGCTAATTGCCTAATTCCAGGTAGTAGTGCATGCAGTCGTCTAGCAGCGTACACAGTGTATATATCCACGTGTGCGAGATCGAACGTTCACTGGTAGAAAAGAAAAGGGCCCATGCGTCCCGGTTGGTAAGGGTCATTAGTCCCGGTTGTCCAACAGGGACGGGGCAATCGGGACTAAAGCTCTAACCATTAGTCCCGGTTGCCCCACCAATCGGGACAAATGGGGCACACGTGGCGGCATCAGAGCGCGAGGGGGTGTGGAGCATTAGTCCCGGTTCGTCATGAACCGGGACTAATAACTTGCTGCCGCGGCAGAGATTTGGCCCATTTCTCTGCCGCGGCAAAGAATTCATTTGGCACATTTTGTTGCCGCGGCAGCATTTTCGCCATTTTTTGTGCCGCGGCAGAGAATTCATTTAGGTTGTTTTATTGTTTATTTAGTGTTTTGCACTTATCAATGAAGGAACCTTATATTACACAAGATCATCATGACAATATTTTACATTCAATACACGGATCGAGTTCATGCACTACATACAAAAGTTGCTATTCGATGCTACCGCCAATTTCTTGAAAGTTGCTATTTTACAATTCCTATTGTCTATACACAGCGAGTAGTATTCCCCTTGTGTGTTTAGGACTTGCATCCAAGAATCCCGCCAATTCCTCCTGTATTGCTCGTATGCGATCCTTTGGCGAAGACCGTCCGTGAGCGTTCGATCTGATTTAAAAGAGTCAGCCTATATGAATATGAAACTAAACACAATTTGATTGTAATTAAAAACTATAGAAATTGTTTACGTGCGTGGAGTTGCTCTAAATTTCTGCCCTTCTCATCGACGTCTGGGATGAACTTGCATAGTATCCACATAGATTGTTACATGGTCCCTGCGTCAGGCACTTTACGACAACAGAGTTCAATCAAAATAATAATCAAGCATGATAATAACTGTATCAAAACTAGAATCAAAGAGATGCGCGGATATAGCTAGTGGTGCTTACATCTAGTGGTTGAAATGTAAGCTCCTCTTTCCAAACACCCCTAGCCTTCTTGGTGAACCGTTTCCAAGCGCTGCCCGGCGTAGAAAACGAATAAAATAAGTTATTAAGTACTTGATATCATAAAATTCACGAACGTTGCCGATATAGTGTCGTAATGATTAGAATTACCGCTCCCTTTGTCAAGTTGAATGATTAACAGAATATAGTGATACCTGCGAATGTAGAACTAATCAATTATATACTTAACATCGAGTAAGCGAAATAGAAAGTGTATACAAGACAATAACACTCACTGGAAGTTTTAAGGAAATAGTATTTCCCTTTTGGTTTCTTGAAACCTTAACGCGTGTACTATATTATCCTCCGTATCCTGGGGGCTTATTTTGAGATTAGCTTCATGAACCCAATATGGGTCAATGAAGCCAATGTCATAGATTTGTCCTCTGCTGCATTCGAGAATCTTCATTCTGCATATTAAAGTATGATTATATACATGCAATAAACAAAATAATATAGATGGAGACTAAATTAATTACAGAATTAGTACTTACAGACAATAGGCACTCATGATCGATTTGTCCAAGGCGTCTTGATTGAATAATTGAAATAGTTCATCAAATTCAATGGATATCATGTCATCCTTATCTTTCCCATGATGCTTTTTTGTAACCCTCAGCACTATCCAGTTAGCCCCGGCCCTTGTGGCATGCATGTACCAGTTATGCAATCTTCGCATTTTTGTTGGAAGATTGTTTACCTCCTCAGGTTTGACGAGAGGTTTTCCGTACTGGTATTGGTATGCTACTTCACTCACGGGGAAGAACTCTAACTGGGATAAGTACTGGGCAATACTCATACCTTGAGCAGCGGCAGCTTCTCCGTATTGTGCAACTACCTCTGAATCATACTGCTCTTATACCAAACCATAAGTTCCTTGCGTCACCTGCAAAGTCTGGGAAGTCTCTCTCGATTTTTCTCCACTGTGACCCATCAGCAGGATGTCTCAACTCCCCGTCTTTCTTACGGTCTTCTTTGTGCCATCGCAACAACCTGGCATGCTCTTTGTTTCTGAACATGCGTTTCAACCTTGGTATTATAGGAGCATACCACATAACCTTAGCAGGAACCCTCTTCCGGAGGGGCTCTCCTCAACATCACCGAGGTCATCTCGTCGATCTTATACATAACGCATTGCATACCGGCATTTATCTAAATTCTCATACTCCTTACCATGTAGAGGATGCGATCATTAATGCATGCATGTATCTTTTGCACATCTAATCCTAGAGGACAGAGAGTCTTCTTTGCTTCATAGGTACTCTCGGGAAGTTCGTTATGTTTTGGAAACTTCGACTTCATTATTTTCAGCATCTTTTCAAATGAGGAGTCAGTTAGACCACAATGCCTTCCATCGCAACAATTCCATGTGGTACCGAGCTTTGTCTGCCATCTTCACAATTTGGGTACAACAATTTCTTGTGATCTTCTAACATGCCCTCTAACTTCAACTTCTCATTTTACATTTCTTGTCGCTTTGCATCGAAATGACCCTACCAAGTTCATCACCGGCTCATCGATGCCCGTTCTTCACCTTTTCCTCTCCATTGTCTTCCATTGCAGTATCACCGTATTCAGAAACATATGATGATAGTTGTTATCATCATCTTCTTCTTCACCATCTTCCATCATAACCCCTCTTTCCCGTGCTTGGTCCAGCA
The DNA here is from genome assembly GCA_030063025.1 of Avena longiglumis. Taxonomy (NCBI): domain Eukaryota; kingdom Viridiplantae; phylum Streptophyta; class Magnoliopsida; order Poales; family Poaceae; genus Avena; species Avena longiglumis. The sequence goes on along the minus strand of CP125976.1, from coordinate 582,524,683 downwards.
ATTATAGTTGGGCATGAAACCTTTCATAATCGGTGGCCGAATGATTTTCGAGGAAGAGTACTCCTTGTTGTTCGACATTGAACACATGGACAACGATAAATCCATTCTCTTTGTTTGCGTAGCCACATCGATAAATTTATCCACGCCTTTGATATACTGCTACCGCCGGTCACCGTACATCCATTCGACCGCTCATCGCATCATATAAGTAAGTTTATCAAAAACAGGACATCATAAATAGTGAAATAACCAATTCACACCGACACATGAATTGTATCAATGACCTAGAAAAGATAAGATTGCTAACCTCGATCGAGGGAAATAAAGAGGAGAAAGATCAAGTCGTCTGGACACCTTCTATATTTTTGTTCTATGAGAAATTCAACGAGATTTTTCACTCAAACATTTCAACAAACACCTTCAATGCATGCATGAAAAAACTAGCACACCCTCACACCTTACACCATTCAAAAAGCAGTGGGAGGCAATTTGGGCGTCATGTATTTATAGAGGGCAGGGGTCTTTAGTCCGGTTGAAGCCAAGAACCGACTAAAGGTGCGTACACGCCACGTGGCATGGCCAACCTTTAGTACCGTTGGTGGCTCCAACGATGCATGCCCTTACAAACCGGGACCCATGCCCTTGGCCCGTGCCGCTCAACCAGATCGTGCGGCATTAGTCCCGGTTGGTGGCGCAACCGGGACTAATGCTCCGAGGGGTCGCGAACGGATGGCCCTTTTTCCTCTAGTGGTTGTGTGCTTTTGCTCCGTTTGTTTCCACCGTATTGGTGCTTCTTTATCGGTCGAACCTTCACTCGGCGTCTACATGTTTTTTAGAGCAACCAGCAAGAGCTCTATCTTTTCTATTAAAAAAAGAGAATTAACCGTTTTAAAAGAAAAACCGGTTGAAACCTAATATAGAAAAGGTATGTTAATGGGCATACCCCGAACCCACACGGCCAGTTTATAAGGAAAACTGCAAAACCGTGAAACAACGCCACACACCGACCTCGAGGCCACGCCACGCAGCCGACGACGCTTCCCCAAGCAAGAAGGCGCCACTAAAAGCGAAAGTCCGAGCCGCCCGCTCACACCAAATCCGAGATCGAGCACACTAGCGAGAACAAAAAACCCCAAAGCGCCACGCCCGAGGCCGCGCACCACACAAGCCGTCAACACTTCTTCCCAGCAAGAAGGGAAGACACTCAAAGCGGAAGGGTCCGAGCCACCGTTAACGTCCACACCGTCCCGAGATCTGCGCATCCACCGTTGGGCGCTACCAAGCCAAACATTGCCTTGAGTACCAGACTTCCAAAGGCATCGCCCCCAAGGGGGAGATGACGAGGACGCCGTCAATGCCCGCTCTGACAAAAGTCAAAGCTCAGGTTTTCACCCGGAGAGCTTGAGACTCGAAACAACGAGGGAGGTGAAATGAGCTCCTCGACGATGCCTCTAACGAGGGAGCAACGTCAGAGGACGCCGACATCGCCATCCTCGACCTAGGTCGATGCGATGCTTTCACGGAGTTCACCATGCCCAGTCCAAGGAGCCTATCCACCAAGACAAAGAAGCCAATCCGCTTGCAGCGACACCACCGACGCAACCACCGTGGACCACCAAACAGAGGTGGATAGCCCGACGACCCACCACGGTAGCTCGCATCACGCGGAGACCGCCCGGCTCGAGCCGAGCCCCTTGCCCAACACCATCTTTGGCGAGCACCACCAAAAGGTAGCATCATCACCACCTCCAAACCAGCCGTGTAACATCCCAGCATTTAGGAACTAACGAAGGGTAGATTTAGGAATTTGAAATGTTGCATGCATTCATCTGTGAAAATGTGGGTAAATTTTCCGCCAAATAAAAACCTAAAGTGATCAAGGTTTCTTTCATACTTTGAGATTAGGTATAGTCTTGAAGGATGATTGTTATAGACTTTGATATGATCTTTGTGGACTTATGTGTTTTGGGAAATGAAATTTGAATTTAAAATGTGAGTGTTTGAATTATAATTCAAAAGATTTTTTGAATAATGTTTGAGTATTTGATTTAATTAAGAGTTAACCAATAATAACTCAAACTTTATATAAAGAGAGCAATTAAGAATACGAATCTCCATTTCATAATTTTATTCAATAAATAAGTTACAAAAATGTAACTTATGAAAATCATCAACAATCTTTACAATAGCAAATAAATAAAGAATAATATTTCTTTATTGATAATAGTACAATCTTTATTACAAAAGAATAAAATAAAGAGTACAAAAGAATAAATTAAAGATTACAATTGAATATGAGAGTTATTACAAGTGACTAATCTATAAATAAAAATAAAAACCTAAACTAAAGTCTTGATCTTCAAATCTGGTACCTGCAAAATAAAAAGAAACATAAAAGAAAAAGAAGGTTAGGATTAGAATTATTTTTACTCTCAGAGTTCACAGTGAAGTGCACTGTTCACTTTTTCATCATTGAGTATTTAAGGGGCAAGTTTCACCAATATGAAAGACTGTATCTTTCATAATTTTAAGCCATAAGTCAAATAACAGCAAGGAGGGGCAAGTTTCACCAGCTAGGTAAAAGGTAACATGATGAAAGTAACTTTCAAATTTAGAACATATCCGAACTCAGTGAGCATATATAGACACACACACCAAATTGCATGGTGTGTGCTGTCAGCACCAGAACAACAACACAACCAAACAAAACCATCAACACAGCCGTGGGAAACCAATCCCCACACCATTTCATTGTTCATACACACCAAGAACAGCAGCCACCAGCTCAACCAAGCCAAAGCCAAGCTAGATCACACCAACCAAAACCCTGAATCACACCACCAAAATGGTGACATAAGGAGGGGTAGATGAGGTGGATAGCAAGACCAAGATCAAGCTATCAGGACCAGGAGGTGAAAGGCTAGATCAAGGACAAGCCAGGAGCTGGAATACCAGGACAACATCAGATCAAGTTAGCACAAGATCAACCACAGGAAACCCCAACATCAAGTGACAGTGGTGAGTAAAATAGACCATCACATGATCTACCTGTCTAAGATTAGACAAGCATACATGATCTGTCTATTACTCAAACTCTCAGAAAGCACCCAAGTGGGGTGAATCCATCACTGAAATTTAAACACCAAAAGCAATCAGAAAAGTATAAGGATCCAACTATATCTCAGAACAACATCATTAACCTAGCTATCAAGCTATATTTCAATTCAAGAATGAACATAGCTAAGATTTAAACTTCAAGGCACATATCTAAGATAAGAGTAGCACCTAGAATTTAATCTTATGGATCTATACAAGTGATCAAGACTTCCATTATTTTTCCCAAACTTTGATTCAAGAAACAATAGCTGGTATGTAACATCCCAAAAATATTAAACTTGGATCATCAAACTCTAATCATCAAAATTAGGGTTAACAAACTTTTCCAACTAAAAATATGAAAGCATTCATATGTGTGTGTATTAAATTTTGGATTCTTTTGAATTGCCATGGTTCCGTGTTTCTTTGCTTGTAAAATGATTCTTAGGTGAAATAAACATCATCTAAGCAATCCCCAAACTTTTCCCGAAGACAAACAACCCAAAATAAACAAATAAAGTGAATGGTCACTTTGGCCAAATTAACTCTCATGCCTACTTTGGCTATCTCTAGTTTTCAAAAATCAACAGAAACATTTGTGGAGCTTTGCACCCCTTGTTAGTACTCATAATAAGGTACCAAGGCCCACTTTGTGATCATCCAGAAACATTCAAATACCAAGTTTAAATGACAGTTTAAAATTGAATCTATCTCATATGGGAAGATCCCACTATTTCAAAAACCACTCAAACAAACTCAATTTTCAAAACCCAAGCACCCACAGAGTCTCCAGCACATGCCTAGCACACTCACCAAAAATCTTTTCAAAATTCAAAAGTAAGTTTCTTGCGGCCATTTCATCAAACACTTGGCAGGCAAATTTAAACCAAATCAAATTCACTGTTTTTAATAGTGTTTTGGGCCTAACTTGTTCCCTCTCTGGTTGCAACTAGTCCTTAGTAGATCATCTAGGTCATTTAACTATCCTTAGCAGCACTGTAAGAAAGCTTAGCCATCAACGGTGAGCAGGCCAAGAGCAAACTTGCCACCCCATTGTCGCCGGCGAGCTAGAGGCCACACTAGCCTCGCCAACCTTGTATAGGAGCTAGCCAACACCCCACCGCCACTCCCTGTCCCAGCCTCGAGCAATGCCAGCCACTGGACCACATGCCATGCTCATGCCAAATCTCTCTACGTCCATGCTGAGAGCGCGCCCGTGCGCCACGCCAACTAACACCCCGAGGCCGTGCCCTACCGGCGTGCATAAGTGATCGCCAAAGACCCCAAAGACCGCCAGACATGCCCGTTCGCCGCCGCATGGACCATGCTTGCTGTGCGCCATCAAAACCCCCGTCGGACCCGCCCAGAGCGTCGCAGCGTTCCGACCGATCAGCACCGCCCACGCCAGCCACCACGCTTGAAGCCAGGAACATAGAACCGCCCTACCGTCGCCCACGCCGATAGCTGCCTGTGCCGTCGACCACGACAAGCTCAGCTCGCGCTCGTCGGTCCCCTATCGCCACTATAAATAGAGGCCTCCCCCGCTCGATTTCTTCACACCAGTTCGCTCCCCACCTCTCATTGATCACAATCACTCACCCCCGGAGCAAGGCGAGCACCAGGTTGCCGGAATTGCACCGGTGTTCGCCGCTGCAAAGGAGGAGAGGCGCCGTCGATTAGAGGCGCCCCAGGAGGAGCTGCCGGTGCCATGAGGATCGCCGTCATCGACTTTGTCGTTTTCCCCCATTGCCGACCCTCTCCTTAGCCCCGGTGAGCCTCCCACGACCCCCACCTGCTGCGTTAGGGTTCTGTCTCGCCGGCGCTGCTTGACCTAGACGATGAGCATTAGCCGTTCGATTAGACTTAGATCGTGCGGCCGAGATCGCCCATACCGTCACAGCAGTTATGAGCCACCACGGGTGGAACCTGTCACCGAGAGCTCATGGCGGAGTGACACTGGGCCGGCCCATTAACCTCTCCCGCGCAGCCTAGTCGTATGAATTTATAATTTTCCTTTTTAATTCAAACTCAGTTCTATACCTAGTTTTAAAAATCAACCCAGCTCGATTTAATGAACCAAATTGCATGAAACCAATTTTGTTAGAAAGATACTGAAATTCTTAATCCAAGCCTGTTGGATTCAAATCATTTGTATATGTAGATCAACCTTGGTAAAAATAACAAGTCATAAGCTTTTCTGCATTCAAACATTTTTCAAATTTCAACCATAACAGCTTTTGAGTTGATTCCAACTCTCAAAAATCACATTTTATCATACCTTTCAGAATATATAAAAACATTTGGGTTTACTTATAGGAATAATGTCCAAGTAATAATAATGCCTCATAGGAATTTCTAGTCACTTTATTTAATTAAAATAAAAGGTTAAACCTTATTAAATTGTGACACAAATTTAAATCACATTCCCATGTACTGAAATATGTGGTGATGACATGTGTCAACATGATCCCATGTTTGAGTTGGAGAATATTAAATCTTAAGTAGTTTTTCAATGAGTAGAAATTACTTTTCGCAAATTAAAATAAATAAGAAAAATGCTTTAATCTTGTAATAATAGGTGATGATGCTAGATCATCTATAGTACACCTTTATGTGATGATTGAAAATAGTTAAGTATTGTTTGGTGATTGTGTACCTTGTATTTACTTATAGACGCTAGTACCGACCAAGGATACGAGGAGGAAGGAGGATACTACGAGGAAGAAGCCGAGGAGAACTTCAACCATCGCTGCACAGTGCAAGATAACACTTGCAATTATGAAAGTTAGATAACCTATGAAATGCACTAAGCATGCCTGGTTGGACACATTTGATGATACCCAATCCTAGTTTTACTTGCAAGCTTTATACTTTATTTCTTTATCAAAGCTTTCTCTTAGAGTTTACTTAAGTAACTTGTAGATTCTAGGAAGATAATTGAAGGTTGCATAAAGAGCATTAAATTTGGCCTAAGCTAGATAATATTGATGTCATCCTAAGGCATGAGATTGAACTTCATAAATCTCCACTTGTTTACCACCCCTCAGTAGTACTTAACCCCACTTGTAGATGCTAGTGCTAAGCATAAAACTTGATCAACTTTAGATGGGCATACTTGGTGAAAATGGTTATGAAAACCTTAGAATGATGAGTCATTCTACTGAGATGTTTTGACATGCGTTTCCGAACACCAGATGATTTTGATGATGAAAATGTTGAGGCATGAGCCTTAGCCCTTTACAAAACTGATGGTTGTCCTGATGCGATACCATTCCAATTTTACCGTACAACCACAATACCCAAAAATTGGGTAGGGCTTGACTAGAAACTTATATACCTTAGTATGGGTTCCCTCACGACCAAGGTCTGAGCTGAGGCTACCTTGTGAAGATTGTCCACCTGTGCAGTACCCAAGATGATATTTGGTCATGGTTGGGAGGCCAAACTCACAGGAGAGGTGCCTATACTAGGGCGTGTAATTGAAAGGTTAGGATTTATTATCTGCATACTGAGTATGGTGAATTCAGGATTTTTTCCTGACGGATGTATCAAATGTTGTGGTGAAAGTGTACAATCTGTGCAGAGTGTCAAACTATTCGAATGGTCGCGTCCGCGTTTATGGACAATTAGAGTGGCCATACTGTTCCCCTGTCAGATGTTTTCAAAATGACTTGTGAAATGAATTGAGATTTTGACTTGACCACAACAGAGTTGTGATATGAAATTCAAGTTCCCACTTAGGTGTTATAAAATTTCAAACTAGTTTCTTTGCTTATGAACTTAGTAGAGGTAAATCTATCTTTTTGCAAAACAACCCTAGAGCTTAGTGTCGTACAACAACCCCCTTCACTTGTTAGTATTAGTTTACGAGTACTTAAAGAGTACTCATGGCTTTGTCCCTGGCTATTCCCGTGGCCAGACTATTAAGAGGAGTACCAGGATGATGGACCCCAGGAAGGTTACGACAACTAGGATCATCTCCCATCGTCAGCATTGCCTGTGACACCGAAGATGGAGCTTCGCCTAGGCTACCTTTATTATTACGTTATTCCGCTGCTTGAGTTGTATTAAGAACTGGATCATGATATCCTTATTTGTGTAAGACCTTATGTATGGTTTGTAATGGATGATGTACCGTGATATCCAAATCTGTTATGTATCGCAAAAATGGTAATCCTGGGATTGCGATGTATGGCATAACAGGCATCTGGGATTAAAAATCCTGGTGTTGACATGGTATCACTACCAGAACCCATCAATGTGAATCAACAAGTTAAAGGATTAATCCCTAAACCTCAGACCAACATCATGGGTCTTAGGGATTTAAGAAAAGGAGTTTCTACTTATCTTTAATGCCAAACTCATCTTAAGCTTGAAACAAATCAAACCAAGAAATATAATCTAATCTTGTGTGCCATACAAAAATGGTGTCACAAGAACAATTCTACATTAATCAGGTTAAGCATTCAATCTTCACAGATTCAACTAACCAACTACAAATCATTTTCCTGTCATCATAGGAATCATAATTCAGAAAATCCCTATGTATATCTTCACTATTTGAAACCATTTGATCTCAAAATACATATGAATTCTTGATGCCAACAATGCTAATACAGTGACTTCATCACACAACACTCACTGTCATTAACCAAGAAATGACAGTGATGTGTTATTAAACCACTAGATTCCCAAGTATTGCTTCTAGAGCAACTTTACCATCTAACCATATCAAAATTAATCCATAGAATCATCTGATAAACCACTAGCATCACCACAGCTAATCATAAGCAACAAGCCATAGCTAACAATCATTTAGCATGCTTACGGACCATCAAAACTTGGTCCCAATTCATCCAGTATTTAATCAACAGCAGGATATGAACCCTAAGTGGAACAAATAATCTTAATCAGGAAAAGAAAGTAACCAGAAAGGTCACTATCAATAGCTAGCATAGGATGACCTAGCACAGAGAGCACAAGGGGAGAGGAATAACTTATAGTAGGTCCTCGCTGTAAACTTGAAGAGGAAGCAGAGATGGCCGACGACCATGGTGGCACGAGGAGCACCCCTAGGGGGGAGCTACAACCCACACATCGCCATGGCGGAGACCTTAGCCACGCCTGGAGGCGAGGAACATCACCATGGCGCACGACAGCAGCGGTGGCGTCAGGATCAACGCCAACCCCAAACCCTAGGGTTCGGGACGGCATCGATCTAGCCACAAGAGAGCTCCAAGTCCAAATCCAATTGGACAGGGGGGTAGAGCGGGGCCAACGACCTCATCCTGCACCATGGCGGCGACCAGGAAGGTTCACGACGACGCGAATCGCCGGCGACAGCACCGTTGACCACGAGGTCGGGGAAGGAGAAGGAGAGAGGTGAGCTCGAGAGAGAGACAGAGAGTGATGGGCTGGGTTGGGCCAGGGACCCTTCGGGGTGGTTGTTTTGACTTTGCCTAATGGGCCACAAGGGCCCAATAAAACTAAGCTGAAAGCCCAAATCTCTTAGAGCCTGTTTTAATAATTGGAAAAGACCAAAATGCCCCTAAACTTAAATAAATTATAGAAATTAAGATAAAAGTCCAAAAAATATAAATAAAATATTTTTTGGATTCACAATAATCTAAATTATCCAAATAAATTAAGAAATAAAATTTTAAACATATAAATTTTATTAAGAATTTTGTAATTTAAATACTCCTTATGGAATTTTACAAAATTAGTGAAAGATGATAAAAATAAATAAGAATAAATTTCATTATATATTAATATTGTAGTATTTTAGAAAATACTAAAAAATACTTCATAACATTTTTGGTATTCAAATAAAAATTCTTAAAAAAATTATTAAATCGAAAATCCAAATAAAAGGAAATAAAATAAAAAGAGTATAATATTCAATAAATATTAAAGGAATTAATATTTATAAATCCTTACTTAATTAAAAAGGATTTTCTATAATTTAAATAATGGGGAAGAATACATATAAAATTAAATAATGCATTACATTACTTTGCATAATCATTTTGCCTCTTTAAATATTGTCCTTACCGGGCAATAATGATGTTTTTGTAGGCATAGAAGCTCAAGGTCCAGTGCAAGCATCAGACTTCACTACCTTGCCATCACAATGTGTTCCATATCTCATTACTTCGTAAGTGCCTCGAAGTTCTGGAGAAGACCGAAGTGTTCAAGAACATTGATCGCCAGACCATAGAGATCAACGATGACCTGACCTATCCCGAAGTACATCTCAGATTTTGGAAGAAGCTTTCAGAACTACCAGAAGCCGGATCATCAAGTTTCTCAAGATTCAGTGGAGCAACCACACAGAAGAAGAAGCTACCTGGGAGCACGAAGATCACATTAGGACTGAGTTTCCCGATCTCTTCAAATCCTAGGTAATATTTTTCGTCCTTTTTCAAATCTCGGGACGAGATTTTGTTTAAGGGGGAAAGGTTTGTAACATCCCAAAAATATTAAACTTGGATCATAAAACTCTAATCATCAAAATTAGGGTTAACAAAAACTTTTCCAACTAAAAATATGAAAACATTCATATGTGTGTGTATTAAAATTTGGATTCTTTTGAAAATTGCCATGGTTCTGTGTTTCTTTGCTTGTAAAATGATTCTTAGGTGAAATAAACTTCATCTAAGCAATCCCCAAACTTTTTCCAAAGACAAACAACCCAAAATAAACAAATAAAGTGAATGGTCACTTTGGCCAAATTAACTCTCATGCCTAATTTGGCTATCTCTAGTTTTCAAAACTCAACAGAAACATTTGTGGAGCTTTGCACCCCTTGTTAGTACTCATAATAAGGTACCAAGGCCTACTTTGTGATCATCCAGAAACATTCAAATACAAAGTTTAAATGACAGTTTAAAATTGAATCTATCTCATATGGGAAGATCCCACTATTTCAAAAACCACTCAAACAAACTCAATTTCAAAACCCAAGCACCCACAGAGTCTCCAGCACATGCCTAGCTCACCCACCAAAAATCTTTTCAAAATTCAAAAGTAAGTTTCTTGCGGCCATTTCATCAAACACTTGGCAGGCAAATTTAAACCAAACCAAATTCACTGTTTTTAATAGTGTTTTGGGCCTAACTTGTTCCCTCTCTGGTTGCAACTAGTCCTTAGTAGATCATCTAGGTCATTTAACTATCCTTAGCAGCACTGTAAGAAAGCTTAGCCATCAATGGTGAGCGGGCCAAGAGCAAACTTGCCACCCCATTTTCGCCGGCGAGCTAGAGGCCACACTAGCCTCGCCAACCTTGTCTGGGAGCTAGCCAACACCCCACCTCCACTCCCTGTCCTAGCCTCGAGCAATGCCAGCCACTGTACCACACGCCACGCTCATACCAAATCTCTCCGCGACCATGCCGAGAGCGCGCTGCGCGCCACCCTCAAAGACTCCTGCATCACAAGGCCGCCAGGCGTAAGTGATCTCCAAGACCCCAAAGACCGCCAAACATGCCTGCTCGTTGTCGCATGACCATGCTCGTTGTGCGCCATCAAAACCCCCTTCGGACCCACCCAGAGCATCGCAGCATTCCGACCGATCAGCACCGCCCCACGCCTAGCCACCACGCCGTTGAGCTTCGCCAGGGAACATAGAACCACCCCCTACCGTCGCCCATGCCGATAGCTGCTCGTTGCCGACCACGACGAGCTCACCAAGGCCGTCGGTCCCCTCTCGCCACTATAAATAGAGGCCTCCCCCACTCGATTTCTTCACACCAGTTCGCTCCCAACCTCTCACTGATCACACTCACTCACCCCCGGAGCAAGGCGAGCACCAGGTGGCCAGAATTGCACCGGAGTTTGCCGCTGCAGAGGAGGAGAGGCACCGTCGATTGGACCCACCCCAGGAGGAGCTGCCGGTGCCAGGAGGATCGCCGTCGTTGACTTCGTCGTTTGCGCCCATCGCCGACCCTCGCCTGAGCCCCGGTGAGCCACCCACGACCCCCACCTGCCGCGTTAGGGTTCTGTCTCGCCGGCGCTGCCCAACGTGGTCGATGAGCCGTAGCCGTTCGATTAGACTTAGATCGTGCGGCCGAGATCGCCCCGTACCGCTTCGCGTGTTATGAGCCACTAACGGGTGGAACCCCCTGTCACCGTGTCCCACACCGGAGTGACACTAGGCCGGCCCATTCACCTCTCCCGCGTAGCCCAGTCATTTGAATTTAGAATTTTCCTTTTTAATTCAAAGTCAGTTCTGTGCTTAGTTTCAAAAATCAACCCAGCTCGATTTAATGAACCAAATTGCATGAAACCAATTTTGTTAGAAATATACTGAAATGCTTAATCCAAGCCCGTTGGATTCAAATCATTTGGATCTGTAGATCAATCATGGTAAAAATAACAAGTCAGAAGCTTTTCTGCATTCAAACATTTTTCAAATTTCAACCATAACAGCTTTTGAGTTGATTCCAACTCTCAAAAATCACATTTGATCATACCTTTCAGAATATATAAAAACTTTGGGTTTACTTACACAACTTTAAATCACATTCCCATGTACTGAAATATGTGGTGATGAGATGTGTCAATATGATCCCATGTTTGAGTTGGAGAATATTAAATCTTAAGTAGTTTTTCAATGAGTAGAAATTACTTTTCTCAAATTAAAATAAATAAGACAAATGCTTTAATCTTGTAATAATAGGTGATGATGCTAGATCATCTATAGTACATCTTTGTGTGATGAGTGAAAATAATTAAGTATTGTTTGGTGATTTATTTACTTATAAACACTAGTACCGACCAAGGATACTAGGAGGAAGGAGGATACTACGAGGAAGAAGCCGAGGAGAACTTCAACCACTGATCTGCACAAGGCAAGCTAACACTTGCAATTATGAAAGTTAGATAACCTATGCAATGCACTAAGAATGCTTGGTTGGACACATTTGATGATACCCAATCCTAGTTTTACTTGCAAGTTTTATACTTTATTTCTTTATCAAAGCTTTCTCTTAGAGTTTACTTAAGTAACTTGTAGATTCTAGGAAGATAATTGAAGGTTGCATAAAGAGAATTAAATTTGGCCTCAGCTAGATAATCTTGATGTCATCCTAAGGCATGAGATTGAACTTCATAAATCTCCACTTGTTTACCACCCCTCAGTAGTACTTAACCCCACTTGTAGATGCTAGTGCTAAGAATATAACTTGATCAACTTTAGATGGGAATACTTGGTGAAAATGGTTATGAAAACCTTAGAATGATGAGTCATTCTACTGAGATGTTTTGACATGTGTTTCCGAAAACCAGATGATTTTGATGATGAAAATGTTGAGACATGAGCCTTATCCCTTTACAAAACTGATGGTTGTCTGGATGCGATACCATTCCAATTTTACCGTACAACCACAATAATTCCCTAAAATTGGGTAAGGTTTGACCGAAACTTATATACCTTAGTATGGGTTCCTCACCCAAGGTCCGAGCCGAGGCTACCTTGTGAAGATTGTCCACTTGTGCAGCACTCCAAGATGACAGCTTGGTCATGGTTGGGAGGCCAAACTCACAGGAGAGGTGCCTATACTAGGGCGTGTAATTGAAAGGTTAGGATTGATTATTCACATACTGAGTATGGTGAATTCAGGATTTGTTCCTGACGGATGTATCAAATGTTGTGGTGAAAGTGTACAATCTGTGAAGAGTGTCAAACTATTCAATGGTCATTCGCTTATGGACAATTAGAGTGGCCATACTGTTCCCCCGTCAGATGTTTTCAAAATGACTTGTGAAATGAATTGAGATTTTGACTTGACCACAACAGAGTTGTGATATGAAATTCAAGTTCCCATTTAGGTGCTATAAAATTTCAAACTAATTTCTTTGCTTATGAACTTAGTAGAGGTAAATCTGGATTTTTGCAAAACAACCCTAGAGCTTAGTGTCCTACCATAACAACCCCCTTCACTTGTTAGTATTAGTTTGCGAGTACTTAAAGAATACTCATGGCTTTGTCCCTGGCTATTCCCATGGACAGACTATGAAGAGGAGTACCAGGATGATGGACCCCAGGAAGGTTACGACAACTCATCTCCCATCGTCAGCATTGCCTGTGACACCGAAGATGGAGCTTCGCCTACGCTACCTTTATTATTACATTATTCCGCTGCTTGAGTTGTATTAAGAACTGGATCATGAGATCCTTATTTGTGTAAGACCTTATGTATGGTTTGTAATGGATGATGTACTGTGATATCCAAATCTGTTATGTCTCGCAAAAATGGTAATCCTAGGATTGCGATGTATGGCATAACAGGCATCTGGGATTAAAAATCCGGGTGCTGACAAGTTGGTATCGGATCCATCCTGACCATAGGAGACCCTAGTTAGAATGGACGTTGAATCAAAAACTTAGTTTCAAAACCAAAGGAAGCAAAAATTTATAAAAACTTATTCCCATTCTTATCACTTTGATTCTTTCATGAAAATTCATGTTCCTCAAAAACTCTTGCAAAAGACATAAAATTTGACACACTCGATCACTCTACTAACTTACTCATCCTATATTCTTATAGATGGACGTGAGGTACAACAAGTTTTATCAGCTGGGGAATGGAGGAGACCTCATCTTTGAGCGGGATTTGGACCAGCTTTCGGAACTTCTGGAGCGTCCACACCCCGTGTTCTTCGGAGCTCAGCTCAATGATCAGGAAGGAGAAGATCGGCAATGGCTAGTTGTTGCAAGTCTCCGAGGAAAGATTGAACCTCCCACTGCCGAGGGAATTTATTTCACCTTAAGAGAGAACAACTGGCTCGATGGACTCGCCAGGGCCATGCAGGAAGCTCTTGCCCGTCTATGTGGGCAGAGTATCAACCAGATCAAGGGTACCCGCTTTGAGTTTTGCCCAAGGTGTGATGCTATGGGACAGCCACTGGAAGCACCATACCACCCCGAGCTGAAGACTCAGTTGGACCACCTTAGCTTCATGATGTATGAGCGTCAAAAAGAACTGGACAATGCCCGTGACTACTCCAATCACAAGTCCGCCATCATCGACGATTTAAGGATCGTATCATCGCCATGCTAGCGAAGGACTGCAAGTCTCGTCGCCATCAGCTTGACAAGAAGGAGCGCATAATTTCCCGTCTTCGCCATCGTATATCGGATTTGGAGGAGACCATTCACGAGAGAGACATGCAGTTGGAGGAAAGGGACAATGCCAGAGAAGATCTTCGTGGAGACACCTACTCTTATCTCAGTGATGATGATGATTTTCTAGAAGATCAGGCTATGGACTTCTTCACCGATGAGGAGGATTTAGCCTTCATCGATGACGATGAGGATGATGAGGATGACGATTACACCGACTCCGAGGAGTAGTAACACTTGAGCACTAGCGTAGGGATTTGTATCCGGTCCTACTGTATCGTAGTTTACAGAATGGTTCTTAAAACCATCTGTTTTCCCTTTGTTGTGGTGTGTGTTGTATTGTGTGCTATGAATGAATGAAAATAAAGTTGCTAGAAAATCTGAGTGAAACTTTAAAAACTTTTCCAAGTCCCTGAACCTTAGAAATTTCCCTCTTTTCTCATGATCTATCTCAATCTTCAGATGCCTCACGGAGGAAGTAGTTCATCCCCGGACCCAATGCTGCAGATCCTACAAATGTTGGTTTCCGACCGCGAAGCTGAAAGAGCCGAACGTCAAGCCAACTTAGCCACTCTCCAGCACATAGCTCAGATGGCCAACAACAATGAAGGCCAAGGAAATCAAGACAACCATGGATCTAAGCTCAAGAATTTTCAGAACACCAACCCACCTATTTTCACTAAGTCAGAAGAGCCTCTAGATGCAGATGATTGGCTGCAAACCATGGAGAACAACCTAGAAGTCGCCGGAGTGGAAGCTAACGAGAAAGTTCTGTTCGCCACCCACTATCTAGCCGGAGATGCAAGAGCATGGTGGAACAACGTTTGTGCAATGACCAGAGGACACATGATGACCTGGGAGGAATTCAAGGTCAAGTTCAGCAGAACCCATGTGCCACCAGGTTTGATCAAGAGAATGAGAGATGAATTCAGAGAACTGAAGCAAGGAAGGATGACCGTAGTGGAATATCGTGACAAATTCTTGTCATTAGCTAGGTATGCCCCGGATGAGATCGACACTGAAGCCAAGAAGAAAGATTCTTGAATGGTCTGCACGATGAGATGCAGACGGTGTTAGTCAATACCCCTTTTGCTGATATTGAAGCCCTCGTCGACCCTGCCATTCAGATGGAAGGAAAGATCAACCAAGCCAATGAGAACCGCAAGCGCCGCATGATGCATCAGCCAGGAACCCATCATACCCCAAAGTATCGCCCCAACCCATCTCCAGGATTTTCCCCGAGAACCAACAGACCCCCGATGAACCGTCCGACGTATACCAACCGTGGAAACCCAAGGCCCGGAGGAAATCACAACAACCCCAGAAACTCTAACAATTTCAACCGTGCACCACCCAAGTTCAACAACAACAATGACGCCAACACCAACACTGCCCAAGGATCGAAGCAATGCAGGCTCACAGGTAAAGGACAAGTCGCAAGTGACTTGTTATGACTGTGGAAATAAGGGTCACTACTCCAATGAGTGCCCAAAGAAGAATGCCACAGCCCCCAATGCAAATGCCCCAGCTCAGCAGCAGCGTCGTGTTCAGCCTGGAAGAAGGTTTGCCCCAGGGAATTCGCTCAACCGCAACAACCGTCTTTTTCTCATGCATGCTGAAGAAGCCCAGGAAGCGCCAGACGTCGTGCTGGGTATGTTTTCTGTTAATTCAGTGCTTGCTAGAGTGTTGTTTGATTCTCGTGAATCGCATTCATTTGTCACCGAAGAATTTGCATGCACTAGTAAGATTCAACAAACCAAACTGAAGCATGTTATGATTGTTCAAATCCCCGGTTCAACCACCAAAGCTAGGAAAATTTGCAAAGCCGTCCCTATCCGAATCCATGGCATAGATTTTATGCTAACTGATAGTACTTAACTAAAGGTTTGGAAGTAGTACTAGGAATGGATTGGATGTCTAAACATAAAGGATTAATTTACTGTGCCAAGAAATCCATAACCATGACCAGTATAGACGGAATATCAGTCGAGCATGTATCTGAAAGCTTACCTCGTCAATTCAAGTGCAACAAGAGTATAGCCCAACCTACCATTGACCAAGTTCGGATAGTCTGTGAATACCCCGATGTATTTCCAGATGTTTTGCCCGGTATGCCCCCAGATTGGGATATCGAGTTTATCATTGAACTAATCCCCGGAACAGGACCCATAGCCCAGAGACCATATAGTATGAACCCGTCTGAACTAGCAGAACTGAAGAAGCAACTGGATGCCATGTTGGAAATTGGATTGATTCAACCAAGTGCGTCACCTTGGAGACCACCTGTCTTATTTGTGGACAAGAAGGATGGAGGTAACCGTTTGTGTACGGATTAGCGGAAGTTGAATGATGTCACTATCAAGAACAAGTACCCATTGCCCAAGATAGAAGATTTGTTTGATTAGTTGACCGGTGCCAAAGTGTTTTCTAAGATTGATCTTAGAACCGGCTATCATCAACTCAAGATTCGCGTAGAGGATATCCCCAAGACTGCCTTTACCACCAGATATGGATTATACGAGTATACTGTGATGTCTTTTGGATTAACCAATGCCCCTGCTTATTTCATGAACCTCATGAATAAGATATTTATGGACTTTCTGGATAAGTTTGTTGTTGTTTTTATCGATGACATTCTGATTTATTCCAAATCGAAAGAAGAACATGAGCTACACCTAAGGACCATTCTTGGAACCCTTAGAGAGCATTAGTTGTATGCAAAGTTTAGCAAATGTGAATTCTGGTTACAGGAGGTAGGATTTCTCGGTCACATTGTATCAGCCGGAGGAATTGCCGTTGACCCTGCAAAGGTGAAAGATGTCGAAGATTGGCAAGCCCCAACCACCAAAACCCAAGTTCGTGCATTTCTCGGATTGGCGGGATACTACCGCAAGTTCGTAGAAGGATTCTCGTGTATCGCCAGACCCATGACCCAATTGCTGAAGAAGGACAAGAAGTTTGAATGGATGGACAAATGTGAAGCGAGTTTTCAAGAACTCAAGAGAAGATTGATTTCAGCCCCAATCTTAATCATGCCGGATATCACGAAGCCCTTTGACGTGTATTGTGACGCATCCAAGAACGGTCTCGGATGTGTGCTAATGCAAGAAGGCAAAGTTATATCTTATCTATCTCGGCGACTGAAACAACATGAGCAAAACTATCCAACCCATGACCTCGAGCTCGCAGCCATAGTTCTAGCCCTGAAGACATGGAGGCATTACCTGATGGGAAACTGTTGTGAGATTTATTCGGATCACAAGAGCCTAAAGTATATATTCACTCAGAAGGAGCTGAATGAGACAGAGAAGATGGATTGAGCTAATCAAGGATTACGATATGGACATTCACTATCACCCCGATAAAGCCAACGTGGTAGAAAATGCCCTTAGAAGATTGCCGTGCCGCTTGAACTCCATGATTTTGAAGGAGCAACCAAGCCCGCACAAAGAGATGGAAGATTTCCGAATGGAATTAGTGAGTGAAGGATTTTTGGCTAGCATAGAACTTCAACCCACTTTGATCAGCCAGATCAAGGAGGGTAGAAAGGAAATGCTAGTATCGACGGAATCAAATGTCGTATCGGTACAGGGAAAGTACCCGGATTCACCGAAGACGAAGAAGGAGTTCTGTGGTACAAAGGACGCCTTTGTGTACCAGCAGATTCAGAGTTGAAAGATGTTATTCTGAAGGAAGCTCATGATACTCTTTATTCTATCCATCCCGGAGGAACGAAGATGTATCAAGTTTTGAAAGAACAATTTTGGTGGCATAAGATGAAGAGAGAAATCGGAAGCTATATCGCCAAGTGTGATATATGTCAGAGAGTCAAGGCGGTACATCAAAGACCCGCAGGATTGTTGCAACCGTTGCAGATTCCGAATGGAAATGGGATTCCGTTGGAATGGACTTTATCACCGGATTGCCTACTTCTAGTAAGGGAAATGACTCTATCTGGGTCATAGTGGACAGATTGTCCAAAGTTGCCCATTTCTTACCAGTCAAGACCACATATCAGAGTTCGAAGCTAGCGGAGTTATACATCGATAGAATCGTCAGTTTGCACGGAGTCCCCAAGAACATCGATTCGATTGAGGAACTGGCCATTACCTCGCGATTCTGGAGGAACGTCCAAGAAAGTTTAGGAACCCGACTAGATTTCAGCACAGCTTATCACCCTCAGACCGACGGACAAACAAAGCGAGTAAATCAAATACTCGAAGATATGTTGAGAGCCTGTGTGTTAGAGTATGGATCTAAATGGGAAGACTGTCTGCCGTTCGCAGAATTTTCATACAGCAACAGTTATCAAGCTAGTTTGCAAATGGCCCCATTTGAATTCATGTATGGAAGGAAGTGTCGCACCCCTTTGAACTGGTCGGAAGTAGGAGAGAGTCGGATTTTCAGACCCGACATCCTACGAGAAGTAGAAGAGAAAGTTCACAAGATTCGTGAGCACCTCAAGACAGCCCAGTCAAGGCAGAAGAGTTACGCCGACAAGAGACGTCGAGACCTCGCCTTCAACATATGAGATTTTGTGTACCTGAAAGTGTCGCCATTGAAAGGAATGCAACGTTTCCAACTCAAGGGAAAGTTAGCCCCCAGATATATCGGCCCCTTCAAGATTCTCGAATCCGAGGAGAAGTGTCGATCAATTGGAACTACCCAAGAGATGTCACCAGACACAATGTGTTCCATATCTCATTACTTCGTAAGTGCCTCAAGTTCGGAGAAGACCGAAGTGTTCAAGAACATTGATCGCTGCACCATAGAGATCAACGATGACCGACCTATCCCAAGTACATCAGATTTTGGAAGAAGCTTTCAGAACTACCAGAAGCCGGATCATCAAGTTTCTCAAGATTCAGTGGAGCAACCACACAGAAGAAGAAGCTACCTGGGAGCGCGAAGATCACATTAGGACTGAGTTTCCCGATCTCTTCAAATCCTAGGTAATATTTTTCTTCCTTTTTCAAATCTCGAGACGAGATTTTGTTTAAGGGGGGAAGGTTTGTAACATCCCAAAAATATTAAACTTGGATCATCAAACTCTAATCATCAAAATTAGGGTTAACAAAAACTTTTCCAACTAAAAATATGAAAACATTCATATGTGTGTGTATTAAAATTTGGATTCTTTTGAAAATTGCCATGGTTCTGTGTTTCTTTGCTTTTAAAATGATTCTTAGGTGAAATAAACTTCATCTAAGCAATCCCCAAACTTTTTCCAAAGACAAACAACCCAAAATAAACAAATAAAGTGAATGGTCACTTTGGCCAAATTAACTCTCATGCCTAATTTGGCTATCTCTAGTTTTCAAAACTCAACAGAAACATTTGTGGAGCTTTGCACCCCTTGTTAGTACTCATAATAAGGTACCAAGGCCCACTTTGTGATCATCCAGAAACATTCAAATACCAAGTTTAAATGACAGTTTAAAATTGAATCTATCTCATATGGGAAGATCCCACTATTTCAAAAACCACTCAAACAAACTCAATTTCAAAACCCAAGCACCCACAGAGTCTCCAGCACATGCCTAGCACACCCACCAAAAATCTTTTCAAAATTCAAAAGTAAGTTTCTTGGCCATTTCATCAAACACTTAAGGTGCAAATTTAAACCAAATCAAATTCACTGTTTTTAATAGTGTTTTGGGCCTAACTTGTTCCCTCTCTAGTTGCAACTAGTCCTTAGTAGATCATCTAGGTCATTTAACTATCCTTAGAAGCACTGTAAGAAAGCTTAGCCATCAATGGTGAGCAGGCCAAGAGCAAACTTGCCACCCCATTGTCGCCGGCGAGCTAGAGGCCACACTAGCCTCGCCAACCTTGTATAGGAGCTAGCCAACACCCCACCGCCACTCCCTGTCCCAGCCTCGAGCAATGCCAGCCACTGGACCACATGCCACGCTCATGCCAAATCTCTCTACGTCCATGCTGAGAGCGCGCCCGTGCGCCACGCTTGACCAGCACCCCCAGACCGCGCGCCGCCCTCGCCGCGTGCATAAGTGATCGCCAGCACCCCAGCACCCTGCCAGACATGCCCGTTCGCCGCCGCACGGACCATGCTTGCTGTGCGCCATCAAAACCCCCGTCGGACCCGCCCAGAGCGTCGCAGCGTTCCGATCGATCAGCACCGCCCCACGCCTAGCCACCACGTCGTTGAGCTTCGCCAGGGAACATAGAACCGCCCCTACCATCGCCCACGCCGATAGCTGCCTGTGCCGTCGACCACGACAAGCTCAGCCATTCCGGGTCCCCTATCGCCACTATAAATAGAGGCCTCCCCCGCTCGATTTCTTCACACCAGTTCGCTCCCCACCTCTCACTGATCACACTCACTCACCCTCGGAGCAAGGCGAGCACCAGGTCACCGGAATTGCACCGGTGTTCGCCGCTGCAAAGGAGGAGAGGCGCCGTCGATTGGAGCCGCCCCAGGAGGAGCTGCCGGTGCCATGAGGATCGCCGTCATCGACTTTGTCGTTTTCCCCCATTGCCGACCCTCTCCTTAGCCCCGGTGAGCCTCCCACGACCCCCACCTGCTGCGTTAGGGTTCTATCTCGCCGGCGCTGCCCGACCTGGACGATGAGCATTAGCCATTCGATTAGACTTAGATCGTGGGGCCGAGATCGCCTCTATACCGTCACAGTGAGCCACCGACGGTGGAACCCTGACCATTTCACACAAGGAGTGACACTGGCCGCCCATTAACCTCCCCACAAGCAGTCGTATGAATTTAGAATTTTCCTTTTTAATTCAAACTCAGTTCTATACCTAGTTTTAAAAATCAACCCAGCTCGATTTAATGAACCAAATTGCATGAAACCAATTTTGTTAGAAAGATACTAAAATGCTTAATCCAAGCCTGTTGGATTCAAATCATTTCTATCTGTAGATCAACCTTGGTAAAAATAACAAGTCAGAAGCTTTTCTGCATTCAAACATTTCTCAAATTTCAACCATAACAGCTTTTGAGTTGATTCCAACTCTCAAAAATCACATTTTATCATACCTTTCAGAATATATAAAAACATTTGGGTTTACTTATAGGAATAATGTCCAAGTAATAAATAATGCCTCATAGGAATTTCTAGTCACTTTATTTAATTAAAATAAAAGGTTAAACCTTATTAAATTGTGACACAACTTTAAATCACATTCCCATGTACTGAAATATGTGGTGATGACATGTGTCAACATGATCCCATGTTTGAGTTGGAGAATATTAAATCTTAAGTAGTTTTTCAATGAGTAGAAATTACTTTTCGCAAATTAAAATAAATAAGAAAAATGCTTTAATCTTGTAATAATAGGTGATGATGCTAGATCATCTATAGTACACCTTTATGTGATGATTGAAAATATTTAAGTATTGTTTGGTGATTGTGTACCTTGTATTTACTTATAGACGCTAGTACCGACCAAGGATACGAGGAGGAAGGAGGATACTACGAGGAAGAAGCCAAGGAGAACTTCAACCACTGCTCTGCACAGGGCAAGATAACACTTGCAATTATGAAAGTTAGATAACCTATGAAATGCACTAAGCATGCCTGGTTGGACACATTTGATGATACCCAATCCTAGTTTTACTTCCAAGCTTTATACTTTATTTCTTTATCAAAGCTTTCTCTTAGAGTTTACTTAAGTAACTTGTAGATTCTAGGAAGATAATTGAAGGTTGCATAAAGAGCATTAAATTTGGCCTAAGCTAGATAATATTGATGTCATCCTAAGGCATGAGATTGAACTTCATAAATCTCCACTTTTTTACCACCCCTCAGTAGTACTTAACCCCACTTGTAGATGCTAGTGCTAAGCATAAAACTTGATCAACCTTAGATGGGAATACTTGGTGAAAATGGTTATGAACACCTTAGAATGATGAGTCATTCTACTGAGATGTTTTGACATGCGTTTCCGAACACCAGATGATTTTGATGATGAAAATGTTGAGGCATGAGCCTTAGCCCTTTACAAACCGATGGTTGTCCCGATGCGATACTATTCCAATTTTACCAGACAACCACAATACCCAAAAATTGGGTAGGGCTTGACTAGAAACTTATATACCTTAGTATGGGTTCCTCACGGCCAAGGTCCGAGCCGAGGCTACCTTGTGAAGATTGTCCACCTGCAAAGTACCCAAGATGATATTTGGTCATGGTTGGGAGGCCAAACTCACAGATAGGTGCCTATACTAGGGCGTGTAATTGAAAGGTTAGGATTTATTATCCGCATCGAGTATGGTGAATTCAGGATTTGTTCTGACGGATGTATCAAATGTTGTGGTGAAAGTGTACAACTGTGTAGAGTGTCAAACTATTCAATGGCCAGCCCGCTGCTTATGGACAATTAGAGTGGCCATACGTTCTCGCCGATGTTTTCCAAATGACTTGTGAAATGAATTGAGATTTTGACTTGACCAGAACAGAGTTGTGATATGAAATTCAAGTTCCCACTTAGGTGTTATAAAATTTCAAACTAGTTTCTTTGCTTATGAACTTAGTAGAGGTAAATCTATCTTTTTGAAAAACAACCCTAGAGCTTAGTGTCCTACAACAACCCCCTTCACTTGTTAGTATTAGTTTACGAGTACTTAAAGAGTACTCATGGCTTTGTCCCTGGCTATTCCCGTGGCCAGACTATTAAGAGGAGTACCAGGATGATGGACCCCAGGAAGGTTACGACAACTAGAATCATCTCCCATCGTCAGCATTGCCTGTGACACCGAAGATGGAGCTTCACCTAGGCTACCTTTATTATTACGTTATTCCGCTGCTTGAGTTGTATTAAGAACTGGATCATGATATCCTTATTTGTGTAAGACCTTATGTATGGTTTGTAATGGATGATGTACCGTGATATCCAAATCTGTTATGTCTCGCAAAAATGGTAATCCTGGGATTGCGATGTATGGCATAATAGGCATCTGGGATTAAAAATCCTGGTGTTGACATGGTATCACTACCAGAGCCCATCAATGTGAATCAACAAGTTAAAGGATTAATCCCTAAACCTCAGACCAACATCATGGGTCTTAGGGATTTAAGAAAAGGAGTTTCTACTTATCTTTAATGCCAAACTCATCTTAAGCTTGAACCAAATCAAACCAAGAAATATAATCTAATCTTGTGCCATACAAAATGGTGTCACAAGAAGTTCTACATTAATCAAAGTTAAGCATTCAATCTTCACATTCAACTAACCAACTACAAATCATTTTCCTGTCATCATAGGAATCATAATTCAGAAAATCCCTATGTATATCTTCACTATTTGAAACCATTTGATCTCAAAATACATATGAATTCTTGATGCCAACAATGCTAATACAGTGACTTCATCACACAACACTCATTGTCATTAACCAAGAAATGACAGTGATGTGTTATTAAACCACTAGATTCCCAAGTATTGCTTCTAGAGCAACTTTACCATCTAACCATATCAAAATTAATCCATAGAATCATCTGATAAACCACTAGCATCACCACAGCTAATCATAAGCAACAAGCCATAGCTAACAATCATTTAACATGCTTACGGACCATCAAAACTTGGTCCCAATTCATCCAGTATTTAATCAACAGCAGGATATGAACCCTAAGTGGAACAAATAATCTTAATCAGGAAAAGGAAGTAACCAGAAAGGTCACTATCAACAGCTAGCATAGGATGACCTAGCACAGAGAGCACGAGGGGAGAGGAATAACTTATAGTAGGTCCTCGCTGTAAACTTGAAGAGGAAGCAGAGATGGCCGATGACCATGGTGGCACGAGGAGCACCCCTAGGGGGGAGATACAACCCAGACATCACCATGGCGGAGACCTTAGACACGCCTGGAGGCGAGGAACATCACCATGGCGCACGACAGCAGCGGTGGCGTCAGGATCAACGCCAACCCCAAACCCTAGGGTTCGGGACGGCATCGATCTAGCCACAAGAGAGCTCCAAGTCCAAATCCAATTGGACAGGAGGGTAGAGCGGGGCCAACGACCTCATCCTGCACCACGGCGGCGACTAGGAAGGTTCACGACGACGCGAATCGCCGGCGACAGCACCGTTGACCACGAGGTCGGGGAAGGAGAAGGAGAGAGGTGAGCTCGAGAGAGAGACAGAGAGTGATGGGCTGGGTTGGGCCAGGGACCGTTCGGGGTGGTTGTTTTGACTTTGCCTAATGGGCCACAAGGGCCCAATAAAACTAAGCTGAAAGCCCAAATCTCTTAGAGCCTGTTTTAATAATTGGAAAAGACCAAAATGCCCCTAAACTTAAATAAATTCTAGAAATTAAGATAAAAGTCCAAAAAATATGAATAAAATATTTTTTGGATTCACAATAATCTAAATTATCCAAATAAATTAAGAAATAAAATTTTAAACATATAAATTTTATTAAGGATTTTGTAATTTAAATACTCCTTATGGAATTTTACAAAATTAGTGAAAGCTGATAAAAATAAATAAGAATCAATTTCATTATATATTAATATTGTAGTATTTTAGAAAATACTAAAAAATACTTCATAACATTTTTGGTATTCAAATAAAAATTCTTAAAGAAATTATTAAATCGAAAATCCAAATAAAAGGAAATAAAATAAAAAGAGTATAATATTCAATAAATATTAAAGGAATTAATATTTATAAATCCTTACTTAATTAAAAAGGATTTTCTATAATTTAAATAATGGGGAAGAATACATATAAAATTAAATAATGCATTACATTACTTTGCATAATCATTTTGCCTCTTTAAATATTGTCCTTACCGGGCAATAATGATGTTTTTGTAGGCATAGAAGCTCAAGGTCCAGTGCAAGCATCAGACTTCACTACCTTGCCATCACAAGGCAAGTTCATCACTTGCTCATATCCTTTGAAGAGTCTTTATCAAAGTATTTGCAAATTGTGTGTTATCATATATACTCCAAAGAAAGAAAATATTATTTTCACAAATAAAGAAATCATAGATATCATCCTAAGTGATGATATAATGGAGCAATAGAACTTATAGTTCTATTTTCCACAATGTTGATCAATTAGGTAATTAATAACCCCTGACATCAGTGATTCTAGCCAGATATTACGCTGCTTGCCATGAGATTTGGAATGGGAGAGAAGTCACCGATCTTCTTCCTCTCGCATGAAGCCGATGATGTCGTGGATGTTATCCTCATAGCGCATATTAATTGGTAATTCATAGAGGATATGCAAGATGGTGGGAACCCTCAACATCCCATGATAGTTCTGGCATCTAACGGTTTGTACAAACCATTGCCGTAATCCAATATGTGGGCATGGTGTACACCAAGGAGGCATGTGAGGTCGTGAAGGGGGCAGTGATTGGCTTGGACCAGCTACTGGGCCCCACATCATGGAATTGTGGATGGGAAAGTACGCCTGGTTGTGCAACAAGGAGTTGATCTCTCATGGGTAAAGTAACGCACCTTTGTAGAGTGTAAGAATTGTAACTTGTTACTCCCTGTTACGGGAAGGAGCTACGAATGCGGCAGGAAAGGAAATCCATGAAAGTTCTGGTTAACCTGTGAAGGCTGATGGTCATAGATTTTCATAATAAAACCAATCTTTGAAGAAAGATTTACGAAAACTCCATAGTACCAAGGACTTATAGTCTGAGGTGGTAGTTAGAGCATCAAACTTCCCACCTTGCATATAATGAACTTGTTGGGTAACGCTATTACTCATCCTTTCCTTTGATCCCTTGCTTAGACTCTGAGGACCCTAAAGACATGCCAATGTATGCAGTTGAATGTCGAGAAGATGTGTTCTACGAGGAGCCTGACCTGTCAGAAGGTGTTGAAGGAGTGGATTACGAAATCCGCTATGGTGTTGACGATAACGAGTCCAACTAAGTATCCTAGTTAGTAGTAACCAATGGAGCCGAGCAGCATGAACTCTATAGAATAAGATGCTGAGCTCAAATCCTAGTCGGAGTTGCTACTTTTAAATTCCGCTAAAACACTTTATATTTTGTTTTGTAACTTGAAACCTTTTGAAGTCTTGAACTTCTGGTATTGTAATAATAATGTGTGAATGTTTGTAATATGGACCCACAATGTTTTTGTTATACCACTCTGAGGGATGTGATATTTACAGAACGGTGTTCTGTGGGTGTCATGTCAACGACTATAGTGTACTACACATGTAGTGGTATGCTGGGTCACCGCAGTTGGTATCAGAGCAATTGCTTTGACCTTAGGTTGGAAACCTAGTAAAGGGTATTACCTGTAGGAGAGTGTAGCAACGATAAAGAATTCTCTAAAAGTAATATAATGGGTATTCAAATGAGAGTATTCCGTTATATGTTTTAGTGCGATAATTCTTTGTTATGATGCAATATCTTATTGGTTACTAATCAAAATTATTTTTCTGATATACAGAGCTATGTCACCAAAGTTTCCAAAACAGACTTTGGTAAGGAAAGAGGAGACTCTTGATGATTATCAAGGATCATTTATAGACCAACTTCGTCAACTTTTAAAGATTTTTAGTTGTCCAACTAGAATTCTAGTGAACACTATAACCTACTATGATGGCCGGATGTTATCCAAGTATCGTGAGTATCCAACTTCCATAGGAGCTTGGTTATATCACGATCTACCTATAGGTGAAGGTAGGAGTCACTTAGAGATATCATGTTGTCGCTAGGAGGCGATAGCCAATATCCGGAGTATAAAGCCAAAGAGTTAGAAGGTAGCACATTTTCTTGATACCTCATGATTCTATAGACTCGAGCCTATACCGATCATCTTACTTTGGTTAAGAAGCATCCTAAGTTAGCTTCCAAGTTTATGGATATATACCAACACTCGCTATGCCTTTGTATAATACACATCAAGTGATTGTCAAATATAAAATGACATGTTAGAGGATCGAATCGATCCGGAAAGGAGGAAGCAGCAATCCAATGGAAAAGGAAGCAAGCGAGTAGTGCAATACCTATCTTTAAGGATATACCTATAAATCCCTAATCTTTTATACCATATCCTTATTCACCAAGTCCTAACCTATACATGATCCTACTATGGATACGAGGTATGCAAGACACGTGGTTCATAGGATGGTTCTGATTCGATCTTCCTATTGAGAATTGATGGTTGGAGAAGGGGATCATATGAAGGATCTTACGAACACCGATGTCCATGATGGTTCTCAAGAAATGTTGGACAATCTAGCTGATGGGTGCAAGAATTAACCCTAGTAATGAAGTAGAAATGCCATGTCGATAGACACTCAGGATGAAGAAGAAGATCCTGAGGAGAGAGTGTTTGAATCATCAGCATCTTCTCAAAACCCAGGAATATACATTATCTAGTGTTTAACTATCTTGCCCAAAGGAGCACCTAGGAAGCAGCAGGATCTGCGTATCCTGTTGAAAACTCAAGGAATGAAGCTCAGGAGATGCAAGCGGGAGATAATGTTGAATATGTTTCTGAAGACTTTGCAGCTGAGCTGGAGGGAGTCAATGCGCTCAGGTTGAGTAATGACTCAAGACCTGACACTTCAGATACTGAGTATGTTCCTTCTAGAAGGCCATTTGTTTCACAAACTGTGCGACGAACGACACGTCATCACAGTTGGACATCATTCATGTATGATGAGCGTAGTTACTACTTGAAGTAGGCAACTAGTTAGCGATATCAAGTACCGTGTATTGTACTCCAAGAAATAAGATAGTTAGATAAATAAGGTAGTGTTGTGATTATACCTATATGGTATATGTTGTAATAAGTTTGTATTATTATGATATTATGTATAATATGTGAAATGCATATTTGGATTTTCTTTGGATCTTCATTGCGTGACTAGTTCTATGCGTAAATTCAAGCTCAGAACACATGTGCATGATGTAATTATGAGTATTCGCTTTATGTTACATGACTAGAGGGTCATGGATACGGGTGTAGAATCGAAACTGAGCAGCAGCGGATGGAACGAGAGGCCAAGGAGAAGGCCGATGCAGATGCAGCAAATCAGGGAGCATTGCCACCACCACCACCAATGAGGCCGTTAATGGAGAAGAATTTTATGCAGTGTATGCAAATTATGCAAGAGACCCAGAACAAGTTCATGGAGGAGTTGCTAGGACGAGCAAATCAGAGGGCACATGAAGGTGGAGGAGTAAGTCTTCGACTTCCGAATGCAAGGTCATACCTTTTGCATCAGCTCCTAACCAATGGATGTCAAGATTGGCTAGCGACATGAAAGAAAAAGTCAAGACCGAGGGTTGCAATGACGAGGAGAAATTGAGGTATGCAACTCATCTTCCGATCGACCCGCAACATCATGGTGGGAGAATCTTGGCCATGCAACAACCAGAAGGAGTTCACCGAGGAGTTTTAAGAGATTCCGTGAATATCATGTTCCGTAGAGTGTTATGGAGTTGAAGCGAGAAAATTTGAGGAGTTTCAAAGGATATACTAGTGTTATGAAGTATATCCGGAGTTTAGTCAACTATCTTGCTATGTCGAGGAGGATGTTAACACTAAGAGAAGTGGAAGAAACGCTTTCGCGTGGGTTAAACCCATTTGTGAAAATGCGCCTAAAGGTTAGCTAATAAGCAAACCTATCGCTAGCTGCGGATGCAACCATTACTTTCAAGATGATTATAAGAATGCCCAAGAGGATAGGAGGAAGAGAGCCAAGAAGGAAACCAAGAGAATTCAGGCAAGTAAACCTAAACCCAATCTGGAGTTCAAACCTCGGAACAAGAACTATGGTAACAATAACAATAACAAGGGCAGTGGAAATCAATCCAATCCTAGAAGGAATGTTATTTGTAACAACTGGAATTCTGGCATTTCAGAGGGAATGCAAGAACTCAGTAGATCTGTTACTTGTGGTTAGAAGGGCATATCAAGCCCGATTGTCCGAACAAACCACCGTGAGGTTGGCCTACCAAGGAGGAGGACAAACCAAAGGAGGAAATGGACAAACCAATAAAGGAGGAAATAATGGCAAGAACAACAATGGCAAGAGGAACAAACCACCGGAACTGAATTGCAGAACCTCAATGAGGTGGATAATTCGAGCATGCAAAGGATAGGTACGCTCAATATTCTTACCAATCCTGGCAAAGTTCTATTTGATACTGGTGCAACTACTTCATTCATTTCTGAAGAATTCTGTGATAAATTCGGGATTGGAAGGGCAACGTTAGAAAACCCTATGACCGTAGTTACGGCAGGGGAAATGTGATTGTACGCCACATCGAACAAGATCAAGTTATCTCGATCTGTGGTTGTACATACTTTGCAGACTTTTATACGATTCCTTTGAAGGGAATTGCAGTAGTGCTGGGGATGGACTAGATGATGGAGCATGGAGCTCAGATAAATTGTGAGGAGAAAACTGTCTCAATCAAAACTCCAAGTGGAGAAACGATAGTTTGCCAAGCAGATAAGCACAGTCATATCATGGTGGATCTGCAGTTGAACTCGATGAAAGAGGTGAAATTGGAAGATATTCCTATAGTAAATGAATTTCAAGATGTTTTTCCAGCAGAGCTACCGATAATGCCACCAGATCGGGAGATAGAGTTCACTATTGATCTAATTCCTGGTACATCACCAATAGCTCAAGCACCATATAAGATGGGACCCAAAGATTTAAAAGAACTCAAAGAGCAAATTGATGAGTTAGCCAAAAAAGGATTTATTCAGGAAAATGTATCTCCATGGGGAACACCAGTAATCTTTGTGGATAAGAGGGATGGTGGAAGAAGGATGTGTGGTGATTATATAAATCAACAACGTTATTATCAAGAATAAGTATCCTTTACCAAGGATTCAAGATTTGTTTGATCAAGTGAAAGGAGCCGAGTATTTTCAAAGATCGACTTAAGAACCGGATACCATCAAATAAAAATCAAACCGAAGATGTTCCAAAGACAAGATTTGTCTCAAGATATGGACACCATGAATACCTGGTTGTACCATTCGGTTTGACCAATGCACCAGCAATATTCATGAATTTGATGAACAAAATCTTCATGCTATATCTGGATAAGGTCGTCATAGTTTTTATTGATGATATTCTGATATATTCCAAGGATAAGGAAGAGCATGTTGATCATTTGAGAATAGCATTGCAGACACTAAGGGAACATAAACTTTATGCTAAGTTCAGTAAGTGTGAATTTTGGCTAGATGAGGTAAAATTCCTCGGCCATGTGATCAGTAAAGATGGAATTGTTGTAAATCCATCTAAAGTTCAGTCAGTATTAGAGTGGACTGCACCAACCAATGTGAAGCAAATTCGAGGTTTCTTAGGAATGGCTGGTTATTATCGGAGATTTATTGAAGGTTTCTCCAAAATAGCTGGACCAATGACCAAATTGTTAAGAAAGAATACATCATTCAATTGGGATGAGAAGTGTGAAGCAAGTTTTTAGGAGTTGAAGACTAGGTTAACCACAACTCCAATCTTAGCAGTTCCTGAAACAGGGAAAGACTTTACAACCACTAGTGGAAAAAGGGCTTCTAGTCTCGGTTTGCAAGGGCCTTTAGTCCTGGTTTTGCATCCGGGACTGCGAAATCGGGACTAAAGTCCCCTATTTCTAGTCCCGGTTTGTTACAACCCGGGATTAGAGGGCCACCGCATGGGCGTTTTTTGCTACATGGGGATGAAGGACCTTTAGTCCCGGGTCGTAATATGGCCTTGGACAAAAGATTTTTTTTATTGTTTTTTTCGATTTTTTTTTTTTTTTGAATTCTTTTTTCGAATTTTTTCTTAAACTTTTGAATTGTTTGACTCGTAATCATCTCACTTGGAACATTTTTAGCACTAAGTATATTTAATCTTAGGTCAAATTACACTTGTGGTCACCCATCCTAGCACTACTCCACCCTCAACACGCTTAACTTCTCTGTTCCATCCGAATGACCTTGCGCGAAGCCCTTTTGTACCTTGTTGTCAACACTATCATATCAATCCTATTAGCCCATATCAATATGTCATACATCTTATTTATTGAAACTACAAACAACTATTTTAGTAAACAACAATAAATAAGTAATAATAATATTTTAATATAATGAAAGTAAAAAACTAAATAAAATAATATTTTATTCATTTTTTTGCAATTATTCATTTAATATGGTATAAATAATATCTTTAAATCTGCAAATCGAAATTCGACAAATAATATATTCATTATTATCAGAAAAATGTGAGGAATCAAAATATGGAATAAAACTTGCTAAATAAAAAATAACTTTTCCGCTTTCAACTTTTAAAAATGTAAAAGAATCAGAAAAATGTGAGGAATCCATTATTTATAATTTAAAAAATCTAAAAATGTGAGGAATCCAAATAAGGCTGTTAAAATCAAACTCAAATTTTTTTCCACACATTTTGATAGGTTGTACATTTTTTCCCACATCGTACGCAAAAGTTATAGCAATTTTAAGTTGCCCGCGTCACACCCCTTTAGTCCAGGGCCGTATCACGACCCGGGACTAAAGGGTCGGGCTGTATCATGGCCCAGGACTAAAGGGTGTTGCCCACGCCTGCACACCTTTAGTCCCGGACCGTATCACGACCCGGGACTAAAGGTCCGAAATGACCCGGGACTAGAGTTTTCTCGGTCTCCTGGCCACTAAAAATGGTACAAACCGGGACTAGTGCTCATACTAGTCCCGGCCGGTAATAAATCGGGACTAGTGTCAGACTCTAAATCGAACCGAAGCCTCTTTTTCAACTAGTGAGTATACTGTGATGCATGTAAAGAAGGTTTGGGTTGTGTATTAATGCAAGATAGGAAAGTCATTGCTTATGGTTCAAGACAACTGAAACCACGTGAAGTCAACTATCCAACTCATGATTTAGAGTTAGCAGCAGTGGTTTTTGCGCTAAAAGGATGGATGCATTTTCTTTATGGAGCCAGATGTGAGTTATACACTAACCATAAAAGTCTCAAATATTTGTTCACTCAAAAGGAATTGAATATGAGATAGAAGCATTGGTTGGAACTAATCAAAGATTATGATTTAACAATCAACTATACTCCAGGGAAAGCAAAAGCTGATGCTTTAAGCGGAAAGAGTGCAGATATTCAGCCTAGCAATAGGGAGCTACCAAAAGAGTTACAAATGGACTTGGAAAGATTAGAGCTTCAATTCATTAGAACAGAGGTTCTTGGAGGATTACCTACTATGCAGGTAGTTGCAGAGAAGGACAATGATCTTAAGCACGAAATTTTCAGACATCAAGTAGAAGATCCTTTTATTGCTGAGGAAATTCGGAGGATATCTCAAGGGCAAAAATCAGTTTTTCTCCTTGGAGATTACGAGTCTTTATGGTTTCAAGACCGTCTTTGTCTTCCAGATGTGACTGAGATTCATGATGTCATACTCAGAGAAGCACATGAAACACCATATTCTATACATCCAGGAAGTACTAAGATGTATATGGATTTGAAAGAACTATTCTGGTGGAATAACATGAAAAGGGAAATTGCTAAATATGTATCAGAATGCCATACTTTCCAAAGGGTGAGAGATGAACATCAAAGTCCAGCAGACCATTACAACCTTTGGAAATTCGAATGGAAGTGGGAAGAAATATGTATGGACTTCATCATAGGATTGCCCATGACACCTAAACTAAGGATATGATATGGGTAATTGTGATGACTCACTAAAAGTGCATATTTTATTCCAAAGAATCAGAAAGATAATGCCGAGAAGTTAGTAGAAATTTACATCAAAGAAATAGTAAGTAAGCATGGAATACCCAAAAAGATCGTAACTGATAGGGGATCAGTGTTTACTTTAGCATTTTGGAAGCAATTGCATGAAGCACTTGGTTCCAAGTTAGATTTCAGTACAACCTATCATCCTGAGACAGGAGGTCAAACTGAAAGAACAAATCAAATACTAGAAGACATGTTAAGAGCTTGTGCATTAGATTTTGGAGGTACATGGGAAGATCATCTTGAAGGGTTTCACGGCATAGTAAATCAAAATTTTCTACGGATGCGAACAGAGGGAAAGCCAAGATCTAATCTAGGAGATGCAATCAATGAGAGAGATTGGATTAGATCTTCATACCCTTGAAGATTCGCACAGCGGAACGCTCATTTTAACGGGTGATGTAGTCGCACTCGCTTCTCCTCCTCGCGATCCGATCCGATCTAGCACCACAAGTGGCGGTGCTCCGTGAGATGCACACGTGCATCACCTCGACGCCTCCTCCTTCCTCGGACCAGCGAGTATGGTGGAGAGATAGATTGGATCTACAACACGACGTGGTGTATATGGTGGAGAATTTCCTGCAGGCTTCACCTACAAATGGGAGGAGAGAGGAAGGTAGCAAGGTCGCTAGGGCTTGGAAGAAGGTGTGTAGGAGGGGGCACCACCCTCTATATATAGAGGCGGCCAGCCTGCCCCTCCTCCTCAGCCTATCTCTAGTTTAAGGTGGGGCCACGTTGGTCCCTTCCTAAGGTTCTAGAAGCTTCCTGACAATACCGATTAACCCAAACAATTCAACTCCAAAAACTTCACCTTTATATGAATCTTATTCTCCGGACCATTCCGAACCTTCGTGATATCCCGGATCCCATCCGAGACCAACAAAAATTCATAAACCAATTATCCAATCTATCCTAGCGCCGAGATACGTTATGTGACCTCGGTTCGAGAATATGCGTATATGATCTTCTATCAATAATCAACAGCGGGTCTGGGCACCCATATTGACTCCACACATTCATCGATGATCATATCGGATGAACCACGATGCCAGGATTCAATCAATCCCATATATATATATTCCTTGTCTCGCGATATTTTACTTGCCGAGATTCGATCGCTTGTACCATCATACCTAGTTCAATCTCGCTCACGTTAGTACTTTACTGCTCCGTAATCCGATATCACTTTGTGATTAACTCCTTAACCACATGCTTGCAAGCGGTGTTGATATCGACACGAGTGGGCCCAAGTATATCTCTCCGACTTGGGAGGGACAAATTCCATCTCGATACATACAACCCAATGATACTTTCCGATCACCGAGAGACACCTTTATGATCACCCTCTCATAGGATGACGCTTGATGACCTCAAAGCTTTCTTCGAGTACCGTGGAGTTGCATTATCTCATGGTCTAAGGAATACAATATTTGACATAGGAAAAGCTTCTAAAGATGAACACGATGAAACGATCTAATTGCTTCGCTTAGTTTGGGTCTATCCACCATATCATTCTCCCAATGATATGATCTCATTATCAATTGACAACTCATGTCTATGGTTAGGAAACCTTAACCATCATTGATCAATGAGCTAGTCCATAGAGGCGTTTAGGGACACGGTGTTGTTCACAAACCACACAAGTATTAAAGTTTCCGCTAATACAATTCCAAGATGGAATATAAACTTTATCATGAACAAGAATTATAATAATAACATCTTTATTATTGCCTCTAGGGCATAATTCCAACAGTCTCCCACTTGCACTAGAGTCAATAATCTAGTTTATATTTGGCAACAATCTCACACCCATGGCAATCGAGGTGTTGATCATGTTTTACGTGGAAGAGGTTTAGTCAATGGATCTCGACATTCGATCCGTATGTACTTTGCTAATCTTCGATCTCCATCCGCTATATAATCTCGGATTATATGAAACTTGCAGTTGATATGCTTGGTCTTTGGATGATATCTTGGTTCCTTAGCGAGTGCTATGGCGCCAGTTGTCACAATATCTCAGTGGGTCCAATGCACTTGGAACCACGCCAAGCTCAAGGATGAAGTTTCGATCCAAACTCCTTCACTTGACGCTCGCAGCAGCCATGTATTCCGCTAATCGTAGATCCCGCGATCACGCTTTGCTTGCAGCTTCTCCACCACAGCCTCCATTCAAAATATACACGATCCCGTCCGAGATTTAGAATCATCCTTGTCGGTGTAAACTAGCGCCGACGTAACCTTTTCGACAAGTCGCTCATCACCCCATAGACTAAGAACATTTCTTTAGTTCTATTTAGGTACTTTAGGATGTTCTTCACTACCGTCTAGTGTTCCACTCGATCACTTTGATATCTCGTCAAACTAAGAGCATTGGACACATCCGGTCTAGTACAAGATGGCATACATGATGGAACCTATGGCCGAGGCATAAGGCACTTTGCTCATAGCTTCCCTATCATTTACATCAGATGGACACCGAGCCTTGCTCAATATCTTACCCGACAACATAGGCACCGAACCTTTCTTTGCCTTATCCATTCTCGAACCTTTTAACTTTGTCTAGGTATGTACTGCTTAAAGCTATCAGCGCCTTTGTCTATCTCTATAGATCTTGATTCCCAATATATAAGCTTCACCTAGGTCTTTCATTGAAAACACTTGTTCAAATAACTCTTCACATCGTTAAGCATGTTGATGTCATTTCCAATAATCAATATGTCATCCACATATAGTACCGTAAACGCCACCGAGCTCCCACTCACTTTCTTGTAGATGCAAGCTTCATAGCAATTTGGAACAAATCCAAAGCTCTTGATCACTTGATCAAAACGAAGGTTCCAACTCCGAGATGCTTGCTTCACCATAAATGGAACGTGAAGTTTGCATACTTTACTAGCATCCTTAGGATCGACAAAACCTTGTTGCATCATATACAACTCTTCATCAATGTTCCCATTGAGGAAAGCCTTTGACATCCATCTGCCATATTTCATAATCATGAAACGCAGCAATTGCTAATAAAATCCGAATGGACTTAAACATCGCTACGGGAGAGAAAGTCTCATCGTAGTCAACACCTTGAACTTGTCGAAAACCTTTTGCGACAAGCCGTGCTTTATAGACGGTAACATTACCATCCGCGTCCGTTTTCTTCTTGAAAATCCATTTGCACTCAACGGCCTTTCGGTCGCTAGGAGGGTCCACCAAAGTCCATACTTGGTTTTCGCTCATGGATCACAATTCGGATTTCATGGCTTCCAGCCATTTCTCAGAGTCTGGGCTCATCATCGCTTCCTCATAGTTCGTAGGTTCACTGTCTTCTACCAACAAGACAGTCAAGACAGGGTTTCTGTACCACTCAGGAGGGGCACGCGACCTTGTCGACCTGCGACGTTGAGTAGCAGCATCGTCCGAAGCTTCATGATCCTTGTCATTAGCTTCCTCTATTGTTGGTGCAGGCGGCACTGGAACAATTTTAGGTGCTGCGCTAATCTCCAATTCAAGTGAAGGTTCAATAACCTCGTCTAGCTCTACTTTCCTCCCACTCACTTCTTTCGAGAGAAACTCCTTCTCAAGAAAGGAACCGTTCTTTGCGACAAACACTTTGCCTTCGGTTCTGTGATAGAAGGTATACCCAATGGTTTCCTTAGGGTATCCTATGAAGACGATTTCGCTTTGGGTTCGAGCTTGTCCGGCATAAACTTCTGACGAAGCTTCAGATCCCCAAACTTTAAGAAACGACAACTTAGGTTTAGCACCAAACCACAGTTCATACGGTGTCGCCTCAACGGATTTAGATGGAGCCCTATTTAAAGTGAATGCAGCGGTTTCTAATGCATAACCCCAAAATGATAACGGCAAATCAAGAAGAGACATCATTGATCGGACCATATCTAATAGGGTTCGATTCCTGCTCGTACACACCATTGCGCTGTGGTGTTCCGTGGCGTGAGTTGTGAAACGATTCCACTTTCTTTAAGATGCGTGAGAAAATCATAACTCAAATATTCACCTCCACGATCGGATCGTAGAAACTTAATCTTCATACGATGGTTCTCCACTTCATTCAAATTCCTTGAACTTTTCAAATGTTTCAGATTTATGTTTCATTAAATAGATATACCCATATCTACTTAAGTCATCGGTAAAAGTGAGGAAATAGCGATATCCACCTCGGCCGAAACACTCATCGGTCCGCATACATCGGTATGTATGATTTCCAACAAGTCCGTTGCTCGCTCCATCATACCGAGAACGGGTTTTGATCATTTTGCCCATGAGGCATGGTTCGCATGTGTCAAATGATTCAAAATCAAGAGACTCAAAAGTCCATCGTAATGGAGTTTCTTCATGCGCTTTACTAATATGACCTAGACGATTAAGGCACAAATAAGTAGTATTATCACTATCTACTTTGCATCTCTTAGCCTCAATGTTATGGATGTGTGTTTCATCCCTTTCGAGATTTATAAGAAATAAACCATTCACAAGAGGTGCATGACCATAAAAGCTGTTACTCCTATAACTAGAACAAACATTATTCTCCGATTTAAATGAATAACCGCCTTGCAATAAACACGATCCGAAATGATGTTCATGCTCAACGCACATAATAACATTTATTAAGGTTTAAAACTAATCCCAAGGTGAAACTAAGGAGAGCGTGTCACGGCCATCACATCAACTCTTGATCCGCTACAACGCCAGCATCGTCACCTCATCCTCAAGTCGCCGCTCATTCCGTAGCTCTGCTTCGAAGTTACAAATATTAGCAACCGAACCGTATCAAATACCTGCACTACAACGAGGGCTAGTAAGGAAAACATCAATAACATGTATATCA
The DNA here is from genome assembly GCA_030063025.1 of Avena longiglumis. Taxonomy (NCBI): domain Eukaryota; kingdom Viridiplantae; phylum Streptophyta; class Magnoliopsida; order Poales; family Poaceae; genus Avena; species Avena longiglumis. Next base: position 582,486,897 of record CP125976.1, on the reverse strand, counting down.
AATATACCTTTGATGGTGCCACCTTCTTCTTGTCCGCTAAGTACTTTGGACGATTGCGCCCAAAGGACCCTTGTCCTTGCAATAGAAGCACTGGTCCGGCTTGGGACCAGACACTGAGCTTCTTCTCAGCGAGGGCATTAAGCTTGCCGCCCCTTCTTGAAGGGCTTCTTTGCTCCCTTACCTTTCTTAAAGGAGGGCTTGTTGACCATCAACACATGATTATCCTTCTTGATGTCCACTCCGCATCCTTCACCATGCGAAGAGCTCGGTGATCGTATCAAGGAACCAATCTGATTATGAGTCACTACAAAACTTTTGTAGCCGGGAGGAGTGATTGCAGAACTGTCAATCTTGAGCTCCTCGAATCGTGCATTCCAGCTTGCTCAAGGAGTTGAGTGTAGCCCGACATCTTTATGGCGTGCTCACTAACGGATCTCCCTTCCTCTATCTTGCGCTTAAAGAACTTCTCGAGATCTCATATCTCTCGAACGGGCTTGAGTCTCAAACATGGTTTTCAGCTCCTCGAGAATCTCAAAGGGCCCGGATAGGTTTCAAAACGATTTTGAAGTCCGGTTCCATAGCAAACAACATGGTGCTCTTAATCACACCATAATCATCTTTGCAAATCGATAGACAACTTTCTCATCACCAAGTAGCTTGCAGGAGGGTCACCTAACGCTTTCCCAAGGACATAGTCCTTTGTCCGCTGCAGAATGATTCTTAGATTGGAACCAATTGGTGAAGTTAGACCCATTGTTTCTAAGCTTTTCCTTCTCAGCAAAAACGTTGAAGTTGAAGTTGGACTTGGCCATGTGATCTACAGTATTGGCAAGTACAATTTAGACTATGTTCATGTTAAATAGTTCAACTTAATCAAATTACTAGATGAACTCCCACTAAATTCAACATCCCTCAAGTTGTTTAGTGAACACGATCAAAATTCACCACACCTAATCCGATCATCACGAGAAGAGATGTGGTTTCAATGGTGGACAACAAAGTGCCGATCATATCATTCATATGACTCATGCTTAACCTTTCGGTTCTTGTGTTCCGAGGCCATGTCTGTACATGCTAGGCTCGTCAAGCTAGACCCAAGTATTTCCGCAGTAAAACTGGCTTGCACCCGCTGTATGTGAGCGAGAGTCTATAGCACCCGATCATCACGTGATGCTTGGACACGAACTTTAACTTCTCGGTGCATACTTGGGGAGGACACAATTTTTATCTTGATCTTTATGAGGAATCATCTTATAATGCTACCGTCGCGATCTAAGCATAATAAGATACATAAAAGGATAAACATCACATGCATATAACTTTATGTGACATGGTATAGCCAATCAAGAATGATCTCCATCTTGTGCTCCTAAGATGATCTCTATCACTCCACCATGATTGCCTCCACCACGAATAGCAACTACAACTATTGCTAACTACTTAGCGATAAAGTAAAGCTATTACATGGCGATAAGAAGTTGACTCAGGTCATACACAATTATAAAGACAACCATATGGCTCCTGCGGTTGTGTACTCATCGACATGCAAGTCGTGAAACATTACAAAACATGATCATCGTGATACAATATACACATCACATCTTGGGCCATACCATATCACGTAAAACACTCGCAAAAACAAGTTAGACGCCTCTACTTTGTTGTTGCATGTTTTACGTGGCTTGTGGGAGTAGATGCTAAGAACGATTCTTACCTACGGAAAGCCACAACGGTGATATTATGGTTGCCAAACTCCGGTGTTAATCCCATGACAACTATAGTGAGAGAAACTGACATCCACTAGCCGCATGTGTGGAACAAGCCACACATCAAGTACGGAGCCGGTCTCGCGAACGATGTCGCGTAAGGTTGGCCTGGACCGCTTCAATCTCACTATCCCGCGTCATAAGAAGAACACAAACAAGAGGCTTGCAACAGAAAACATCAACGCCCGCAACAACCTTTTTGCGTTCTACTCGTGAATCACATCTACGCATAGATCTAGCTCTGATACCACTGAAGGGTTTCACGGCATAGTAAATCAAAATTTTCTACGGATGCGAACAGAGGGAAAGCCAAGATCTAATCTAGGAGATGCAATCAACGAGAGAGATTGGATTAGATCTTCATACCCTTGAAGATTCGCGCAATGAACGCTCGTCGGGCGTGGGTGATGTAGTCGTGCTCGCTTCTCCTCCTCGCGATCCGATCCGATCTAGCACCACAAGTGGCGGTGCCTCCGTGAGATGCACACGTGCATCACCTCGACGTCTCCTCCTTCCTCGGACCAGCGAGTATGGTGGAGAGATAGATTGGATCTACAACACGACGGCGTGGTGTATATGGTGGAGAATTTCTGCTGCAGGGCTTCGCCTACAAACAGTCGGGAGGGAGATGAAGGTAGCAAGGCTAGGGCTTGGAAGAAGGTGTGTGGGGAGGCGCACCACCCCTCTATATATAGAGGGGGGGCGGCCAGCCCTTGCACCTCCTCCAAGCCTATCTCTAGTTTAAACAATTTAAACTCTCCCTTATCTAGAAATCCTATCTCTAGTTTAAACGATTTAAACTCTCCCTTATCTAGAAATTCTATCTCTAGTTTAAACGAGTTTAAACTTATCTAGGATCTTTGGGCCCTATGGGGCCTTGTGCCCCGGCCCAATGCGCCAGGACACTCCCTCATAGGCCCATGCCCTCCCGGAAGGTGGGGCCACGTTGGTCCCCTTCCGAAGGTTCTAGAAGCTTCCGCACAATACCGATTAACCGAACAATTCAACTCCAAAAACTACACCTTATATGAATCTTATTCTCAGGACCATTCCGAACCTCGTGATATCCGGATCCCATCCGAGACTCAACAAAAATTCATAAACCAATTATCCAATCTATCCTAGCGTCGAGATCGTTAAGTGTGTGACCTGCGGGTTCGAGAATATGCGACATGATATTCTATCAATAATCAACAACGGGTGCAGGCACCCATATTGACTCCACATTCATCGATGATCATATCGGATGAACCATGATGCCAGATTCAATCAATCCCATATATATATTCCTTCGTCTCGCGATATTTTACTTGCCCGAGATTCGATCGTCGATCAGCCATACCTAGTTCAATCTCGCTCACGCAAGTACTTTACTCGTTCCGTAATCCGATATCACTTTGTGATTAAATCCTTAACCACATGCTTGCAAGCGGTGTTGATATCGATTACCGAGTGGGCCCGAAGTATATCTCTCCGACTTGGGAGGGACAAATTCCATCTCGATACATACAACCCAACAGATACTTTCCGATCACCTGAGAGACACCTTTATGATCACCCTCTCATAGGATGACGTTTGGTGACCTCAAAGCTTTCTTCCGGTACCAGGGAGTTGCATTATCTCATAGTCTAAGGAATACAATATTTGACATAGGAAAAGCTTCGCAAAGATGAACACGATGAAACGATCTAATTGCTTCGCTTAGTTTGGGTCTATCCACCATATCATTCTCCCAATGATATGATCTCATTATCAATTGACAACTCATGTCTATGGTTAGGAAACCTTAACCATCATTGATCAATGAGCTAGTCCATAGAGGCGTACTAGGGACACGGTGTTGTTCACAAACCACACAAGTATTAAAGTTTCCGCTTAATACAATTCCACCATGGAATATAAACTTTATCATGAACAAGAATTATAATAATAACATCTTTATTATTGCCTCTAGGGCATAATTCCAACACATCTACCATTGGAAGAATTTTCTATAATAATAGCTATCAGAGTAGTCTGAAGGCAGCTCCATATCAGGTTCTGTATGGAAGGAAGTGTAGATCACCAATATGTTGGTATGATCCTGGAAGAAGTAAGGAGTTTGCACCAGACTATATCAAGGAAAGACAAGATATCACTGATAAGATCAGGGATAGACTGAAAATAGCCCAGAGTAGGCAGAAAAGTTATGCTGATCAAAGTCGAAGATCATGGCATCCAGAAGTGGGAGATATGGTATATTTGAAAGTAAGTCCAATGAAAGGGGTGAAAAGGTTCGGAGTTAAAGGAAAATTGACTCCAAGATATATTGGACTATTCAAGATATTGAGTCAGAACAGAACTATAGCTTATGCTTTAGAGTTACCGTCAAGATTAGCTCAAGTGCATAATGTTTTCCATGTGTCACAACTTCATAAATGTTTGAAAGTTCCGGATGATGAAATCACACATCAGGAGATAGAACTACAAGAAGACTTGACCTATGTTGAAAAGCCCTATAAAATTTTGGAAGAAAACTTGAAAAGGTTGAAGAATAGAGCAATCAAGTACTGCAAAGTACAGTGGGAACATCACCCTGAAGGGAAGCCACTTGGGAGAAATAAGAAGATTTAAGAAAAGCCTATCCATAACTATTCAGGTACATCTTAACAAACTTCGGGACGAAGTTTAATTTAAGGGGGGAAGTCTGTAACATCCCAACATTTAGGAACTAATGAAGGGTAGATTTAGGAATTTGAAATGTTGCATGCATTCATCTGTGAAAATGTGGGTAATTTTTTCGCCAAATAAAAACCTAAAGTGATCAAGGTTTCTTTCATACTTTGAGATTAGGTATAGTCTTGAAGGATGATTTTTATAGACTTTGATATGATCTTTGTGGACTTATGTGTTTTGGGAAATGAAATTTGAATTTAAAACTTGAGTGTTTGAATTATAATTCAAAAGAATTTTTGAATAATGTTTGAGTATTTGATTTAATTAAGAGTTAACCAATAATAACTCAAACTTTATATAAAGAGAGCAATTAAGAATATGAATCTCCATTTCATAATTTTATTCAATAAATAAGTTACAAAAATGTAACTTATGAAAATCATCAACAATCTTTACAATAGCAAATAAATAAAGAATAATATTTATTTATTGATAATAGTAAAATCTTTATTACAAAAGAATAAAATAAAGAGTACAAAAGAATAAATTAAAGATTACAATTGAATATGAGAGTTATTACAAGTGACTAATCTATAAAGAAAAATAAAACCTAAACTAAAGTCTTGATCTTCAAATCTGGTACCTGCAAAATAAAAAGAAACTTTAAAGAAAAAGAAGGTTAGGATTAGAATTATTTTTACTCTCAGAGTTAACAGTGAAGTGCACTGTTCACTTTTTCATCATTGAGTATTTAAGGGGCAAGTTTCACCAATATGAAAGAATGTATCTTTCATAATTTTAAGCCATAAGTCAAATAAACAACAAGGAGGGACAAGTTTCACCAGCTAGGTAAAAGGTAACCTAATGAAAGTAACTTTCAGATTCAGAACATATCCATAACTCATGTGAGCACAGGCACACACACACACACCAAATCGCATGGTGTGTGCCTTTAGACCACAACAACAGCACAACCAAAAAAAACCATCAACACACCCGTGGGAAACTAATCCCCACACCATTTCATTGTTCATACACACCAAGAACAGCAGCCACCAGCTCAACCAAGCCAAAGCCAAGCTAGACCACACCAACCAAAACCCTGAATCACACCACCAAAATGGTGACATAAGGAGGGGGTAGATTAGGTGGATAGCAAGACCAAGATCAAGCTATCAGGACCAGGAGGTGAAGGGATAGATCAAGGACAAGCCAGGAGATGGAATACCAGGAGAGCATCAGATCAAGTTAGCACAAGATCAACCACAGGAAACCCCAACATCAAGTGACAGTGGTGAGTAAAATAGACCATCACATGATCTATCTGTCTAAGATTAGACAAGCATACATGATCTGTCTATTACTCAAACTCTCAGAAAGAAACCAAGTGGGGTGAATCAATCACTGAACTTTAAACACCAACATCAATCAGAAAAGTATAAGGATCCAACTAGATCTCAGAACAACATCATTGACCTAGCTATCAAGCTATATTTCAATTCAAGAATGAACATAGCTAAGATTTAAACTTCAAGGCACATCTCTAAGACAAGAGTAGCACCTTAGAATTTAATCTTATGGATCTATACAAGTGATCAAGCCTACCATTATTTTTCCCAAACTTTGATTCAAGAAACAGTAGCTGGTATCACTACCAGAACCCATCAATGTGAATCAACAAGTTAAAGGATTAATCCCTAAACCTCAGACCAACATCATGGGTCTTAGGGATTTAAGAAAAGGAGTTTCTACTTATCTTTAATGCCAAACTCATCTTAAGCTTGAACCAAACCAAACAAATAAATAGAATCTAATCTTATGTGCCATACAAAGATGGTGTCACAAGAACAGTTCTACATTAATCAGGTTAAGCATTCAATCTTCACAGATTCAACCAACCAACTACAAATCATTTTCCTATCATCATAGGAATCATAATTCAGAAAATCCCTATGTATATCTTCACTATCTGAAGCCATTTGATCTCAAACTACATATGAATTCTTGATGCCAACAGTGCTAATACAGTGACTTCATCACACAACACACACTGTCATTAACCAAGAAATGACAGTGGTGTGTTATTAAACCACTAGATTCCCAAGTATTGCTTCTAGAGCAACTTTACCATCTGACCATATCAAAATTAATCCATAGAATCATCTGATAAACCACTAGCATCACCACAACTAATCATAAGCAGCAAGCCACAACTAACAATCATTTAGCATGCTTAGGGACCATCAAAACTTGATCCCAATTCATCCAGTATTTAATCAATAGCAGTATTTAAACCCTAAGTGGAACAAATCATCTTAATCAGGACAAGACAGTAACCAGAAAGGTCACTTCCAACAGCGAGCATAGGATGACCTAGCACAGAGAGCACGAGGGGAGAGGAATAACTTATAGTAGGTCCTTGCTGTAAACTAGAAGAGGAAGCAGAGATGGCCGACGACCACGGCACGGGAGCACCCAGTGGGGCGCCAGAACCCCATCGACAATGACCTTAGCCATGCACGGAGGCGAGGAACATTACCATGGCTCACGACAGAGGCGTCGTCGGGATCAACGCCAACCCCAAACCCTAGGGTTCGGAAAGCATCGATTGTACAGGAGAGCTCCAAGTCCAAATCCAATTGGAGGAGGGTAGAGCGGGCCAACAACCTCATCCCCGCACCATGGCGGCGGGAAGGTCCACGCGGCGTGAGTTCATGATAACACCACGACCTGGGTCGGGGAAGGAGAAGGAGAGAGGTGAGCTCGAGAGAGAGACGGAGAGTGATGGGATGGGTTGGGCCAGGGACCCTTCGGGGTGGTTGTTTTGACTTTGCCTAATGGGCCACAAGGGCCCAATCAAACTAAGCTGAAAGTCCAAATCTCTTAGAGCCTGTTTTAATAATTGGAAAAGACCAAAATGCCCCTGAACTTAAATAAATTCTATAAATTAAGATAAAAGACCAAAAAATATAAATAAAATATTTTTTGGATTCACAATAATCTAAATTATCCAAATAAATTAATAAATAAAATTTTAAACCTATAAATTTTATTAAGAATTTTGTAATTTAAATATTCCTTATGGAATTTTACAAAATTATTGAAAGCTGATAAAAATAAATAAGAATCAATTTCATTATATATTAATATTGTAGTATTTTAGAAAATACTAAAAAAAATACTTCATAACATTTTTGGTGTTCAAATAAAAATTCTTAAAGAAATTATTAAATCGATAAAATCCAAATAAAAGGAAATAAAATAAAAAGAGTATAATATTCAATAAATATTAAAGGAATTAATATTTATAAATCCTTAGTTAATTAAAAAGGATTTTCTATAATTTAAATAATGGGGAAGAATACATATAAAATTAAATAATGCATTACATTACTTTGCATAATCATTTTGCCTCTTTAAATATTGTCCTTACCGGGCAATAATGATGTTTTTGTAGACATAGAAGCTCAAGGTCCAGTGCAAGCATCAAACTTCACTACCTTTCCATCACAAGTCAAGTTCATCACTTGCTCATGTCCTTTGAAGAGTCTTTATCAAAGTATTTGCAAATTGTGTGTTATCATATATACTCCAAAGAAAGAAAATATTATTTTCACAAATAAAGAAATCATAGATATCATCCTAAGTGATGATATAATGGAGCAATATAACTTATAGTTCTATTTGCCACAATGATGATCAATTAGGGAATTAATAACCCCTGACATCAGTGATTCTAACGCCGTATATTTTGCGTTAGCCATGAGATTTGGAATGGGAAGGAGAAGTCACCGTATCTTCTTCTATAGGGTTTCGTAGCATGGAACACAAAATTTTCTCGCATACAAACAAACAAGCCAAGATCTATCTACTAGATTGTAGCAACGAGTCGATGGAATAACTCACCTCGAAGATTCCAAAGTGTTTAACGAGTGGATTCTGTGGGTGATGTAGTCGCACTCTTCCGATCTCAAGATCGTGACGATCCTTCCGGCGTTGCGTTAAGAGCGCTTCCGCAATCGGTCTGCGTTGAAACTCGATAAAGACCTTCCTCTCCCTTGTTCCAAAGAAAAGAAGGTTGTAGCACTCTCCTCGCGATTCCTAGGACTGGCAGCGTACAAGTAGAGGGAGATCTCGCAGGCTTGAAGCCGGGCGAGTATGGTGGACTATGAGAGAGATCCTCGGCAATCTAGGGTTTAGAAGCACCAAGGAGGAGGGTCTAGGGCGGCTGGGGCTTGGAGCAGCCAAGTCGGCGGGAGGGGTTGCCTCTAGGCGGCAAAGGAGGTGGCGGCAGGGGATGGGTTTCTTGGTGGAGATCTTGTGTGCTAGGAGGGGCAGCCCTGCCCCTCCTTATATAGGTGGAGGGGGCACGCCAGGGGAGGGGAGTCCCTCCCCAACTCGGTTTCCCAAGTGGGTCGGCCGTGGAGGGGAGGAACTCCTCCCCAAGTAGGTTTCCTACTTCCCCTCCACCTTCCAAAATAGTCGTTTGACTTTTCAAATTGGTGTTTGACTTTTCAAACTAGAATTTGATTAAACCCTTTATTTTGTTCAGCAATGACACCTAGTACATGATGCAATCATTCCAAATTGATATGACACATTCAAGTATCGTTCCCCTCCGGAGTGCCGGACATTCCGGAACCTTCTAGAACATTCCCGATGAAAACACCGGAACCATTCTCCAAACCCGAAACAGGACTTTCCTTATATGAATCTTATTCTCCGGACCATTCCGGATCTCCTCGTGATATCCCGGATCCCATCCAAGACTCCGAACAACATTCGGTCTATTACTCATCATTCCATAACTACTCAAACAACGTCGAATCCTTAAGTGTGTCTCCCTACGGTTCGTGAATTATGCGGACATGATCGAGACACTTCTCCGAACAATAACCAATAGAGGAATCTGGAAATTCATATGGCTCCCACATATTTCTACGATTACTTTGCGATCGAATGAACCACTTACATACGATACCAATTTCCCTTTGTCTCACGATAGTTTACTTATCCGAGGATATGATCATCGGTATCTCTGCATACCTAGTTCAACCTCGTTACTGATAAGTACTCTTTTCTCGTTCCCGTGATATGTGATCCCTTGTAAGCCAGTCAAATGCTTGCAAGCTAATTGAATGACATTCCACCGAGAGGGCCCAGAGTATATCTATCCGTCATATGGATGGACAAATCCCACTCTTGATCCATGTGTCTCAACCAATACTTTCCGAACACTCAATGCCACCTTTTAGCCACCCAGTTACGGTGTGGTGTTTGATGTCATCAAAGCATCCTTCCGGTGAAGGCGATATGCATGATCTCATGGTCGAAGGAATTAGGTTACTATGTATCAGAAAGCATATAGCAATTGAACTATTAAAATGACTTGATCTTTATGCTACGCTTATCTATAGGAGTATGTCCACCATATCATTCTCCTAACGATATGATCTTGTTGTTAATAACATCTCTATGTTCATAATATTGAAACCACAATAATTTATTAACAACAAGCTAGTATTATAAAGAGGCTTTACTAGGGACTCTATTTTTAGTTTACAAATCACACAAGTATTAATGTTTCCTTGTTAATACTATTATAGCATGAATGTAAACATTTATCATAAACACAAAGATATAATAATAACTACATTTATTATTGCCTCTAGGGCATATCTCCAGATCCCCACTTGCACTAGAGTCATCTAATCTAGATTACATGGTAATATACCGAACACCCATGGCGGTTTGGTGTTGGTCATGTTTGCCCTCGGAGAGGTTTAGTCAACGGATCCGCCACATTCAGATCTGTGTACTTTGCAAATCTTTATGTCCCCATCTTGGACATGTTCTCGAATAGCTTGAAAACGTAGCTTGATGTGCTTGACTTCTTGTGTGACCTTGGTTCTTGCGCATTGGCTATGGCACCCATGTTATCAAAGTAGATAGACATTGGGTCCAGCACTTGGAACCACACCCACTCATAATGAACTCTTTCATCCATATCGCTTTGTGAAGCCTCCGAAGCCCATGTATTCCGATTCAGTTGAAGATCTCGCCACAACGCTTTGCTTTGCACTCCTCCATTCTTCTGCACCATTCAAAGTAAATACGTATCCAGATTGTGATTTAGAATCATCCGGATCGGTGTTCCAACTAGCATCGGTGTAACCATTAACAACGAGTTGTTCATCACCTCCATAAGAAAGAACCATAGCCTTAGTTCTTCTCAAGTACTTAAGGATGTTTTGACCATGTCCAATGATCCACTCACGGATCACTTTGATATCTGCTAGTTAAACTAACATATGCAATGTCGGGTCTAGTACATAACATGGAATACATTAGAGATCCTATGGCTGAGGCATAGGGAGTCTTACTCATCCTTTCTCTATCTTCTGCCGTTGTCGGACTTTGAGTTTTACTCAAGGTCGTATTGGGCAACATGGGCAAGAACCCTTTCTTGCTATCTTCCATTCCAAACCTCTTTAGAACTTTGTCCAAATATGTACTTTGTGACAATGATATTAGGCGTCTCGATCCATCTCTATAAATCTTTATGCCCAATATATAAGCTGCTTCGCCAAGATCCTTCATTGAAAAACTATTATTCAAATATTCCTTGACACTATTAAGAAGGTTTACATCATTCCCAATCAACAATATGTCATCTACATATAGTATTAAGAATGCTACAGAGCTCCCACTCACTTTCTTGTAAATACAATCTTCTCCATAAGTTTGTATAAAACCAAAACTTTTGATTACCTTATCAAAACATTGATTCCAACTTCGGGATCCTTGCTTCAATCCATAGATGGACCGTTGAAGCTTGCATACCTTGTTAGCATCTTTAGGATCGACAAAACCATTGGGTTGCATCATATACAACTCTTCATCAATGTCTCCATTGAGGAATGCTGTTTTGACATCCATCTGTCATATCTCATAATCATAATATGCAGCGATTGCTAACATAATCCTCCACAGACTTTAAGCTTCATGGTGAGAAAGTCTCATCGTAGTCAACTCCTTGAATTTGTTGAAACTCTTTTTACAAGTCAAGCTTTATAGACAGCTACATTACCATCAACATCTGCTTCTTCTTGAAAATCCATTTGTTCTCGACACCTTCCCGCCATCCAGAAAGTCCATCACATCCCAAGATTTTCCAAATCTTGTAATGTGAAAATAAATGAATAAAATAAAACTTTGTTTGATTTTCGAGCCGTAAGAAACTTTTGAATTCAATTGGAACTTCAAACCCATTTGAATTAAAATAAACCTAAAGGATTTAAAAGATAAACATTTAATAAAAGGAAAAATAAAACATTTGGAAATATTATTTTGAAACAATTAAATGAAAAGATTTGTTTTCAAATGAAATAGAAGTTTATAAATAAAGAATATTTTATAAAGCCAAATTAAACCTTGGCCCACTTTGGAATTAAAACATTTTATTTTAAAATTAGCAAAGGTTTATTTAAATAAATTAATAAGGATTTAATATCCAACTTTATTTAAATAAAAGGTTTTACCAATTTAAATTGAAACATCAAAACTTATTAAATTATTTAAAATAAGTTTTCCTAATTATTTGATATTCACAAATAAAACCTACTAAAGTGTTTAGGCTTTATTTTAGATTTCAAATAAATATCCCAATAAAACAAATCCTATTTGATTTAATAATAAAAATATATTAAATGTAATTAATAATGGACTCTAAAATAAAATGTTATTTTGTTTTAAAACAAATTTCCAAGTATTCTATATTTCCCCAAATAAAACCTACTGATTTGGTTTTGAAAATATTTAGGTTTCAAATAAAGATTTTATTAATAAAATCAAACTCTACTTGATTTAATAACTAAGGCCCATGTTATTTTAAATAAGTATTTCAAGTATCTTATAATTTCAAATAAAACCTAATGATTTAGATTTGAAAGTGTCTGGAATTCAAATGAGGATTTTATTGAATAAATCAAATCATGTTAAATAAATAAGGGTCCATTTTATTTAATTAAAGAATGGATCAATAAAATTATTATTTTATTTTATATTGGGATTTTGTCCATGTTCTTTGAATGAACTAAATTCAATATTACAAAGTTTGGTGTTGTTTGAATTGTTTGATTGATGTTTGAATGTTTGGGAATTTCAAAACTGAATTCAGAAAATAGAAATAGAAAAGGATTAAGGAAACAGAAAAAAAAAAAAGACATGGCCGACCAACCCGTAAGCACAATAGGCCCAAAGAATGCAGCTTCTTTTCAAGAAAGCGTTTGGCACCAATATTCTTACCCACGTAACCAATGAGTGGACCTTCCCTCGTTTCTTTTCCCACCGGCGATGGACCCCTTTCCATCGTTCTCCTTCCCCACCCATGTTGGTTCTTCCTCCTCTCATCGCCGTTGCAAGCTTTGAATCGCGGCATCAATACGCCTTAACACAGCCACCTTAACTCGCGGTGATCAAGCTCGATAAAAGCGCCAAGACGCCTCTTCCGCTTTCCCCACGCCTCCTCGACATGCCCCCAGTGCCGTATTCGCAGAACCTCCCTGCCTCCGGCGACCCTTCTTGCCGATTCCGCGACTCAAGACCGCCCGTGCCTCCCGAGCACACGAGCACACTCACCACTCTCGACGCATCTCCTAGTACACTTCGTTCAACCGCGGCGCCCAGGAAGCCGTCTTGACAAAGTTCTGAGCGCGCCGTCTCGCCTCCGCCGAGCTCCTCCGTAATTCAGACCACCCGACCCTTCCGTTCACGCACGTCATCTCCGTGGTCTCCGCATCTGATCACGACCTTTTCTTGCCTCTGGTGATCGACAACCGTCTTCGACCTCGACCGAGCAGTAGTCGCTGCACCGAACTCCGGCGAGGAATTCCTCTTGCCCTCGTCGCCTTCACCGGCCAGTGCCTCCTTGAGCTCCCCAGCGTCTGCGAACACGGTGAACATCCTCTCCTCCTTCGCTTCATAATGCTTCGACACCGCCGCCGCCGCGCGACATCGAGCCTGGCGCCGACTTATGGTCGGGCACCGAGAGCCGTCCGATCTTGATCCGGTGGATAGGATAGAAAGTAGAACGAAGGCATGCGTTTGATCTGAGCCGCTCATGCCCTTTTAATCCTGTGCGGTCACTCGATCCAGACGAACGGTATTAGCAATCACGGCGACGGCGTGTCGATGGTTGAGTTAAAACAGATTTTTGAAAACAGATTTAAATGCCATTTTCAAACCTCTGTAACTTTCAAACCACACGTCCAAATTTTACAAATTTTATATCAATGAATTCAGGAGAACAAACCCTAACCAACCATGGCCTTAGTTTGACAAATAGTATCTGTTAGCTTGTTTGAATTTGTAGAAACTTTTGTATGCTTGTTAAGCTTATAAAAATTGTTTAAAATTGAATTTAAGGATAAAACCTTTGCAAATTGGATTTTTGTGACCTTACTGACCCTAGGAACCAACCCTTGGTATTAAAAAATGATTTTTGTAAGATTTAGATTGGATTACTTGACTTAGTCATTTTCTAGCCAAATAAAAAGAATGGTTTTTGTTATAAAAATGCTTATGGAAAGAAAACTTTAAGGAAATAGTTTGGACCAAACCTAATGACCCAAAAACACCAAGCTTTGCAATAGCAACTCATTTGGTGAACAACTTAGGTGTTTTGCCTTAATAAAAACATTTTTCACCACGTGAAATGATGAATGGATTTAAAAATAGTTTTTGGACAAAACCCTCTTGCTAATGACTTTGCCACTTTGGTAAATGACCAATTTTGATATTACAAAGTTTAGAAACCCCATGGAGACCCCTTTGCATAATAAAACTATCTTGTGCATGCTCCCATGCATGAATTGGTTTCCATTTTCTTGTGTGTGTGAATTTGTTTGAGTGACTATTGGTTTGGAACGTAAATTGAATTGGTATTTGCTGATTGACTTGTAGTGAAGTGTGAGACTAGCAAGATCAAGGAGTGAACCACCATTCCCTACCAACAAGGCAAGTGATGCTTCATACTTTCTATCCCAAATACTTTCACTATGCATTAGTGATTTTGCTAAGTAAATCTGCATGGATTTTGCTAAGTATAGATCTTGCTATAGGAAAACCTAGTAGATGAATCCTTAGTAGGATTTCCTAAGTTAAGTTTCCTATTACTACCAAGCTTAGCCTAGCTAATGGAAAACATGGGTGGAAAATATATTCACACTATGGAAAAATCTCTAAGTCTGAGGACTTATGTTTTTTGTTTAATAAAACAACTAAGTTAATGAATCACCTGGGTGGAATGGAAGGATTGGTTTATGTTGAGTGGTTCACAAGGCCATGGTCTTGGCTTGTGTATCTCACTTGTGGATTGCCACCCAGGAACAAAGATATTTGAGATGTCAAATGTTGAGAAGCTTCAAGTGCAACCACTTGGCAATATGGGCTCTGCCATGATCATATAGGTTACAAGAACTTAGCCAAATGGACAGTGGGTGGTAGTGTTTGATAGGTTGGAGCGCGTCCATTTTGGTCTAAGGGAAGGCTTCTGAAAGATTTTTTCTTGGGAAACCAAGTCTTGTGGGTAAAGTGCACCACCTCTGCAGAGTGTAAAAATCTAAGTACTTAGCCATTTGAGCATCAAGACATGGAAGCAATCAAGAATCTCATCATTCAAATTTATAAAGTTAAACTTGTGGTGTGAACAAGGGTTGTTTGAATTCTTCAATCATTGATGGAGAGATGGCTTGGTACAAGGATCTTGAAATCTTTGATTCAGAAAAATGATTTTGTCAAGCAAAAACTTAGTATTTTCAAATGTTAAGGAAAAATCTATTTTGAGCAATGCAAGCCTCAGCTCCACTCAGCCAAATGCATATAGTTGATAGACTCCACAATACTACCATAGTATCACTTGCCAATACAATTCAAATGTATTGACCCTTTGTGGTTGTAACTTGTATGTTGCAGGTTTGATTGATCTTAGTGAAGATTGATTGATTAGGATTACAAAGTCTACAACCAACATCTGCCTGTGGCACTTTGAAGATGAAGGACCCCATGCTTATAGTTATTCCGCTGCAATGTAATGTAATAGCCATATGAGCTATGTAAGATGTAATAAAACTATGTTATTCCTGGATATAAAGTTATATTATGACCTTTGTTTCTTGATATTACATCTTAACTGTGGATGCTAGCTATTGATCCAGGGACTAGCATTGTAAACACAGGAGGAATCTACCTTATTAGGTTGGGACCCCTACAGATGGTATCAGAGCATTGTGTTGCCTGTAGGATTTGTAAACCTAGGATTGGACAAAAACCCTTAGAAAATAGGAGTTATATTTTGATCCAAAACTTATTTACAAAAACACTTGTAACTCTTTCCTTAACCATTTTGGATTCAACTCTACACCTCTTCTACTTCAACTTGATGGAAAAACCTACCCATGGCCAAAGACTACACCTTATGCAAAGGACTTCTTCAACATCTTCAACTCTAATGACTTCAACATCTTCAGCATATTCACCAAGGACTTCCAACTTGGATACCACTAAGGACTACAAGTGAAACAAGGAATTAATGCTCAAGATTTAGAGACTGAGGGAATGCAAAAGATAGAAGGAGCCTACATCATTTGAAGTATTGTAACCAAGAGTTTTCTCAAAGAAACCATGATCCCAAGTAAGAAGAATCATAAAGGAAGGAAAGATCACAAGTGAACCATATAGATGGACCACCATAATTTAGTTAACTCAAAACACACCAACTTATGTGGTGTAACAAAAATATTTTGTTGCCTAAAAATGTGCTTGAAACTTGTTGTTTGAGTGGAGTGTTTGCTTGTGATTGCATGCACATTGTTTGTGTGAATTGTGATGTGTGTGATTAGAAATATTTCCTTAGAAATATCTTGCCTATTCTAATCTCAATCCAACCCAAACAGATGACTACTCCAAGAGACACCAACACCAACCAAGAGGACAACATGAGAGAACTTATAGCAACCCAAAACCAGTTGAGCCAAGAGACAACTCAGCTTTTAGCCAACAACAATGGACTAGACCCAGCCATACAAAGGATTTTGAAACTTCAGTCCAAATTGTTGCAAGGATTAGTTACTCAAATGATCAACATGAGAGAAAACTTTCTCCCAAGAGCCAATGACAACAAGGATGACAAGGATGTTAATCTAGAAGGAACCCAAGCTAACAATACTCATGGATACAAGGATCATGCATCCAAGGAGCATGAAGATCAATGCCTCAAGAAGAGAGAAAGATCTCCCACCTATGAAGAACATGAACTAGAAGAACTCCTAGCTTTGGAGAGACCCAAAAAGAAGAAGAAGGACATAAGCCAGTTGCAATGTTACAATTGCAAAGAGAAGGGACACTATGCCAATGAATGCCCAGAAAAGAAGAAGAACCAAAGAAACAAACAAGAGGCAATGAAACCAAAGGAAAAGAAAGATATCAGCCAAGTGATGTGTTCCAAATGCAAGGAACTAGGCCACTATGCAAACAATTGTCCAAGAAAGATGAAGAACAAGTTAAACAAGTCTATGGAGAAACTCAACCTTTGCCCATGAGTCAAGTAAAGAAACCAAGGACACATGCCAAGTTTGCTTAGAGAAGTTTCCTAGGATCCCAAGAAGGCCAATATGTAATTTTTGTTTGAAAATTTTTAAGGGTGGTAGTACCCTAGTTGTTTTGAACATGCTTGTAACCCTAATCTTCCCAAATCTCGGGACAAGATTTATTTTAAGGGTGGTAGCCTGTCACATCCCAAGATTTTCCAAATCTTGTAATGTGAAAATAAATGAATAAAATAAAACTTTGTTTGATTTTCAGCGAAGAAACCTTTGAATTCAATTGGAACTTCAAACCCATTTGAATTAAAATAAACCTAAAGGGATTTAAAAAGATAAACATTTAATAAAAGGAAAAATAAAAACATTTGGAAATATTATTTTGAAACAATTAAATGAAATGATTTGTTTTCAAATGAAATAGAAGTTTATAAATAAAGAATATTTTATAAAGCCAAATTAAACCTTGGCCAAGCTTTGGAATTAAAACATTTTATTTTTAAAATTAGCAAAGGTTTATTTAAATAAATTAATAAGGATTTAATATCCAACTTTATTTAAATAAAAGGTTTTACCAATTTAAATTGAAACATCAAAACTTATTAAATTATTTAAAATAAGTTTTCCTAATTATTTGATATTCACAAATAAAACCTACTAAAGTGTTTAGGCTTTATTTTAGATTTCAAATAAATATCCCAATAAAACAAATCCTATTTGATTTAATATTAAAAATCTATTAAATGTAATTAATAATGGACTCTAAAATAAAATGTTATTTTGTTTTAAAACAAATTTCCAAGTATTCTATATTTCCCCAAATAAAACCTACTAATTTGGTTTTGAAAATATTTAGGTTTCAAATAAAGATTTTATTAATAAAATCAAACTCTACTTGATTTAATAACTAAGGCCCATGTTATTTTAAACAAGTATTTCAAGTATCTTATAATTTCAAATAAAACCTACTGATTTAGATTTGAAAGTGTCTGGAATTCAAATGAGGATTTTATTGAATAAATCAAATCAGTTTAAATAAATAAAGATCCATTTTATTTAATTAAAGAATGGATCAATAAAATTATTATTTTATTTTATTTTATATTGGGCTTTTGTCCATGTTACTGAACAGAACTAAATTCAATATTACAAAGTTTGGTGTTGTTTGAATTGTTTGATTGATGTTTGAATGTTTGGGAATTTCAAAACTGAATTTAGAAAATAGAAATAGAAAAGGATTAAGGAAACAGAAAAAAAATAAGACATGGCCGACCCAACCCAGGCAGCCCAATAGGCCCAAAGAACAGCTTCTTTTCCCGAAGAAAACGTTTGGCACCAATATTCTTACCCACAGAACCAATGACTGGTGGACCTTCCCCCTCGTTTCTTTTCCCACTGACCAGTGGACCCCTTTCCACTGTTCTCCTTCCCTACCCCGTGACTGGTTCTTCCTCCTCTCATCGCCGTTGCAAGCTTTGAATCGCGGCATCAATACGCCTTAACACAGCCACCTTAACTCGCAGTGATCAAGCTCGATAAAACGCCAGCACGCCCTCTTCCGTTTCCCCCAAACGCCCCTCCTCGACACGCCCCCAGGCTGCCGTATTTCGCCAGACACTCCCTCTGCCTCCGACGACCCTTCTTGCCGATTCCGGCGACTCAACACCGCCCGTGCCTCCCCGAGCACACGAGCACACTCACCACTCTCTGACGCATCTCCTAGTACACTTCGTTCAACCGCGGGCGCCCCAGGAAGCCGTCTTCGACAAAAGTTCGAAGGCCGCCGTCATCGCCTCCGTCGAGCTCCTCCCATTCAGACCACCCCGACCCCTTCGTTCACGCACACGTCATCTCCGTGGTCTCCGCATCTGATCACGACCTTTTCTTGCCTCCGGTGATCGGCACGTCTTCGACCTCGACGAGCCGGTAGCCGCCCGAACTCGGCGAGGAATTCCTCTTGCCCTCGTGGCGCCTTCACCATACAAGGCCTCCTTGAGCTCCCAGCGTCTGCGAACACGGTGAACATCCTCTCCCTCCTTCTCGCTTCGTAACGCTTGGCGACACCATCGACAAGCCGCCACCGCCGTCGAGCCCAGCCGCCCGACTTATGGTCGGGCAATGAGAGCCATCCGATCTTGATCCGTGGATAGGATAGAAAGTAGAACGAAGGTACGTTTGATCTGAGCCGCTCATGCCCTTTTAATCCTATGGTCTGTCACTCGATCCGCATTTAACCGTATTGGCCAATCACGGGCGACGCGTGTCAGTGGTTGAGTTAAAATAGATTTTTGAAAACAGATTTAAATGCCATTTTCAAACCTCTGTAACTTTCAAACCACACGTCCAAATTTTACAAATTTTATATCAATGAATTCAGGAGAACAAACCCTAGCCAACCATGGCCTTAGTTTGACAAATAGTATCTGTTAGCTTGTTTGAATTTGCAGAAACTTTTGTATGCTTGTTAAGCTTATAAAAATTGTTTAAAATTGAATTTAAGTATAAAACCTTTGCAAATTGGATTTTTGTGACCTTACTGACCCTAGGAACCAACCCTTGGTATTAAAAAATGATTTTTGTAAGATTTAGGTTGGATTACTTGACTTAGTCATTTTCTAGCCAAATAAAAAGAATGGTTTTTGTTATAAAAATGCTTATGGAAAGAAAACTTTAAGGAAATAGTTTGGACCAAACCTAATGACCCAAAAACACCAAGCTTTGCAATAGCAACTCATTTGGTGAACAACTTAGGTGTTTTGCCTTAATAAAAACATTTTTCACCACGTGAAATGATGAATGGATTTAAAAATAGTTTTTGGACAAAACCCTCTTGCTAATGACTTTGCCACTTTGGTAAATGACCAATTTGGATATTACAAAGTTTAGAAACCCCATGGAGACCCCTTTGCAAAATAAAACTATCTTGTGCATGCTCCCATGCATGAATTGGTTTCCATTTTCTTGTGTGTGTGAATTTGTTTGAGTGACTATTGGTTTGGAACGTAAATTGAATTGGTGTTTGCTCATTGACTTGTAGTGAAGTGTGAGACTAGCAAGATCAAGGAGTGAACCACCATTCCCTACCAACAAGGCAAGTGATGCTTCATACTTTCTATCCCAAATACTTTCACTATGCATTAGTGATTTTGCTAAGTAAATTTGCATGGATTTTGCTAAGTATAGATCTTGCTATAGGAAAACCTAGTAGATGAATCCTTAGTAGGATTTCCTAAGTTAAGTTTCCTATTAATACCAAGCTTAGCCTAGCTAATGGAAAACATGGGTGGAAAATATATTCACACTATGGAAAAATCTCTAAGTCTGAGGACCTATGTTTTTTGTTTAATAAAACAACTAAGTTAATGAATCACCTGGGTGGAATGGAAGGATTGGTTTATGTTGATGGTTCACAAGGCCATGGTCTTGGATTGTGTATCTCACTTGTGGATTGCCACCCAGGAACAAAGAGATTTGAGATGTCAAATGTTGAGAAGCTTCAAGTGCAACCACTTGGCAATATGGGCTCTGCCATGATCATATAGGTTGCAAGAACTTAGCCAAATGGACAGTGGGTGGTAGTGTTTGATAGGTTGGAGCGCGTCCATTTTGGTCTAAGGGAAGGCTTCTGAAAGATTTTGTCTTGGGAAACCAAGTCTTGTGGGTAAAGTGCACCACCTCTGCAGAGTGTAAAAATCTAAGTACTTAGACATGTCCCTGGTAAAGGACAATTTGAGCATCAAGACATGGAAGCAATCAAGAATCTCATCATTCAAATTTCTAAAGTTAAACTTGTGGTTTGAACAAGGGTTGTTTGAATTCTTCAATCATTGATGGAGAGATGGCTTGGTACAAGGATCTTGAAATCTTTGATTGAGAAAAATGATTTTGTCAAGCAAAAACTTAGTATTTTCAAATGTTAAGGAAAAATCTATTTTGAGCAATGCAAGCCTCAGCTCCACTCAGCCAAATGCATATAGTTGATAGACTCCACAATACTACCATAGTATCACTTGCCAATACAATTCAAATGTATTGACCCTTTGTGGCTGTAACTTGTATGTTGCAGGTTTGATTGATTTTAGTGAAGATTGATTGATTAGGATTACAAAGTCTACAACCAACATACACTGTGGCACTTTGAAGATGAAGGACCCCATGCTTATAGTTATTCCGCTGCAATGTAATGTAATAGCCATATGAGCTATGTAAGATGTAATAAAACTATGTTATTCCTGGATATAAAGTTATATTATGACCTTTGTTTCTTGATATTACATCTTAACTGCGGATGCTAGCTATTGATCCAGGGACTAGCATTGTAAACACAGAAGGAATCTACCTTATTAGGTTGGGACCCCTACATCCACCAAAGTCCATACTTGGTTTTCGTACATGGATCCAATCTCGGATTTCATGGCTTCTTGACATTTATTGGAATCTGGGCTCATCATCGCTTCCTCATATGTTGCAGGGTCATCGGTGTTGTACACCAACATGACATTCATAATGGGATCATACCAATCAGGAGTGGTACGAGTTCTCGTTGACCTGCGAGGCTCTGTAGCAACTACAACCGAAGTTTCATGATCATCATCATTAGCTTCCTCTCTTATTGGTGCAGGCACCACAGGTACTTCTTTCGGTGCTGCGCTACTCGCAATTTTGAGAGAAGGTTCGACAACCTCGTCGAGTTCTACTTTCCTTCCAGTCACTTCTTTCGAGAGAAATTCCTTCTCTAGAAAGGATCCATTCTTGGCAACGAAGATTTTGCCTTTGCATCTATGAGAGAAGGTATACCCAATAGTTTCCTTCGGGTATCCTATGAAGACGCATATTTCCACTTTGGGTTCAAGCTTGTCCGGCTGTAACTTCTTTACATAGGCTTTGCAACCCCAAACTTTAAGGAACGGCAATTTAGGTTTCTTCCCAAACCATAATTCATACGGTGTCGTTTCAACGGATTTGGATGGTGCCCTATTTAAAGTGAATGCGGCTGTTTCTAATGCATAACCCCAAAATGATAGCGGTAAATCTGTAAGTGACATCATATAACGAACCATATCTAAGAGAGTTCGATTACGACGTTCGGACACACCATTACGCGGTGGTGTTCCCGGCGGTGTCAATTGTGAAAGTATTCCGCATTTCTTCAAATGCTCGCCAAACTCGTAACTTAGATATTCACCTCCACGATCAGAACGTAGAAATTTATTCTTCTTGTTACGTTGATTCTCTACCTCACTTTGAAATTCCTTAAAATTCTCAAAAGTTTCGGACTTATGTTTCATGAAATAGATATACCCATATCTACTCAAGTCATCCGTGAAGGTAAGAACATAACGATAACCACTGCGCGATGCTACACTCATTGGACCACACACATCGGTATGTATGATTTCCAATAAGTCCGTAGCTCGCTCCATCATACCAGAAAATGGAGTCTTAGTCATTTTACCCATCAGACATGCTTCGCATCTTTCAAGTGATTCGAAATCAAGTGATTCAAGAAGTCCATCGGAATGGAGTTTCTTCATGCGCTTCACTCCAATGTGACCAATACGACAGTGCCACATATAGGTCGAGTTATCGCTCGATTTCAAACGTTTAGCGTCAATGTTATTAATATATGTATTTCCACTATCGAGATTCAATAAGAATAGACCATCTATCAAAGTTGCATGTGCATAAAACATATTACTCATATAAATCAAACAACCATTATTCTCGGACTTAAACAAGTAACCGTCTCGCAATAAACAAGATCCCGATATAATGTTCATGCTTAACGCAGGCACCAAATAACAATTATTTAAGTATAAAATTAATCCCGATGGTAGATGAAGAGGTAGCATGCCGACCGCGATCACATCAACCTTTGTTCTTCGCTAGCTTCCGTTTATTCTGCAGCACCTGTTTCGAGTTACATATGAGCAACCGAACCAGTATCAAATACCCAGGCACTACTACGAGTACTAGTGAGATACACATCAATAACATGTATATCAGATATACTTTTCTTCTTGATGTTGCCGTTCTTCAAATCCGCCAAGTACTTTGGGAAATTCCGCTTCAAGTGACCTTCTCCCTTGTAGTAAAAGCACTCAGTATCAGGCTTAGGTCCAGCCTTGGTCTTCTTCGTCGGCGCGGTAACTTTCTTACCACCCTTCTTGAAGTGTCCCTTTTGCTTAGACTTGCCTTTCTTGAATTTGGTGGTCTTATTGACCATCAACACTTGGTGCTCTTTCTTGATCTCCACTTCTGCAGATTTCAACATGGCAAAGAGTTCTGGCAACTGCTTGTTCATGTTTTGCATATTGTAGTTCATCACAAAGTTCTTGTAACTTGGTGGTAGTGATTGGAGGACACGATAAATCCCCAAAGCATTAGGAATCACTATACCCAAGCTTTGAAGTTTGTTTGCGTGCCCAGACATCTTAAGCACATGCTCACTGACGGAGCTGCCCTCTTCCATCTTGAAGTTAAAGAACTTTTTAGAAGCCTCAGCTCTCAATTGCTGCGTGAGTCTCAAAGATCAATTTGAGATCACGGACAATATCATGTGGGTCTGTATTCTCAAACCTTTTCTGAAGCTCCGATTCTAAACCATACAAGATAGCACACTGAACTGTGGAGTACTGAGTCTTCCGAGCGAGGTAAACATTCTTTACTTCATCGGCAGCAGTAGCTGCAGGTGGGTCACCTAGCGGTGCATCCAGCACATAGGTCAAATTACCAGCTGTGAGGACAATCCTCAAATTGCGGAACCAATCCGCGTAGTTTCTTCCATTGTTTTTCAACTTTTCTTTCTCTAGGAACGCATTAAAATTGATGGTAGGGGACGCCATTGATCTACAACATATTTTCAATAGTTTAGACTAAGTTTATGACAAATTGAGTTCTAATTAATAGTTAAATTAATCTAGGTGAATGTAACACCCTCATCAATCGGACCTATGCAAGTTTAGGCAAAATTCGCCAAACCCGCATAGAAACGATTCAAAGGTGCCCACCAGGCACTTTCGTGCGGGTGGAAAACGAAGTAATAACATTACACAACAGTCCTCGATGGGACCCAGAACGTATATATATATATAAGCGACTCAGAGAGTCAAGAATACAGATATAAGATACAAGATCCAAATCACCTTGAAAATGGTAGAGTGTCCGACTACGGACAAGAAGCAAATGGGGCTAAGAGCCCTGAAGAATAACCAATGGCGTCCATAACCCTGCCCAGGCCAAGCCGGAAGGGTAACCCTGCTAACGGCGTCGATCTCAAAACCTGCTCAACAAAAGGGGTGCCGACAAAGGGCGAAGCAGAAAAACAAAGAGGAGCGTCAGTACTGAGGCCAGTACACGGCGAGGCTAGAATTCGGCGGTCCTCGCCTACATAGGTATGGTGGACTGAGCGGCAGCGGCAACATGCACTAAACAACCTATAGAGACTCGATACACTGGCGGTAATCAGAGAGGGGTAAGAATGACCTAACCGGATCCAACCTGAAGCTATCACCAAACAAACCCATCCTGGTGTTTCCCCCTCGAGACCAAACGAGGAAGTCAACCGAGGAACTCACACAGTTGGCAGTTTTACTTATTCGGTTATCGTTGCAGCAATTACTAGTCAGGTGTAGATAACCGTCACGATAAAGTAAACAAGGCACTTTTAGTTAACCATTCCGTGATAGTTGCGGTAATTACTAATCAAATCTGATAGCATGATATAACCCAAAACCCAAAGCTTGTTGGTACTTTTATTCAGCCAATTCGTTGTAGTTGCAATACTTACTAGTCATATACAATTGTCGCAAGCGACAACCAAACAAGCAATTGTGGGCGTATTAATTAGCCATTCCGTTATAGTGAAGCTGATTACTAGTCATTATAAGTCAAATTATAGCGTAAACTTTAGTTATGCTTGTCTATGATCGAGATATCGTGCTCCAAGTCGTCCATATCCGGACACGGCTTTGAGAAAGTTTTACCCGGGGTGCACCAATAGCAACACACGCTCGATCAACCTCGAAAACCAAATCAAAACCCAACGAGGCCTTCACGAAACAATCACAGGATTCAGAAATATTTCAGGGGCCACCCTTGAGTATACCAACGGAAGCAAGCTCGAGACGGACTCAAGGTTTACGTCGATGGTCAGAACGACAGGTCCCCAATCGGGACCGTCGATACGCAAAACATCCGTTTACCTACAAAAGCAGTGCGATACCTCGCACAATCGTAAATAAAGCGAAGAAACATGGCATAAGTACAGGATCGTAAATAAAACCTCAAACTAGTTTGTGGCCCCAAGAAATAAGACGGAATCAAGCTCGCTCGGGG
This sequence comes from Avena longiglumis, assembly GCA_030063025.1. NCBI lineage: Eukaryota > Viridiplantae > Streptophyta > Magnoliopsida > Poales > Poaceae > Avena > Avena longiglumis. Next base: position 582,461,539 of record CP125976.1, on the reverse strand, counting down.
GTCCCATATACCTCCCGGATGTGGATAGCGCATAAAATCAAGGAATGTATCAAGTACTCGGGGTCTTCTTACGGGACACAAGTGGGCGTTCGAAACCAAATATTATCTATCACCCACCGATGCCTCCGCTTATTCAATTTTAGTTGTTAAACAGAATTTAAGGTGACGATAAGTAAAACTAGAATCATCTCCAACATCAACATGCGGCACATCAAGAATCGTGGCATATGGCGTCACACATCAGCACTCGAGCAAGCAACTACGACACGCAAGTCCAACTATCTACCAAACAACAGGTAATAGGGTGTGTCCAAGGCAATATAGGGCTGCACGGTATACCAAGGGTACGGAAACTAAAGCATCGCAACACCGATAGCAATAGATCAACAGGAAGGAAGTAAATACTATAAAAGTAAGATAGGTAGAAAGGGGAAGATGCTCGCCTGAAAACATTGTCGAAGGTTCAACCGAAGATCGGGGCGAAGCTCACATCAACTCAACGGCCTTATCCGCGAAGAAGCAAATCACTAGAAGAACACCGGGTGCAGTATTTAATAAAACGGCAGAAGATCGGCATGATGTATGTATGATGGATGGCATGGCAAAAGCGATGCAATTAGGTCATATTAAGCGGGAAGGGTACCGACAATTAATGAGACGGTTCAAGTTGTTTAGAAACCCCCGCAATTTAGATGTTGTTTTAGCAAAGCAAGATAAGATACTGGTTCGCTACACAAGTTTAAATGAGGCCAATATAAGGCTAGATTTGCCCGCATATGGGCCCCATATTTAATTATTAGGTGAATCGGCAGAAGGCCCCAAACCACAGATATGCATGCGTGAACAATTTATATGCAACAGTTATATAGGTGACATTTATAAATTAGGGTTCTCGGATGAGGGGTTCACACATTGAGGGGTCTCGACGAACTTGGGTTCCGGGGTTCGGGGTCGGGGTCGAGGTCCAGGGTTCGACGGTTCCGTTCTCGGGTATCGAGGTAGGTCTTGGCGCATCCGGGTGCGGGACTTGGGGTCATGTCGACGGTCATGGCGTTCAGGGGGAAGTTCTCGGTGTCCGGGTGAAGCACTCGGCGTTCTTCGGTTCCACGTCGACGGCCTTGGTTTCTTCGATGGAGAGCTTGGTGTGTCCGTGTCGGGGTCCGGTTTCCTGTTCCGACGCCGGGGTCTCGGTGTCGGTTGAAGATCTTGGCAATGGCACCGGTTCGGTCTTCGGGTAATTACTTGTCGTACCAGGTCGGAGTCCTTGAGTCCCGGAAGGAGAACTTGACGCGCCAGGGTTCGATCCTCAGGGTTCGATGTCTTGATATCGAAAGGAGCACTTGTCGTCCCATGAAGGGGATCTTGCATCTAGGGTCTCGGCGAACTCGGCCGAGGGTCGGTCTCATGTGGCGGTCTTGATGCTCCGTGATGGAGGACTTGTCATCCGTGGCGATCTTGCCGGTCTTGGTCATCAACCCCGTGAAGGGATCTTGGAAGCGGCCGGGTTCGGTTGTGGCATTGGCTCCTGCGGTTCATGCGGCTCATCGAGGCGAGTTTGGCGGGGTCCTGAGTACGGCAGCGGGCCCACGAGCATCTCGGGACGGGGTCGCGGCAGCCGCTGCAGGTGGTGAGCACGGGTCGGAGCGACGAGGACGCGGGCCGGCTCGGGCCCGGACGGGGCGCCGGCAGAGGGCGGACGGCTTGGCCGCCGCGGCGGCGGTTGGCCGCGGGCGCGCGGAGGAGGCCAGGGTCACGAGTCTGCAGGCTCGAGGCTCGCTCGCAGGGCTCGGGCGGGCGCGACTCCGGCGACGAGCGAGGCGGAGCTCGCAGCCAGCGGAGGGAGGTGGTCGCGGCAGGCGGGACTGGCGCGGGCGGAGGCGGCCAGGCTCGCGGGCGGAGCTGGGAGCACGCGGGCCGGGCGGCGCAGTGGGCTTGAGGTGGAGGCCGGCGACGCGAAGCTGCGGGCAGTGGCCGGCCGGAGCAGATACGAGCACAGCGCGCTGCGGTTCGATGAGGCCCGCCGAGGGCGGCGCAGGCACCGGGGACGCGGGCGCTGGGCGGTCTCGGCTCGTGGGCGGAGCGCGAGCGGCGGCGGAGGCCTTGCGGCGGGAGGGCGCCGGCGGAGGCGGCTCGGAGGTGGCCGAGGTGAGGGGAGGCGCCAGGGGGAGGAGGGGTAGAGCACGTCGGAGCGGCCGGGGCTGGCGTCCTGCCGCGGGCGGAGGTGGTTTTCGGGGGAAGAGGAGAGCTAGGGGAGGACGGGACCGCTGGGTGGGCTGCGGGCCCACGCGGGAGCGTCTGGTCTTGGTGGGGAAGGCGCACGGCGTGCGATGCGTGTGTGGGTTGAGGTGGGGGTGGGGAGTTGGGGCCAGGGTGGTTGTGCGTGTGTGTCGCTGCGGGGTGGCCCAGAGGGAGGAGCTGGGCCCCAGCGGCAGCGGGTGGGGGGTGTGTTGAGGGGGTGAGGCAGGGGGATCGGGGGGGAGAGGGTTAGCTGGCGGTGGGCTCTGCGGCTGGGGGCCCCACGGGTAGGAGGGGAGGAGGAGAGAGGGTAGAAGAGGGTTGGGTGAGAAAAGAGAGGGAAGAGGTAAAGATTGCTTAGGTGGCAGTGTGGGGTTTTAGGTGAGAGGGGGGAGGTGGCATGTTTTGATTGGTGGGTAGACTAGGATTGGGTGGGGTAGGTTTTTAGAGGGAGCTGTTTTAGTTTTGTGTTTGTTTGGTCGCGTTTAAATTAAAACAAAGACACTTTGCACACTAGGTTTTAGGCAAATAATATCTCCGATGCTATGGGGGTTTTGTGTTTGAAAATAAAAGGGGTTTTTATACAATTCGAAACTAGGCTTTTCAAAATAATGCAGTCAGCAATGCACGATGATGACGATATAATGCACAAATTCAACGCGATTTTCTAGTAGTGGTTTTGCGGGATGCCACAATTCGACACCACTAACAAAGGATCTCGCCCTCGAGATCCGCCTCATGGTACCGGAAGGAAGGTCGACGTCCTGCGTCTTCTCGCTTTGTGTAGATCCTCGCGACACCGCTAACAAGGGTTCATCTTCCAACTTGAAAACGGCGACACCACCAACAAAGGGTCGTTGATCCTGTTCGGCAAGAGAGCACTCCGGATAACCGACGGACGAAGTTAAAGGTGAGGCCACCTCTAACTTCCATGGAAGGAGTAAAATCGCATCGATCCACCATTCAATATACAAAGCAAATGATAAGAGTAGTGGTATGGTCGCGACTCCATCCCGCACTCAAAGCATTTCACTGTACACGAATAGACGGATTATGCAACCAACCCTCGGATTCAGATCAAGATCTCGAAGCGAGGTTCGGATCAAAGGAGTGATGCGCATCAGATCGGATCTCAAGAGGATTTCGTCGTCGAAAAACACGGAAGGCACAAACAAGGAACAAAGAATGATAACACCGTAGACGGATTCATCAGCACTTGAACACGACGGTAGAACACCGTTACCAAAGAAGGAAGCGAAACCCTGAAGGTACGACGGAACCCAACCACGAGAAATCCTGGACTCGAAGAAAAGATAAGAGAGCAGATTCAAAACACGTCGAGGTAAGAGGAGAACAGCAGGGGGTAAGGAGTAAAATCAGACCTAATCAGAACTATCCAACCGATTTTCAAAAATAGTTTTGACACTCTACTTCGGCCGTTAGCTAGGTTATCCTACAGGCTGGACTTGTGGGGTATCGCAACTGCTGAGCTCTGATACCACTCTGTAACACCCTCATCAATCGGACCTATGCAAGTTTAGGCAAAATTCGCCAAACCCGCATAGAAACGATTCAAAGGTGCCCACCAGGCACTTTCGTGCGGGTGGAAAACGAAGTAATAACATTACACAACAGTCCTCGATGGGACCCACAGAACAGATATATATAACAGCGACTCAGAGAGTCAAGAATACAGATATAAGATACAAGATCCAAATCACCTTGAAAATGGTAGAGTGTCCGACTACGGACAAGAAGCAAATGGGGCTAAGAGCCCTGAAGAATAACCAATGGCGTCCATAACCCTGCCCAGGCCAAGCCGGAAGGGTAACCCTGCTAACGGCGTCGATCTCAAAACCTGCTCAACAAAAGGGGTGCCGACAAAGGGCGAAGCAGAAAAACAAAGAGGAGCGTCAAGATCGAGGCCAAGACGGCGAGGCTAGAATTCGGTCCTCGCCACATAGGTATGGTGGATCGGCAAAGGCAACATGCACTAAACAACCTATAGAGACTCGATACAAGGCGTAATCGAGAGGGTAAGAATGGCCTAACCGGATCCAACCTGAAGCTATCACCAAACAAACCCATCTCGTGTTTCCTCGAGACCAAACGAGGAAGTCAACCGAGGAACTCACACAGTTGGCGGTTTACTTATTCGTTATCGTTGCAGCAATTACTAGTCGTGTAGATAACCTCCGATAAAGTAAACATGGGCACTTTTAGTTAACCACTCCGTGATAGTTGCGGTAATTACTAATCAAATACAGATAGCATGATATAACCCCAAAACCCAGCAGTTGTTGGTAATTTTATTCAGCCAATTCGTTGTAGTTGCAATACTTACTAGTCATATACAATTGTCGCAAGCGACAACCAAACAAGCAATTGTGGGCATTAATTAGCCATTCCGTTATAGTGAAGCTGATTACTAGTCATTATAAGTCAAATTATAGCAGTAAACTTTAGTTATGCTTGTCTATGATCGAGATACTGTGCTCCAAGTCGTCCATATCCGCGGACACGGCTTTCAGAAAGTTTTACCCGGCCGGGGTGCACCAATAGCAACACGCCGATCAACCTCGAAAACCAAATCAAAACCCAACGAGGCCTTCACGATGAACAATCACAGGATTCAGAAATATTTCAGGGGCCACCCTTGAGTATACCCAACGAGTAAGCAAGCTCGAGACGGACTCAAGGTTTACGTCGATGGTCAGAACGACGAGGTCCCCAATCGGGACTGTCGATACCGCGAAACATCCGTTTACCTAAATAAAGACAAAGCGGACTCGCAATCGTAAATAAAGCAAGAAACATGGCATAAGTACAGGATCGTAAATAAAACCTCAAACTAGTTTGTGGCCCCAAGAAATAAGACGGAATCAAGCTCGCTCGTGGGGTCCCATATACCTCCGGATGGGGATAGCGCGCAAAATCAAGGAACAGGTATCAAGTACTCGGGGTCTTACGGGACACAAGTGGGCGTTCGGAAACCAAATATTATCTATCACCCACCGATGCCTCTGCTTATTCAATTTTAGTTGTTAAACAGAATTTAAGGTGACGATAAGTAAAACTAGAATCATCTCCAACATCAACATGCGGCAATACATCAGCAACTGTGGCATATGGCGTCACACATCAGCACTCGAGCAAGCAACTACGACACGCAAGTCCAACTATCTACCAAACAACAGGTAATAGGGTGTGTCCAAGGCAATATAGGGCTGCACGGTATACCAAGGGTACGGAAACTAAAGCATCGCAACACCGATAGCAATAGATCAACAGGAAGGAAGTAAATACTATAAAAGTAAGATAGGTAGAAAGGGGAAGATGCTCGCCTGAAAACATTGTCGAAGGTTCAACCGAAGATCGGGGCGAAGCTCACATCAACTCAACGGCCTTATCCGCGAAGAAGCAAATCACTAGAAGAACACCGGGTGCAGTATTTAATAAAACGGCAGAAGATCGGCATGATGTATGTATGATGGATGGCATGGCAAAGGTGCGATGCAATTAGGTCATATTAAGCGGAACCGGGGTACCGACAATTAATGAGACGGTTCAAGTTGTTTAGAAACCCCCGCAATTTAGATGTTGTTTTAGCAAAGCAAGATAAGATACTGGTTCGCTACACAAGTTTAAATGAGGCCAATATAAGGCTAGATTTGCCCGCATATGGGCCCCATAATTAATTATTAGGTGAATCGGCAGAAGGCCCCAAACCACAGATATGCATGCGTGAACAATTTATATGCAACAGTTATATAGGTGACATTTATAAATTAGGGTTCTCGGATGAGGGGTCCACACATTGAGGGGTCTCGACGAACTTGGGTTCCGGGGTTCGGGGTCGGGGTCCAGGGTTCGACGGTTCCGTTCTCGGTTATCGAGGTAGGTCTTGGCGCATCCGGGTGCGGGACTTGGGGTCATGTCGACGGTCATGGCGTTCAGGGGGAAGTTCTCGGTGTCCGGGTGAAGCACTCGGCGTTCTACGGTTCCACGTCGACGGCCTTGGTTTCTTCGATGGAGAGCTTGGTGTGTCCGTGTCGGGGTCCGGTTTCCTGTTCCGACGCCGGGGTCTCGGTGTCGGTTGAAGATCTTGGCAATGGCACCGGTTCGGTCTTCGGGTAATTACTTGTCGTACCAGGTCGGAGTCCTTGAGTCCGGGAAGGAGAACTTGACGCGCCAGGGTTCGATCCTCAGGGTTCGATGTCTTCGGATACGGAAAGGAGCACTTGTCGTCCCATGAAGGGGATCTTGCATCTAGGGTCTCGGCGAACTCGGCGGCCCGAGGGTCGGTCTCATGTGGCGGTCTTGATGCTCCGTGATGGAGGACTTGTCGCATCCGTGGCGATCTTGCCGGTCTTCGGGTCATCAACCCCGTGAAGGGGATCTTGGAGCGGCGCCGGGTTCGGTTGTGGCATTGGCTCCTGCGGTTCATGCGGCTCATCGAGGCGAGTTTGGCGGGGTCCTGAGTACGGCAGCGGGCCCACGAGCATCTCGGGACGGGGTCGCGGCAGCCGCTGCAGGTGGTGAGCACGGGTCGGAGCGACGAGGACGCGGGCCGGGCCCAGACGGGCGCCGCAGAGGGCGGTGACGGCTGCGCTGGCGCCGGGCGGCGAGGTTGGCAGGGGCGCGGAGGGAGGCCCGAGGCGGTCACGGTCCTGCAGGCTCGCAGGGCTCGCTCGCAGGGCTCGGGCGGTGGCGCGACTCCGGCGACGAGCTCGAGGCGGAGCTCGCAGCGGCGGAGGGAGGTGGTCGCGGCGCGGGGACTGGCGGCGGCGGAGGCGCTGTGCTCGGGGCGGAGCGCTGGAGCACGCGGCCGGGCGGCGCGCAGGGCTTGAGGTGGAGGCCGGCGACGGGCGGTGGCAGGCCGGAGCCGACAGATACGAGCACCAGCTGGCGGTTTCGGATGAGGCCCGCCGGGAGGCGGCGGCGCGAGCAGGGGACGCTGGGCGCGCCGGCGTCTCGCTCGTGGCGGAGCGCGAGCGGGCGGCGAATACGTCTGGCGGAGGCGCTGCGGAGGCGGATGATGCGCGCGGGAGGCGGCTCGGGTCTAGAAGGAGGTGCGCGGCGGCGGAGGTGAGGGGAGGCGCCAGGGGGAGGAGGAGAGACGCCGGAGGCCGGGGCTGGCGTCTGCCAAGCGGAGGTGGTTTCGGGGAAGAGGAGAGCTAGGGAGGACGGGACCGCGGGTGGGCAGTGCGGGCCCACGGGGAGCGTCTTGAGTGCTGGTGGGGAAGGCGCCTGCGCATGGCGTGTGGGTTGAGGTGGGGGTGGGAGTTGGGGCCGTGGTGGTTGCAGGTGTGTCGGCGGGGTGGCCAGGGAGGGAGCTGCCCAGTGACGGTGGGGGTGTTGAGGGGTGAGGCAGGGGATCGGAGAGGGTTAGTGGCGGTGGGCTCTGCTGGGGCCCCACGGGTAGGAGGGAGGAGGAGAGGGTAGAAGAGGGTTGGGTGAGAAAAAGAGAGGGGAAGAGGTAAAGATTGCTTAGGTGGCAGGTGGGTGGGTTTTAGGTGAGAGGGGGGAGGTGGCATGTTTTGATTGGTGGGTAGACTAGGATTGGGTGGGGTAGGTTTTTAGAGGGAGCTGTTTTAGTTTTGTGTTTGTTTGGTCGCGTTTAAATTAAAACAAAGACACTTTGCACACTAGGTTTTAGGCAAATAATATCTCCGATGCTATGGGGGTTTTGTGTTTGAAAATAAAAGGGGTTTTTATACAATTCGAAACTAGGCTTTTCAAAATAATGCAGTCAGCAATGCACGATGATGACGATATAATGCACAAATTCAACGCGATTTTCTAGTAGTGGTTTTGCGGGATGCCACAGTGAACTCCCACTCAAAACAATATCCCTCACATTGTTTTAGTGATCACACAAACCAAATCCACCACATCAACACCGATCATCACGAGAGTTGATGTAGCTTTAATGGCGAACAATCGACATGTTCATCATATCTACTATATGATTCATGCTTTACCTTTCGGTGATCCGTGTTCCGAGACCATGTCTGTACATGCTAGGCTCGTCAAGATCAAACATGAGCTTCCGCATGAGCAAATCTGGCTTGCTCACATTGTATACACTTGCGGAATCTAACACACCCGATCATCACGTGGTGCTTCGAAACAACAAGCTTTAGCAACGGTGCCTACTAAGGATGAACACTTTAGAACTTGAAATTCATGTGCATGAGAGATCATATTATAATGCTACCGTCGTTAACTAAGCAATACAAGATGCATAAAGGATTAACATCACATGCAATTCATAATATGTGATATGATATGGCCTTTCTTCTTTGTGCTTTCGATCTCCATCTTCAAGCACGAACATGATCTCCATCATCACCGGCATTGCATCAAGGTCAATGACGCTTCTCCATGGTTGTCGTCCACCGGCTTCAACTATTACAACTACTTTGAATAGACATGCGGGTCTTAACATAAATTAAAGACAACCATATGGCTCCTGCCAGTTGCCAACTTAAAATAAGGAACATTGCATACATCAAATATAATCACAATCATGGCCATATCACATCATAGCACACCCCTGCAAAACAAAGTTAGACGCCTCTACTTGCTTTGCATGTTTTACGTGGTTTGGGGCTTTCAATAAGTGTCGTTCTAACTTACGAACAAGAACCACAACATTGATACTAGTATTGTCAATCACCCGTTGTAAATTGAATCTTAACTATGTTGGGATAAACAGGCACCCGCAAAGCCACTTATGCAATACAAGTTGCATGTCAAGTGTGGAGCAAGTCTCATGAACGATGGCATGTAAGGTTAGACCGGGCCGCTTCATACCACCATCCCGCAAGATGCAAAGTACACAAGAAGCAATCAAAAACAAAAGCATCAACGCCCACAATGACCATTGTGTTCTACTCGTGCAACAGATCTACATATAGACACGACTCTGATACCACTGTAGGGTTTCGTAGCATGGAAAACAAAAAAATTCTACCGCATACAAACAAACAAGCCAATATCTATCTACAAGATTGTAGCAATGAGTCGATGGAATAACTCACCCTCAAAGATTCCAAAGTGTTTAACGAGAGCGAATTCTCGTGGGTGATGTAGTCGTACTCTTCCCGATCTCAAGATCGCGTAGACAATCCTTCCGACGCTGCTCAAAGCGCTTACGCATTGGTCACACGTTCGACTCGCGAAGACCTTCCTCTCCTTGTTCTAGCAGCGGAGGTTGTAGCAGTCTCATGATTCCTAAGAAGACAACCGTGGTACCTAAGTAGAGGGAGATATCGCAGGCTTCGCCTTAAGACGGAGCGAGTATGGTGAACTATGAGAGATCCTCGGCGATCTAGGGTTTAGACGCACCAGGAGGAGGGTCTAGGGCGGTGGCTAGGGCTTGAGCAGTCCAAGTCGGCTAGGGTTGCCTAGGCGGCGGCGCAGGAGGTGGCTGGGGCTAGGGTTTTGGTGGAGATCTTGTGTGCTATAGGCCAGAGGGGAGTCCTCCCAAACTCAGTTTCCCAAGTGGTCCGTGGTGGAGGAGGAACCTCCCAAGTAGGTTTCTACTTCCCCTCCACCTTCCAAAATAGCCGTTTGACTTTTCAAATTGGCGTTTGACTTTTCAAACTAGGATTTGATTAAACCCTTTATTTTGTTTAGCGATGACACCTAGTACATGATGCGGTCATTCCAACTTGATATGACACATTCAAGTACCCTTCCCCTCCGGAGTGCCGGACATTCCGGAACCTTCTAGAACATTCCCGATGAAAACACCGGAACCATTCTCCAAACCCGAAACAAGACTTTCCTTATATGAATCTTATTCTCCGGACCATTCCAGATCTCCTCGTGATATCCCGGATCCCATCCGAGACTCCGAACAACATTCGGTCTCTTACTCATTATTCCATAACTACTCAAACAACGTCGAATCCTTAAGTGTGTCTCCCTACGGTTCGTGAATTATGCGGATATGATCGAGACACTTCTCCGAACAATAACCAATAGAGGAATCTGGAAATTCATATGGCTCCTACATATTTCTATGATTACTTTGTGATCGAATGAACCACTTACATATGATACCAATTTCCCTTTGTCTCATGATAGTTTACTTATCCGAGGATATGATCGTCGGTATCTCTGCATACCTAGTTCAACCTCGTTACTGATAAGTACTCTTTTCTCGTTCCGTGATATGTGATCCCTTGTGAGCCACATGCTTGCAAGCTAATTGGATGACATTCCACCAAGAGGGCCCAGAGTATATCTATCCGTCATATGGATGGACAAATCCCACTCTTGATCCATGTGTCTCAACCAATACTTTCCGAACACTCAATGCCACCTTTATAGCCACCCAGTTACGGTGTGGTGTTTGATGTCATCAAAGCATCCTTCCGGTGAAGGTGATATGCATGATCTCATGGTTGAAGGAATTAGGTTACTATGTATCAGAAAGCATATAGCAATTGAACTATTAAAATGACTTGATCTTTATGCTACGCTTATCTATAGGAGTATGTCCACCATATCATTCTCCTAGCGATATGATCTTGTTGTTAATAACATCTCAATGTTCATGATAGGGAAACCACAATCATTTATTAACCAACAAGCTCGTATTATAAAGAGGCTTTACTAGGGACTCTATTTTTAGTTTACAAATCACACAAGTATTAATGTTTCCTTGTTAATACTATTATAGCATGAATGTAAACATTTATCATAAACACAAAGATATAATAATAACTACATTTATTATTGCCTCTAGGGCATATCTCCAACATCTTCCTCTCGCATGAAGCCAGATGTGCAGGTCGTGGATGTTATCCTCGTAGTTTGCTTGTTTTTGCAGATCTGATCGATTCACCTAAATGATGCACTAATTCCGCCCAGTGATGATGCTCGTAAACTCGCCTCCCTCCCCTCTCCCTTTCCTTCAAGTCATCACACCACCAGAGCCCCAGGGTGTCCACAATTTTTGCCCGAAGCCTCACTGCTACCGACGAGTTCCATGTAAAATTCCGGCGAGCCCTGACCCTCTCCTACCTCCTAGCTCACACCAGCTTGATCCCCATCATCTCACGCTGCCTCAGCCTCTGTTCGCCACGCATGCCCCACGCCTCCGCCTTCGTCTCGAGCGCCACCGACGCCAGGGTCAACTCCGATGAGCTCCTCTAGTAATCCCCGACCGCCTCCTCTCCAGTTGACACTATCATACCCCTTCCCGTCACGTCTAACGCTCCTTATGCACCTGCCTTGTAGCCTCGTTCGACAACAACGAGCGTGCGACGGAAGAGGAACTCCGCGGCGATTAGTACCGCCCAGGCGCCTTCAACCGAAGCAAGAAGGTTGAGCATCCGTGCCTCGGCGATCACCGTGAGCCACCTCCTCTCTCGCTTCTGTGTTAGCTTGAACTCCACCGCCAGCGCCTGCCGCTGCCAGCCGCCATGTGTGACCAGACAATAGTAGCCGTTAGATCTGGATCGAACGAATCGGATAGATTACTTAAACACCGAAGGGGTATGTCCTCTGGACCGTGCGATCGATCATATCCAACACCGAAGGGGTATCTGTTAGTTTGCTTGTTTTTGCAGATTCTTATGAGAGCTTGTTTAGAGTATAAAAATTGTTTAAAAATGAATTTAGGGTTAAAACCTTTGCAAAGTGGATTTATGTGACCTTACTGACCCTAGGAACCAACCCATGGTTTTGAAAATGAAATTGGAAAAATTTAGAATGGATTAATTGAATTAGTCCATTTCTAGCTAAATAAAGATAATGGTTTTGTTATGAAAAAGGATTTTGGAATAAAAACCTTGGGAAAATATTTTGATTCAAAGCTACTGAACCAAAACACCAAGACTTGAGAGTTAGAAACTTTTGGTGAGAAACTAAAAGATTTTTGATTTGATAAAACCATTTTTCCACCATAGAAAATATTGAATGGAATTTTAAAATAGATTTTGGGCAAAACCCTCTAACTAATGACTTTGCCATTTTGGCAAATGACCAAATTGGACTTTACAAAGTTTATAAACATAGTGGATACCATCCCTACAATAGAACCATCCCTTTTCATACTTATGCATGACTTAGTTTCCTTCTTGTCTTGTGTGTGTGATTTTGTTTGAGTAATGGTGGCTTGGAATGTTAGTTGATTTGGTGTTTGCTTGATTGACTTGTAGTGAAATTAGCAAAGTGTGAGACTAGCAAGATCAAGGAGTGAACCCTCATTCCCTACCAAAAAGGCAAGTTACACTATCATACAAATGCCCTATTATTTTCATTATACTTAGTGATTATGAAAACATGCATGAAAAAGATTTCTTTATACTTATGCTATGCTAAATCCTAATAGGATTCCCTATACACTCCTTAGTGAAAATATTGTAAGTTGTACATGCTTAGCCATACTTTATTTTGAAAAGAGATACATGTTGAGATTTTACAAAGGTTGAGAAAAGGACTTATGTTTTACATAATAAAACAAGGACTCAATGAACCACCTAGGTGGTGGACACTTTAAGTTTTGGAGAGGGTGGCAACAAAAGGAACCATGTCAATGGGATTCACTTTGTGTTGTGCTCCAAGAAAACCACCTAGGAAACTTAGAGATTGAACATGTTTCTCCAATTGTGGCTTTCGTGTGCAACCACATGCTATTATGGCTCTGGCTTAGTCAACTACATTAGGAAGACCCATACATTGTCTTTAGTTACCGGACATGGGGATCTGAATGCTTCATGGGGCTGAAGACAAGCTATCAATGATGTATGGGAGGACCTCTTGAAAGACTTCCACACTCTCGGTCTGCGGTACTCCATCTTGGTGAGCACTAATCCAGTAGGCCACTGGTGGCAACAAGATGGGATTGTGTCATGTGGGTAAAGTGTACTCCTTCTGCAGAAGTTAATAAAATCTAAGTACTTAGCCGTGTCCCCGGTTATGGACAATACTGAGCAACTAAAGTTTGAACTATGGGAGATCTCGACATTCCAACTTCTAAAATAAAAACTTGATGCACTTGGGGGTACCAAGGAATTCAAAGAGATTTTGTTAAGCTTGTTGCACCTGGGGTTACCAAGGTGCTAAAGAGAATGATGTACTTGGGGTTACCAAGGAACTCATGAGTTTTGATAAGACTTGTTGCACTTGGGGTTACCAAGGTGCTCAAGGAATTTTGACAAGGACTTGAACACTTGTGTTTCTACCAAGGAGTTCAAGGGATTCTTGGAAAAGAGATTTGACAAAGGACTTAAAACCCTTTTTGAAAAGATAGGATAAAATATCCGCCGCCGAATCGGGACGACAAGTCCTCGCTAGCGTTCAATTCCTTCTCCTGCAGAGATACAAGGAGAGGTGAACCCATGCATGCATTTAGATTCTTGGCTTAATTATTTTAATGAGAGATCCACGGTAAATTCCTTACCAGCTCATCCTCAAAGGCCTTCACATCCGGGTCGTCGGTGACGAGCTCCCCTGTAACAGGGTCCATGTAGTAGCGGTCCCAGACAAATTGTCGGATCTGTAGATCTGTAATTTTATGCCATGGGTTCTCTTTACCCAGGCGTTCAAGCTCGGCGTCCTCCTTGTCCCAAATGGGCTGTTTCCCTCTGTATCCGCCGCTTCCAAGCCGGTGGTTACCTATGTTCTTCTCTCGCATAGTCTTTCCCCACTCAGTCCATGCTTTAGAGGCAGCGATATCTAAGTCCGCCTTGAATATCTTGAACTCTTCTTCGTCGAGCATCGGATTTTTCCTACTTATAATCTCCCAGCTTTCACCTTTGTCTATGTTGTTCTTTACCCGTGTTTTCCAGCTGCTCAAGGCGTTGCTCATCTTTGTCAGTGCTAGTTTGTTCACCGGGTTCTTATTACTCCGTGTTTCGAACTTCTATGGAATGTGTATCACTGTGAAGCTTCTTAAGGAGGTTCTCGACCAAAGCATGATTACGTCGGATGTACTTCGTGTTGATCGACATGCTTTCCGCACGATGCACCGGGTTGCATGCCGTACTCAGCAATCGATGAAGGCGCGACGGGTGGCCACCCTGACCTCGGTGAACTCATCATAGACGTTGGCGAGCACTTGCATCCGCTTCCCCTTCCTTCTTCTTCTTCTTCTTCTGTATGGTGGCCGAGTTGCCGCTACCACCATCTGTGCGCTCGCCACCATCCGTGGTGGTGTTACCCTCCTCCCCGCCTTCACTAGTTCCATCATAGTCATCGTCGTCCCCCTCGTAATCTGGATCTTCCTCGCCCCCAGCACCTCCGACGACGGTCGTCGGTGGTGGTGTCATTCTCATCTCCTCCGCCTCCTCATGCTCTTGGGACGGCCCCCAGAATGATTTGTTGGCTTCTCGGGATAGATCCTCGACTCTCATTTGTTTAGAAGGACCGGCCTCGTTGTTAGTCGACATGTTTGCGCTTTATTACTAAAAAAAGAGGCAAAAAGTTAGCACAAATATCGATCGAAAAATTCGGCATGACCTTTGCTAATTTTTGGACCTACGAGTGCCCATTTCTCAACCGAAACGGAAGTGAATCAACACTTCGGGAGAAACGGGCAACTCAATTGAAATCCCTGCAAGAAAAAACACCGCATCCCCATTGACAACCCTATTGACACCATCCATCATCATCCAACACCATCTCATTCACAAAATAAAAAAACCTCTGTAGCACCATCTCATTCACATATTCAAATGAATATACAAGATCAAAGTTATATGTCATTAGGAATATGGCAGGATCAAAGAATATACAAGATCAATCATCTTCATAGTTCCAACAAGCAACCAACTAGTTCTGAATTTTCCAGCAAGCAACCAACCTGCCAGTTAAACCTTCCAGCAACAAGCAACAAGCCAGCAAGCAACATCTTCATAGGATCAAATTAAATGATTCAGTTAAACAGTAGCATAACCAGATCATAAACAGCATAATCAACCATACATAATCAACATCACCACAGATCATAAAAAGATCATTTATTGCTTTCTTTTTATATCATATATAACCAGATCATTTACAACCAGATCATCATATAAAAAATAGTACCAGTACCAACTCTAATTTGCTCACTTTACTAAAATGATTATGAACTGATATGTGTGTGTGATAGCCATCAGCCCTGATGCATCACTTATATGAGAGATATAAAATATAACAGTGGCGGATCTTAGCACTTAGTAGCAGTCACTTATATGAATCAGCAGAAGATAAATATAGATGAAGCCAAAGATCAGCAGCCATGTGTTACTAAGACACATTAGCACTTAGCACTTAGTAGCAGTCACTAGCAGCCAAAGATAAATATAACAGTGCTACTAAGACACCACTACCATTCAATCAGCAGCACTTAGCACTTAGTAGCAGTCACTAGCAATCTTAGCACTTAGCAGTAGCAATCTTAGTAACATTCATCAAGAATGTCGGGACAGTTTGGGATTGATTTATTTGTGTGGGGAAAAGTGTTGGCTTTTTATATATCACCGATGTGTTCCAATAAAATCTGATTGAGGAGGATGGAAAGAGGAGCATCCTAGTGGTGGTGGTCCTTTTATCTTTGCATCCTCTCGATTGTCATTGTTGGCACTACCTTACCATTTATGGTTACTACGCTGATTGCATCTTACACCTATCAGCAAACAACAGGTGCTCACACAAACTATAGACAACTTACAATGTAATCTCCAGATGTCCCTGTTTACCTTTGAAAAAAGTCCATGTGCTATAATACCAGGATAGTTAGATCATATGAGATTTAGATCATTAAATTTTACTGAAAAAACTCTGGCCAGTTTAAATATTACCTTGAACACACGAATATTACTGAAAAGGGGAACGATGCCCTAGCATCTACATCGATCGATGCATGCATGATTTATTTATTATCATTCAACAAAGCATAGCAAAATACATACAATGATTCTCAATGGAGAAGAACAGAGAGAGAGGGGAGAGGGGAGGAGACGGCGATGCTCCCGGCCAGATTCTCAACAGAGAAGAACAGAGAGAGAGAGGAGAGGGGAGGATACGTCGATGCTCACCAAGGGGTAGATGGAGAGGTGGCGTGGACGGCGAGGAAGCATGGCCGGCGAGGTGGCGTGGTCGGGCTCCTTCTCCTGCTCCTCCACGGGCTCCAGCGGCGGCTCCTCCTCCACCACGGGCTCCTGCGCTTGCTCCTCCACGGGCTCCCTCCTCCACGGGCTCTGACAGTGGCTAGGGTTCCTCCTCCACGGTCTCCAACAGCGGCTCCGACAGCAGCGACGGCTCCCTCCTCCTTCGGTGCTAGGGTGCGTGCAGGCGGCGCTAGGGTTCGTCGGGCGCGAGAGGTAAGCAGGTTGGGGAAAGAAAGGGGAAGGGGGAGAACAGTTATTTGGAGAAACTTATGTGGCGCATGCGAGCGATATGCGCCACAGAACATTGGCACTTAGTCAAAACAAACGTGAGGCTGTAGTTGGACATCAAACAAAGATTATCCCAGTAGTTATGATGCATTGACAAACCTTTCCCAGCCAGGTTCAAATCCTGGCGGGGTCACTTTTTTTTCTTTGTTTCAAAATTATATGTTATTAATATATTTAAAACCAAGCACATACACATGTATATTTATTAAAAAACACTCCCCGAATTATTGTATATATTGTGCTTGTCACAAACACATGTGAATTTGTATACCCACACGAATATCACGATATATTTTAGTCTCTAACTAATACACAAAAAAGGTCACACATCGTCATGTGATATTTCGAGCTAGCTAGCCTCTGTTCACAATCTTCTTGCCTTTTTTCTTTGCGGTTGAATAGTTTTGCCCGGGCACTATGAGATTTCTTCTCGTGAACGGACAACCTTTAGTAGGTAGTGTGGTCTTTCTTCTTACTGTAGTAGTAGTAGGCATGTTGAAGTACTTGTCGAACTCCTCTTCGATCTTCGGATCGCCATTCTAGTCGAAGTCTTGCTCGTTGGTGGATCCTTCCATTCCAATGATGCTCCTCTTGCCCCTCCTCACTACAAGACGACTGGACTTTGACGGGTCGGTAATAAAGAAACATTGATCAACTTGGCTAGCGAGTATCCATGGCTCATTTTTCGTGGAGGCCTTCTTTGACGACTTGGCATCTGGTATAATGCAGGTGGTGAAATATCGGCCTTCTTTCTCGACGTTCTTGGCCCATCTAACACGGAACATCTGCACTGCTCTCCACGATGGTCGAGCTCCCATATCTCCTCGATCCTTCCGTAGAATCTTTCCATGACAGTAGTCTCGTCATCGGCGAAGGACATCATAGTAACTCCTGAGTTTTGATATTCGCTATTCATGTCCTTTTCCTCGTTGTAGAATCTATAACCGTTGATGTCGTATGACTGATAGGTCTTTACGTTATGCGTTGGGCCCTGTGACAAGGAGAATATGAGTTGTTAATCTTCCGTAGAAGGCGTCTGCAGGGGATTGTCCAGCAGCCTTTTCTTGAACCAACCCGTGAAGGTGGAGTTGTGTTCTCTTGTTACGTCTCCTTTCTTCCTCGGGTGGGCCCGGTCCACGTACTCCTGCTCGATCAAGCTTTTGTGCTCTTCCACCCAAGGGCTGACCAATTCAATGTGTTGTAGTGAGACTCGGTGTGCCCTGGCAAAGTCGGCGCGTCGATTATCAATGCTGACATGCAGTGAGCGGTGGCCCTTGCGGTGACCATACCCAGCGAGCCTGCCGAGGTGCTTCTTGGTGGGTATTCCAACATCCTCGTTCTCGGTGGTTAGATAGTTCTGGCAGAAAGAGATGCACTCGTTGATCATAAAGCCCTTGGCTATGCTTCCATCTGGACGGGACCTGTTGCGAACGAACCCTTTGATTACACCGTTCAGCCTTTCAAACGGCACCATGTTATGCAGGAATGTCGGCCCGAGCTGGATGATGCCATCCACGACATGGACAAGTAGATGCACCATGATGTCGAAGAATGCGGGCGGAAAGTAAATCTCGAGCTCGCATAGTATCACCACGATCTCTTCCTGTAGCCTGTCGAGCTGCTTCATGCCGATCGACTTCCTAGAGATGACGTCGAAAAAGTTGCACAAGCCAAACAGCGTCTCACGGACGTGCTCGTCCATTATCCCTCGTATGGCAACTGGAAGTATCTGTGTCATCATCACGTGACAGTCGTGGGACTTCATACCGCTGAACCTCTTCTTCGCTACGTCGAGATACCTGCTTATCTTGCCCGAGTAACCGTGAGGAACTTTGACTCCTAGGAGGCACCTGAAAAACTGCTCGATCTCCTCCTGACACAGAGTGAAGCAGGCGGCGCGAAGCACAACCACCACATTCTTATTAACCCTTTTGCGGCGACCCTGAGTCCCTTCCGTTTGATCGTCATCATCATCACTATCAGGGTACTGAAGCTCCTTCTTGATGCCAAGCAATTTCAGGTCATTTCTTGCTTTCGGCCCATCCTTGGTCCTCTCCGGCATGTTGAGGAGAGTGCCAAGCAGACTCTCGGTAACATTCTTCGTGATGTGCATTACATCGAGGCTATGGGGCGTGAGGAGGAACTTCTAGTACGGCAGGTCCCAGAAAACATACCTCGCTTTCCATACACCCAGAAGCGGCTTTGTCCTTGGTCACTTATTCCCTGGCGCTTTGCACTCATCCCAATTATTCAGAAGCTCCTTGATTTCTTCGCTGCTCCTCGTACGCGGGGCTCTTTCGAGCTCGTCTTTACCATTGAACAGGTCACCACGTTTTCTCCACGGGTGATCCATGCGAAGCCACTTTCGAGTCCCTTGGAACACGGTTTTCGAAGACCCGGGATCCTTGGGTAGCTGGAGATGCGGGGTCTTATCCATGCACTTGACACATGCATTGTGTCCGTGGTTCACCTGGGCCGATACATATGCGTAACCAGGATAGTCCTGCACCGTCGTGAGCAACGCGGCTCTCAGAGGGAAATATTCTTTAGTGTAGGCGTCCCACGTATGGGCTGGCGTCTCCCACAACGTGGCTAACTCCTCTTTCAACAGCCCGAGATAAAGATGCATATCGACACCTGGCTGTTTCGGCCCCTGAATAAGAATGCTGATGTGTACATACCTTTGCTTTGTGCAGAGCCATGGGGGGATGTTGTACGGCCATAAAAACATGGGCCAGGTGCTATGCGTGCTACTCTGGTTGCCAAAAGGATTGAGTCCATCGGTGCTGCATACCCAGCCTGATGTTCCTTGCATCGCCCTCGAACTCTTCGAACTCGATGTCCAATGCATTCCATTGGCTAGCGTCTGAAGGGTGTGTTAGGATCTTGCCCTTCTCTGGATCATCTTCGGGTTTCTCCCTTTCCGCGTGCCAATTTAGACGGGGAGTGATAGGAAAGTACCATACCACTTTTCGAGGAACTTTCTTGTTCCCTCTCTTGTACCGTCCATGGCCGCACACCGGACATGTGGTTCTCTCCGCGTACTCGTTATGATAAAGTGCGCAATCATTGATACATGCGTGGTATTTAACGTGTGGTAGGTTGAGAGGGCACACGATTTTCTTGGCCTCCTCTATACTTGTTGGCAATGTGTTCCCGTTAGGAAGACGATCGTGCCAGAATTCCATGTTAGCATTGAAGTTCACGTCGGTCCATTTGTGTTCCGCCTTCATCTCTAGAGCCTTGAGCGTTACACTCAGGCGTGTATCCTCGTGCCGACACCCAGGATACAATGGAGTCATCCCATCTAACTCCATTTGCGCCAGCTTGGCTTTCTCTCTGGCTGCAGCTTTGGTGTTGCTCGTCTCCTTGAGAAGCAGTTCCTGAACATGAGGGTTCCTTAACACCGAAGTTAGCAGCGTCTGGGTGTTCGCTTCTTCTCCTTCTTCATGATGGTCATGCCTGTCGACATCTCCTTCTTCGTCATGATGATCATGCCTGTCGCTGGTATATTCTTCGTCATCATGACCATGCCCGTCAGGAGACTCTTCGTCTTCTCGCTCGCCCAAGTCTTCATGATGACCAACACCATTTACTGCCAGCTCCTCATCGAAGTCATCGCGCAGGAAACCACGCTTGAGCAGGTGATCCTCCAATTGTCCAGAATCAGGGTCGATCCAGCGCTGGAGTTTGCATGTTCGACATGGACATCTTATCTGGGTCTTGTTGTTCCGAATCATGTCCGCCTTGGCGTCTTTCTTATACCTAGTAACTCGACCTTCGCTCATGCTGACGACCATGGTAGCCTGCGCGGTATGCACATATAGAGCAAAAAGACAGAGAGTAGGTTAATTAGAAATATACACACACAAAACACACATGCATGGTCGTCGCCGGAAAAATTCGGCATGACCTTTCCTAAAAGTAGGACATATGGGTGGTGCAAAAATTTGCCGAAATGGAAATGAATCAACATTTCGGCAAACATCCATGCACCACACCGGGACAGAGACAAGCAAAAACAATAATCTTCTTCCCATGCAAGCATTCATGCACCACACAAGCTTCATGCACAAACATCATCTTCGTGCCATGCATGCATCACATATACACACCGCCCGCGCGACAAGCTTTACACCTATAAAACATGCATATTCATGGCCAATTACTCACCGGGTAGATAGAATACCGAGTCGAGAGCGCGATGTGAGAGAGTGTGGATCAATAGATCTATAGAGATATAATAGTACACAAATAGAGATGTGGAGGAGAAAAGTAGGTGTGTTTTAGATCAACTAGTTGGAGAAAGGCTTTCCCTAGCCAATCTATCAACTATAGTAGGTTTAAATACAACAAAATGTAGAAAAGTATAGACACAATGGGGTGCGAGAGAAGAAGACGAGCTGGAAGGAGGGGGAAGAAGGATGTGAAATGGATGGTGGTAGATAGAGGGGTGCAAAGATGCCACCTTTATGCAAATCTGTCGAAGGATTCTGGGCGCACAGGCCATATGCGCCATAAGTTCAATCTTCGTGGCGATACAGTGCATGCGCCATGTAACCTGGCCATAGGGTGCAGTGGGCCATGTGGGCCCCCTGACTCAATGTTCTGTGGCGCATGGCCAATGAATGCGCCACAGAACCTTGGCCAGTGGCCAGACATTGTGGGACAGGCACTGTGGGCCCGACACTCACTGTTCTGTGGCGCATACTGTGGTTATGCGCCACATAAGGTTAAACTTCTGTGGCGCATATCTGACCTATGCGCCACAGAACACTGAGGGCACAGATCTGCACCACATAAAGGTGGCAGATAGAGCTCTTTAATGACACCCCTCTATATACATGCCACACTCCCTATCCAAAGCAACATACCTGCCCCTCATGTCTTCTTCCCACAACTCGTCGGAAGACTCGCTGGAGAGCACAGCCCGCTCGCATTCCCTACAGCCTACTCGCAATGGAGGGGCGAGGTCGAGGGCCAGTGCTCGGAGTCAGCCGCCGCGGGATTTAGAGGTCAACCTAATCAAGGAGGAGGCCAGACTGTGGCACGAGGCCCTCTACAATAAGGCCATGAGGTTGTACGCCGTTCTCGCGTCTCCGGAGGA
Organism: Avena longiglumis; assembly: GCA_030063025.1. NCBI lineage: Eukaryota > Viridiplantae > Streptophyta > Magnoliopsida > Poales > Poaceae > Avena > Avena longiglumis. Next base: position 582,439,795 of record CP125976.1, on the reverse strand, counting down.
GATGGCGCGCATGGCGGAACCATCGGGTGGCGGCCGGTGCTCAACCCCAACGACCACGTCCGCAGGCTGCAGGCGCGCGTGAACATGGAGGTTTGTCATCTTTCACCGCCATCGCCCCCACCAGCTCTTTGAAGGGATTTGCAATGTTGTAGTTTGTGTATTTGCAATGATGTATGGCATTGTTGTTTTGTGCTGTTCAAAGCTATGCGCATGTGCATTTTGTAACGATGTATGCCACTGCACATGTCTATCTACTATATTGTCTAGTATATTCTACCTATTCCACTACTAGTTGGGAAAAGCACAAGAGAAGTTTGTTCAAGGAAACACGAAGCATTCTGTGGCGCATACTGGAGTAATGCGCCACAGAAGTTTGTTCTTCTGTGGCGCATATGCACAAATGCGCCACAGAAGCTTGTACATGGGTGTCCAGAGTGTGGGGCCCACATTTTGTTCTATGGCGCATACGACAATATGCGCCACAGAAGATATAATCTTCTGTGTCGCATAATACTCTATGTGCCACAGAAGTTTGGTCAGAGCACGGTCGTACCAAACTTCAGTGGCGCATACGGGTTGATGCGCCACAGAAGATTCATGTTGGTGCGGGTCCCACCATACTTCTGTGGCGCATCACTCCATAGGATGCGCCACAGAAGTTTGGTGGTTCTGTGGCGCATTTCTCCTGATGCGCCACTGAATAACTTTTGTGGCGCATGGTCCGAACCATGCACCACAGAAGGTATGTCTATCTATAGCTAGTTTCCTAGTAGTGCCCCAAGCTTAAGCTTTTGTCCATTCTTCATCTCATTGCATCATTCTCTCTCTACACCTGAAATTTTTCCTTCATACAAAACTTCACACAATCTTCATTAGCAACATTATCTTATTCAAAATATATTAGACCACTGGGATAGCTTTGGAACAGCAAGGCTTTTTACTAAAAACACAATATACTGTAGTAACTCCTTCAAAGAAACTCAATTTACCTGAAGAGAGCTCAAAAGGAATCAATAAGAAGCAAATGCAAATAATGGTAGAAATCTGTCAAAACAGACCAGCAGGTATAAACGATTTTTTTCGTACATCTTATGCTGCTCAAATCAAAAAGTGTTTAACTAACAAAAGTTAGCTAACATACTGGGGGATTTATTAATAAATTTGGAGCACAATCCGAGTTACATAGCCTCCTCACGAATTTTTGTGGTGGAGGACAGAAATCTGTTTCGGGACAGCAACTCCCCAAATCTTACTTCCCTCTCATTAGAGGTCATTCTTGGCACAAAAAAGCAAACAAAAAGGATAAGGAGAGGTACTTACAGAAGTAATAGCTTCCAATACTCAAGGAAACTCTTGGGTTATCTCCCAACAAGTACTTTTCTTTAACGCCTATAAGTTAGGCACAAGAAGCAAGAAGAATCAAGTATTTTCAAATGAGGAAGCATTAACATCAAACCTTGCTTTCAAAGGAGGAGCAAAAAGCAACTTCTATCTTCTAATAGGGAAGTGTTCAATACCTTTTTAGAATGGAAAATGATATTTTATGATGCCTTCTTTCATATCAATGATGGCACCAACTGTTCTAAGAAAAGGTCTTCCCAAAGTAATAGGACAAGAAGCATTGTATTCAACATCCAAAACATAGAAATCAACAGGGACATAAGCATTGTTAACCATAATGAGAACATCATTAATACTCCCCATGAGTTTCTTCTTAGCATTATCATTGAGTGGGACATCCAAATAACAATCTTATAATGGCGGCAAATCAAGCATTTCATAAATCTTCCTAGGCATAATAGAGACACTAGAACCAAAATCACATGAAGCTTTGAGATCAAAGTCATTCACTTGCATATTAATAATGGGTTCCCAACTATCTTCTACTTTCCTAGGAATAGAAGCCTTGTGTTTTAGCTTCTCTTCCTTAATCTTAACAAGAGCATCTGTAATGTGTTTGGTAAAGGCAACATGCATATCACCAGCATCAGGACTTCTAGCAAGCTTTTGTAGGAACATAACCACTTTATAAATATTGCAACCATCAATATCAAAGTCAAACTTAGCATCACTAGTGGTAGGAATAGTAGGAGGAGGAATAGGGGCTACTTGTGGTTTAGTGGTGATAGTGCACACACTATTATTTCTATCAATTTTAGCTTCCCTTTCCCACTTAGCATGAAGTTGAGATAACAGCCTAACATTTTCATTAATAGCAACTTGTATGGCATGAGCAGTAGCAAATGTGTTTTCCATAGTTTCAGGTTTAGCAACCATTTTATTAACCAAGGAAGTTTGAGCTTCAGACAAAGAGGATATATTTTTCCCAGCACTCAAATTTTTTGACTATAGACTAGGAATTTCCCTATTCAGATTCTCAAGCTAATGACTAATGTTTTTCAAGATGATAGACTGTTCCTCCATAGTTTTAGTGAAAATCTTATTTTGCTCATATTGCATCTGCATAAAATTCTTAGTGGATCTCTCTACTTCTAGAATCCTTTCTTCACTAGGCATTTCAGATCTACCATGATAAACATTTCCACTAGGAGGATAAGGCCTATAATTGTTGTTGCTACAAAAATTATTCCTATAGGCATTGTTGTTGAAATTATTGTTTCTAATGAAGTTCACATCAACTTTCTCTTCTTGAGAAACCAAAGAGGCTAAGGGAACACTATTAGGATCTAGAGGAGATTTCCCATTAACAAGCGTAGCCATAATAACATCAATCTTTTCACTCAAAGAGGAAGTTTCCTCAACAGAATTTACCTTCTTACCATGTGGAGCTCTCTCAACGTGCCATCCAGAGTAGTTAACCATCATATTATCAAGGACCCTTGTTGCAGCACCCAAAGTGAGGCCCATGAAGTGTAACATCCCTAAAATCATGTTTTCAAAGTTTTGCATATCATCCATGCATGCATGATCATTCTAGGTTCATTTTCAAAGTTATTACAAAAACAGAAGCATTTGCATGCTTATTATTTTATGTAAGCAAAGCATTGATCCAATGCTACTCTCTAGTGAGAGAATATTTGTTTTAAACCAATGTTGTTTGTTCATAGTATTTTTTGATGTATTCCAAAGTTTAGACAAGGATTTCAAAACAAAGAAACAAAATTTTAAAACATTCTTTTGTATTTATTAAACAATGGGTAAAAGCATTCTTATTTTAAAATCTTAAGGTGCCAAATTATTTTAAAGTGTACAACATTGTCCTGCAACCAAATGGATACAATTTTCACTTTATAAAAACACAGAAAAAGTTTGAAATCAAACACATTTGAAATCATTTGAATTTGTTTCACGAAAATCAGAAAAAAGAAAAAGTAAAGAAATGGAAAAGTCAGCCTTGGTCTTTCACAGCAGACCCAGCCCACTAAGCCCACCCGGGGTTTTTCCCTCTCTCACTCACGCGTGAGACTTACCCTTGATCACGATCGGTGGACCCTCTCCCAAGATCTTCTACCCAAACTCCGTCTTGTGAGTCACGCCGCCCGTTTCCTCCCCTTCACTATCGCAAATTAAAACGCTTAATTCCCATTGAATCACTGAGTAATTGGCGCCCCTGCTCTGGCTACTTAATCCCCTCCCCTCTCAGTATATTTACCCGCACACCACTCACTCGCTCTGTCACATCCCAAGATTTTCCAAATCTTGTAATGTGAAAAATAAATGAATAAAATAAAACTTTGTTTGATTTTCAGGGCTAGAAGAAACTTTTTGAATTCAATTGGGACTTCAAAACAGTTGGATCAAATAAAATCCTAAAGAAAATTAAAAGAGTAAACATTTATTAAAGGAAAATTAAAATATTTTGGAATTACTAATTTTGATCCTTTAATAAAAGATTTTGTTTTCAAAGGAAATAGAAGTTTTAAAAATAAAGATTATTTTATAAAGCCAAATTAAAACCTTGGCCAAGCTTTTGAATTCAAACATTTTGTTTTGAAATAAAATAGCAAAGGTTTATTTAAATAAAATAATTAGGATTTAATATCCAAATTTTATTTAAATAAAAGGTTTTACCATTTTAATTAAAACATAAAAACTTATTAAATTATTTTAAATAAGTTTTCTAAAGTATTTTATATTCTCCAATAAAACCTACTTAAGTGTTTTGGTTTTATTTTAGATTTCAAAATAAATATTTTAATAAACAAATCCTATTTGATTTAATAATAGAGGTCTATTGTATTTAATTATTAATGGACCCTAAAATAAAAGGTTATTTTGTTTTGAACAAGATTTCCAAATGAATTTTATTTTCAAATAAAACCTATTGATTTGATTTTGAAAATATTTGGATTTCAAATGGGGATTTTATTAATTATATCAAACCCTATTTGATTAATAAACCATGGTCCATTTTATTTAATTAATAAATGGAATCTAAAAAGATTTAAAAATATTATTTCATTTTGGACTTTAGTTTATGTTGATAAACAGAACCAAAAACTTATTACAAGTGCAGTGATTGTTTGAATTATTTGAATGATTGTCTTGTTGTTTGAATTGTGAAATGAATTTCAAATCAGTAAATAGAAATAGAAAAGGAAAATGTTTCTGTACAAAAAAAAAGAGAAACAACAGCAGCCCAACAAGGCCCAGCAATGAGCCTCTCTCCACGACGCGTTTTCTACTCATTCCCGCACCATAAAGCCATTAACTTGGACCTCCCCTCACTTCCTCTCTCGCAGACAGCCGGGACCCACCCTTCTCTGTTCATCGTCTTCAACGAGACCCTGTCGCCCGGCCGTTTGCAGTGAGTTACTCCGGTGGTGATTGCGCGTTGAAGGAGGCTTTGATTCCTCCCAAAGACCACGCTCCCTTAAACGTCCGCCCCTCCTCTCTACTTCCCCTATGTTTCCTCCCCCAAGCACGCCCCCAGTCCACAGAATTTTGCCTTGTACTGCCACGGCTCTGACGATGCTCCGGTGAGGATTCCGGCCAGCACACGCCACCTCTTGCCTCCTCGAGCACGCAGCTGTGATCAGCAACCCCCAGCGGACTCTTCTGCAGCCGCAGCGCACCCGTGGGCGCCCCTGAGCATCGGCAACGACGATACCGAGCGTGCGCCGCCGTCTGCCATTGCTCCGTCGAGCATTCTAGGTGAACTCCGACCACCCCGCGCCTCCTAGATCATGCACACAACATCGCCTTGGTCTTGCGCATCTGATACTGTCTTCCATTTGTCCTAGTGTGCACCGTAGACCCGTCTCCGACGATGCCCGAGCGAACTCGACGCCAGCAGGAACTCCGGCGAGAAATCAAGCCCACTCCAGAGCGCCCCTCGTCGAACCAACAACGCCTTGAGCATCTCCAGGCTATTGCGAACCAGGTGAGCTTACTCCCCTTCTCGCTTCACGCCTGGGCGCCGCCATCATGCGCTCCACCGCCATGCTTACATTGCGCCGCCGAGTTTGGCGGTCACGATGGCCGTTCGATCTAGATTGAGCGGGCACGATGGAGTCACTTAAACAGCGAAGGGGTATGCGCTCAGTACCGCACGATCTAATTAGATCCAAGGGCTACCGCGCGTGATCCGGCTGAACCGGTATCGCCCAGTTAGAAAGCGACGCGTGGCCATGTTTTTGTTTAAAAACAGATTTGAAATCTGATTTAGATAGGATTTTCAAACCACACGTCCAAAAATTACAAATTTTATGTCGTTGGATTCAGGAGAGCAAGACCTAGCCAGCCATGCCCTTAGTTTAGCAAATAGTATTTGTTAGTTTTCTTGTTTTTGCAGATTATTTTGTGAGCTTGTTTAGAGTATAAAAATAGTTTAAAATTGATTTTAGGGTTAAAACTTTTGCAAAATGGTTTGATGTGACCTTACTGACCCTAGGAACCAACCCTTGGTGTTAGAAATGATTTTTCTAAAATTTAGGTTGGATTATTTGACTTAGCCAATTTCTAGTCAAGTAAAATTATTAAGTTTATTATGAAAATGTTTATGGAAAGAAAAATTTGAGAAAATAGTTTGGACCAAACCTACTGACCCAAAAACACCAAGTTTTGCAATAGCAACTCATCTGGTGAAAAACTTAAAAGTTTTGTTTTGATAAAAACATTTTCACCACATAAAATGATGAATGGATTTTTAAAAAATGGTTTTGAGATAAAACCCTTTTGCAATTGACTTTGCCATTTTGGTGAATGACCAATTTGGAACCTACAAAGTTTAGAAGCCTAGTGGAAACCACCTTTGCAATTAGAACCATCTTTCGCATGCTTGCATGCATTACTTTGACTTTGTCATTTTATGTGTGTTGTTTTGCTTGATTGGTAGATTGAGTTTGTGCCTTGCTTGATTGACTTGTAGTGACTTGAAGAGTGTGATTGTTGCAAGGACAAGGAGTGAACCCATACTCTACCAAAAAGGCAAGTGATGCTTCATACTTTTTGTCCCATTACTTTCACTATGCATTAGTGATTTTTCTCTAAGTAAAACTTGCATGGATTTTGCTAAGTATAAACCTTACTATAGGAAAACTAGTAGATGAAACCTTAGAGGAAATCTTCCTAAGTTGAGATTCCTATTACTATCAAGCTTAGCCTAGCTAATAGAAAACATGGGTGGAATATATATTCACACTATGGAAAAATATTCTAAGTCTAAGGACTTGTGATTTTGTCTAATAAAACAACTAAGTTAATGAATCACCTGGGTGGAATGGGCTTGCTTGGTGGTTTTTGGTTGAGTGGTTCACAAGGCCATGGACTTGGCTTGTGTATCTCACTTGTGGATTGCCACTCAGGAACAAAGGGATTTGAGATGACAAATGTTGAGAAGCTTCAAGTGCAACCACTTGGCAATATGGGCTCTGCCATGATCATATAGGTTGCAAGAACTTAGCCATATGGACAGTTGGTGGTAGTGTTTGATAGGTTGGAACGCGTCCATTTTGGTCTAAGGGAAAGCTTCTGAAAGATCTTGTCTTGGGAAACCAAGTCTTGTGGGGAAAGTGCACCACATCTGCAGAGTGTAAAATCTAAGTACTTAGCCATGTCCCTGGTAAAGGACAATTTGAGCATCAAGACATGGAAGCAATCAAGAATCTCATCATTCAAATTTCTAAGTTAAAACTTGTGGATTTGAACAAGGGTTGTTTGAAATATTCAATCTTTGATTGAGAGATGCCTTGTAAAGGATCTTCAATCTTTGATTGAGAAAAATGATTTTATCAAAGCAAAAACTTAGTATTTTCAAATATTAAGGAAAAATCTATTTTGAGCAATGCAAGCCTCAACTCCACTTAGCCAAATGCATATAGATGATAGACTCCACTATACTACCATAGTATCACTTGCCAATACAATTCAAATGTATTGACCCTTTGTGGCTGTAACTTGTATGTTGCAGGTTTGATTGTTTTTAGTGAGGATTGATTGATTAGGATTACAAGGTCTACAACATCACTGTGGCACTTTGAAGATGAAGGACCCATACTTATAGTATTCCGCGGCAATGTAATGTAATAGCCAAATGAGCTATGTATTGATGTAATAAAATTATGTTATTCCTGGTTATAAAATTTTATTATGACCTTTGTTCCTTGATATTACATCTATACTGTGGATGCTAGCTATTGATCCAGGGACTAGCATTGTAAACACAGGAGGAATCTACCTTATTAGGTTGAGACCTCTACACGCTCTGCCACCAGGCTGCCTCAATTTCGCGCTGCATCGCCACAGACAGAACCAGCTCCGGCGACTGATTCCGGTGAGACGCGACCGCCCCTTTGCCTCTGCTTCAAACAAGTGCGACCAGCATGTTCTGGCGCATCTCCTGGTGCTTTTCTTTTGCCTTCTCGTGACCCAGGTCGTCGGCTCCGTTAGCATCCGAAAGCGACAGCACCGCCGTCCAACTCCGATGAGGAATACTGGTAAACCTCGAGCGCCCCTCGTTTCCTCTCTGACCCTATCATGTTCGCCACAACCTTGTGCACCCTCTCACACCACTGGTTCATGCTAGGGCGGTCTACATCGTCGGCAACAACTCCATCAGCAAGCACCCGACGACGTCCGCAACTCCGACGAGCCCCAGTGACCTCCATAGTGCGCCCCCGTCCACGCCAGTAAGTAGTTGAGCATCAGCGCGACCTTGCGAGTTTGGTAAGCCCCTCTGATGACCCCATCCCCCTCCGTAGATGCCGGAGCATCACTGACAGAGCGCGCCGCCGCCACTTGCCGCCGCCAGCGCCGCTCGTCTTTGACCAGTTGCTAGGAACCGTAGGATCTAGATCCTGCGCTTAGGATTAGACCTGTAGCGAAGCGGTATGTGTTGATCTGAGCCGTGCGTAGTAAGTTAGATCTAACGGCCTGCGAGTGTGATCCGGTGCAAAATGGTATCGGCCAATCAGACGCTGCCGCGTGGCCTGTTCTTTGTTTTAAAAATCAGAATTAGATCTATTAGAGTTTCAAACTTGTAAAATTCATAACTTTTGATCCACACATTCAAATTTTACAAATTTTATATCATTGGAATCATGAGAAAGAATGATGTCTGTTTATGAATGTTTTTAATGGTTTGCTTCTGTAAAATTGATTATTTTTGCAGAGACATTTGTAGGCTTATTTTGAGTATAGAAATTATGTGAAAAATGATTTAAAGATCAAATAAAGTTTATTTAGTGTGTCTTGGTCTTGTTATGAATCATTATATTATGCTTGTCTTGTTTAGTGTAGAAAATCATCACATGGCATTTTTGAAGGGTTTCGCGGCATGGTAAATCAAAATTTTCTACGGATGCGAACAGAGGGAAAGCCAAGATCTAATCTAGGAGATGCAAACAACGAGAGAGATTGGATTAGATCTTCATACCCTTGAAGATTCGCTGGAGCGTTAAACGCTCGAGCGTGGGTGATGTAGTCGTACTCGCTTCTCCTCCTCGCGATCCGATCCGATCTAGCACCACAAGTGGCGATGCCTTCGTGAGATGCACACGTGCGGAACCTCGACGTATCCTCCTTCCTTGTTCCAGCAAGTATGGTGGATATATGGGTTGGATCTACAACGCGACGGCGCGGTGCAATTGGTGGAGAATTTCTGCAGCAGGGCTTCGCCTAGCGATCGGGAGGAGAGAGGAGGCAGGCGGCTAGGGTTGGAAGGGAAGGTGTAGGGGGTTGGTGCGCCCCCAGCCCTCTATATATAGAGGGGTGGGCGCAGCCCTAGCCCCTCCCCCAAGCCAAGGTCGGCGGCCCCAAGGAGGAAGAGTGGGGGGCAAGGAAACCCCCCTTCTAGAAGCTCTATCTAGAGTTTAAACCTCTCTTGGCCGGCTGGGCCCTATGGGGCCTTGTGCCCCTGGCCCAAAGCGGCCAGGGCACTCCCTCATAGGCCCATGCCCCCTCCTGGAAGGTGGGGCCACGTTGGTCCCCTTCCGGAAGGTTCTAGAAGCTTCTGGTACAATACCGATTAACCCGGAACAATTCCGAACTCCAAAAACTGCACTGCCTTATATGAATCTTATTCTCCGGAACCTCTCGTGATGTCCCGAATCCCATCCGAGACTCCGAACAAAACTCATAAACCAATTATCCAATCTATCCTAGCGCCGAGACACGTTAAGTGTGTGACCTGGGTTTGAGAATATGCGACATGATCTTCTATCAATAATCAACAGGGTCGAAACCCATATTGACTCACACATTCATCGATGATCATATCGGATGAACCACGATGCCAGATTCAATCAATCCCATATATATATTCCCTTAGTCGCGATATTTTTACTTGCCCGAGATTTGATCGTGCATGCGTCATACCTAGATCAATCTCGTTCACAGCAAGTACTTTACTCGTTCCGTAATCCGATATCACTTTGTGATTAACTCCTTAACTACATGCTTGCAAGCGGTGTTGATATCGATTACCGAGTGGCCCCGAAGTATATCTCTCCGACTTGGGAGGGACAAATCCCATATCGATACATACAACCCAACAGATACTTTCCGATCACCTGAGAGACACCTTTATGATCACCCTCTCATAGGATGACGTTTGATGACCTCAAAGATTTCTTCCGATACCAGGGAGTTGTATTATCTCATGGTCTAAGGAATACAATATTTGACATAATAAAAGCTTCGCAAAGACGAACACGATGACACGATCTAATTGCTTCGCTTAGTTTGGGTCTGTCCATCATATCATTCTCCCAATGATACGATCTCATTATCAATTGACAACTCATGTCTATGGTTAGGAAACCTTAACCATCATTGATAAATGAGCTAGTCCATAGAGGCGTACTAGGGACACGGTGTTGTTCACAAACCACACAAGTATTAAAGTTTCCGCTTAATACAATTCTAGCATGGAATATAAACATTATCATGAACAAGAATTATAATAATAACATCTTTATTATTGCCTCTAGGGTATAATTCCAACAGTCTCCCACTTGCACTAGAGTCAATAATCTAGTTTACATTTGGCAACAATCTCACACCCATGGCACTGAGGTGCTGATCATGTTTTGCACGCGGAAGAGGTTTAGTCAACGGATATGCGACATTCAGATCTGTATGTACTTTGCTAATCTTCGGATCTCCATCTGCTATATAATCTCGGATTATATGAAACATGCGGTTGATATGCTTGGTCTTTGGATGATATCTTGGTTCCTTAGCGAGTGCTATGGCGCCAGTGTTGTCACACAATATCTCCAGTGGGTCCAATGCACTTGGAACCACGCCAAGCTCGATGATGAAGTTTCGATCCAAAATCCTTCACTTGACGCTGCGGTAGCCATGTATTCCGCTTCTATCAGATCCCGATCATGCTTTGCTTGCAGCTTCTTGACTCCAGCTCCTCCATTCAAAATATAAACGTATCACTCGAGATTTGGAATCATCCTTGTCGTTCGAAACTAGCCGACGTAACCTTTACGACAGTCGCTCATCACCCCATAGACTAAGAACATTTCTTTAGTCCTATTTAGGTACTTTAGGATGTTCTTCACGGCTGTCGATGTTCCTCTCGATCACTTTGATATCTCGTCAAACTAAGAGCATTGGACACATCCGGTCTAGTACACGGATGGCATACATGATAGAACCTACGTCCGAGGCATAAGGCACTTTGCTCATAGCTTCCCTATCATTTACAGTAGTGGACAGAGCCTTGCTCAATATCTTACGACAACATGGGCACGAACCTTTCTTTGCCTTATCCATTCTGAACCTTTTGAACTTTGTCTAGGTATGTACTCGCTTAAAGCTATCGGCGTCTTTGTCTATCTCTATAGATTTTGATGCCCAATATATAAGCAGCTTCACCTAGGTCTTTCATTGAAAAATACTTGTTCAAATAACTCTTCACATCGTTAAGCATGTTAATGTCATTTCCAATAATCAATATGTCATCCATATATAGTACCAGAAATGTCACCGAGCTCCCACTCACTTTCTTGTAGATACAAGCTTCGTAGCAATTTGGAACAAATCCAAAGCTCTTGATCACTTGATCAAAACGAAGGTTCCAACTCCGAGATGCTTGCTTTAGTCCATAAATGGAACGCTCAAGCTTGCATACTTTATCAGCATCCTGAGGATCGACAAAACCTTCGGGTTGAATCATATACAAATCTTCATCAATGTTTCCATTGAGGAAAGCAGTCTTGACATCCATCTGCCATATTTCATAATCATGAAACGCAGCAATTGCTAATAAAATCCGAATGGACTTAAACATCGCTACGGGAGAGAAAGTCTCATCGTAGTCATCACCTTGAACTTGTCGCCTTTCGCGACTGTAGAGGTCCCAACCTAATAAGGTGGAGTCCTTTTGTGTTTTACAATGCTAGTCCCTGGATCAATAGCTAGCATCCACAGTTAAGATGTAATATCAAGATACAAAGGTCATATTATAACTTTATACCCAGGAATAACATAATTCTATTACATCATACATAGCTCATTTGGCTATTAGATTGCAGCGGAATAACTATAGTCATGGGTCCTTCATCTTCAAAATGCCACAGGCAGATGTTGGTTGTAGACTTTGTAGTCCTAGTCAATCAAACAATCTTCATTTAAAAACAATCAACCTGCAACATTACAAGTTACAGCCACAAGGGTCAATACATTTTGAATTGTATTGGCAAGGTTCACTTTTATGTATAGTAAGAGTGGATCCTATCATTATATGCATATTTGGCTAAGTAGAGTTTAAGGCTTATTTGCATAAAGCGCTGTTTTATCCTATCTTTTCAAAAAGGGTTTTTAAGTCCTTTGTCAAATTTCTTTTCCAAGTTCCTTGAACTCCTTGGTAGAAACTCAAGTGTTCAAGTCCTTGTCAAAACTCCTTGAGCACCTTGGTAACCCCAAGTGCATCAAGTTTTATCAAACTCATGAGTTCCTTGGTAACCCCAAGTACATCATACTCTTGAGCACCTTGGTAACCCCAAGTGCAACAAGATTAACAAAATCTCTTTGAATTCCTTGGTAGACACACAAGGGCATCAAGTTTTTATTTAGAAGTTGGAATGTCGAGATCTCCCATAGTTCAAACTTTAGTTGCTCAGTATTTTCCATAACCGGGGACACGGCTAAGTACTTAGATTTGTTTAGCTTCTGCAGAAGGAGTACACTTTACCCACATGACACAATCCCATCCTGTTGCCACCAGTGGCCTACTGGATTAGTGCTCACCAAGATGCGATCTGCAGACCGAGAGTGTGAAGTCTTTCAAAAGGTCCTCCCATACATCATTGCTAGCTTGTCTTGACCCCATGAAGCATTCAGATCCCCATGTCCGTAACTAAAGACAATGTATGGGTCTTCCTAATGTAGTTGACTAAGCGAGCCATAATAGCATGTGGTTGCACACGAAAGCCACAATTGGAGAAACATGTTCAATCTCTAAGTTTCCTAGGTGATTTTCATTTGGAGCACAACACAAAGTGATTGCCATAGCCATGGTTCCTTTTGTTGCCATCTTCTCCAAAACTTGAAGTATCTTCCACCTAGGTGGTTCATTGAGTCCTTGTTTTATTATGTAAAACACAAGTCCTTTTCTCAACCTTTGTAAAATCTCAACATGTATCTCTTTTTCAAAATATAGTATGGCTAAGCATGTACAACTACAAGATTTTCTCTAAGGAAAGTAAGGGCATCCTATTAGGATTTAGCATAGCATAAGTATAAATCATTTTCATGCATGTTTTCAAATCCACTAAGTATAATGAAAATAGTAGGCCTTTGAATGATAGTGTCACTTGCCTTTTGATAGAGAATGGTGGTTCACTCCTTGATCTTGCTAGTCTCACACTTTGCTAATTTCACTACAAGTCAAGCAACCACCAAGTCAACTAACATTCCAAACCACTATTACTCAAACAAAATCACACACACAAGACAAGAAGGAAACTAAGTCATGCATAAGTATGCAAAGGGTGGTTCTATTGTAAGGATGGTCTCCACTAGGTTTATAACTTTGTAAAGTCCACATTGGTCATTTACCAAAATGGCAAAGTCATTAGTTAGAGGGTTTTGCCCAAAAACTATTTTAAAATTTCATTCAATATTTGTATGGTGGAAAAATGGTTTTATCAAATCAAAATCTTTAAGTTACTCACCAAAAGTTTCTAACTCTCAAGTCTTGGTGTTTTGGTTCAGTAGCTTTGAATCCAAATATTTTCCCAAGGTTTTTATTTCAAAATCCTTTTTCTTAATAAAACCATTATCTTTATTTAGCTAGAAATAGGCTAATCAAATTAATCCATTCTAAATTTTTCCAATTTCATTTTTAAAACCATGGGTTGGTTCCTAGGGTCAGTAAGGTCACAACAAACCATTTTGCAAAGGTTTTAACCCTAAAATCAACTTTAAACAATTTTTCTAATACAAATAAGCACACAAATGTTTCTACAAATTCAAACAAGCTATCAGATACTATTTGCTAAACTAATTCCACAGTTGGCTAGTGCTTGTTCTCCTGAATCCATTGATATAAAATTTGAAATTTTTGGACGTGTGGTTTGAAAGTTACAAGGGTTTGAAGTTTGCAATTAAATCAGATTCAAATCTGTTTTTAGTTTTAAACACAGCCCACGTCGTGTTCCTATTGGTCCATACCGTTTGTTGGATCGCGGCTGTATGTTGGATCTAGTTAGATCGAGTGGCCTAGAGGACATACCTCTTCGACGATAAGTGATCTAATCGTGGCCGCTAAATCTGGATCGAACAGTACTGGCGAATTTGACCTAAAGTGGGCGGCGCTGACGGCGGTGCTCTGGCGCCAAGCGGGTGGTCGCGGTGATTCAGGAGCAAGGAAGAAGAGGAGAAGGCTCACCGAGATCGCGGTCGTAACGCTCGTCGTCGTTGGCTTGACAAGGGAGCTGCATGCTGCGACAATTGCTCGCCGGAGTTCCTGCTGGCGTCGGTTGCGCGTGGTCGTGGTTGAGGACGGTGCTACAGGTCACGAATAGACAAACGGAGGACTTGGTTAGCTGCACAAGGTCAAGTCAAAGATGTTTGCGTGAACGAGAAGACGCGGGGCGGTCGGAATCTACCTGTGGGGCTCGCCGGAGTTGAAGACAGACGGCTGTTGCTCACTGTCGACGACGGAGGTGATGTTACGGTGCGAGCTAGGACATGAGAGTGATGGCATTAGTTGCGGAAGAAGTCATTGGTCTTAGGCGCATCATCGAAACGAAGAGGGGCGGTCAGAATCATTACCGAGGGAGTCGCCGGAGAAGAAGACAAACACGGCGGCGTCGGGAGCTTGTCGTAGTTGATGCTCCGGGGCGTCCGCGGTCGAACTAAAAGTGCTGGGAGGTGTGTCTGGGAGTGGGGAAGCTACTAGGGTGCTCGGAAAGGTGGAAGGTGGCGTCTTGGCCTGAATTGGGCGGAGGCAGGTCGGAACAGAGGAGCTCGAGGAGGAAATTGGGGTGGTCTAAGGCGTGCCAACGCGGGGTGTTAGAGGGGAAATATAGAGGAGGCTTGGGCGTTTCATCCTGCGTGATCAAAGCTGGTAACGGTGGTCGAGTTAAAGCGAATTAAGGCTGCGAAATCATCGGCAGGAGCGGTGTCGAAGGAGGGAGAAAGGGTCGCGCGGGTGTGAGAGAAGAACAGTAGCGGTGGGGTCTTCCTGTCAGTGGGAAAAGGAGGGAGAGGGAGGGTCCACCTGTCAGCTGCTCAGCGGGTTCTTCCTGCGGTGAAGAAAACGGTTCAGGAAAAAGAGGAGGTGGGCTGCGAGTTGGGCTGTTGGGCCAGATGGTGGGCTGGTCGTTTTCTCTTATTTTTTTCTGTTTACTTTGTTTTATTCTTTTCTATTTCTATTTTCTGATTTGATATTCAAACAAATGATTCAATCAACAATGCAAACCATTCAAACAATTCAAACTTGTAATGAGTTTTTGGTTCTGTTTTAGTAGCATAAACCAACTTCCAAAATAAAATAATATTTTAAATCTTTTTAGGTTCCATTTATTAATTAAATAAAATGGTCCATGGTTTGATAATAAAATAAGGTTTGGTTTATTTAATAGAATCTTCATTTGAAATCCAAACGCTTTCAAAACCCAATCAAGAGGTTTTTTATTAGAGAATATAAAATACTTGGAAAACCTATTTAAAATAATTTAATAAGTTTTGATGTTTTAATTAAAATGGTGAAGCCTTTTATTAAATAAAGTTGGATATTAAATCCTTATTGATTTATTTTAAATAAACCTTTGCTAAATTTATTTAGAATAAAATGTTTTAATTCCAAAACTTGGCCAAGTTTTAATTTGGCTTTACAAAATAATCTTTATTTATAAATCCATCTTTTCTTTTGAATACCAAATCTCTATTAAGATATCCAAAATAGTATTTTAAATATTTTTATTTTCCTTTAATAAAAGTTTATGTTTTTTTAAATCTCTTTAGGATTTATTTGATTCAAATTGGTTTGAGGTTCCATTTGAATTCAAAAATTTTCTTCTGGCCCTGAAAATCAAACAAAGTTTTATTTTATTCATTTATTTTCACATTACAAGATTTGGAAAATCTTGGGATGTGACAGGCTACCACCCTTAAAATAAATCTCGTCCCGAGATTTGGGAAGGTTAGGGTTACAAGCAAGTTCAAACAACTAGGGTACTACCACCCTTAAAAAGTTTCAAACAAAATTTACATATTGTCCTTCTTGGGATCTTGGAGAAAATTTCTTATAGCAAACACTTGCATGGTTTCCTTGGTTTCCATACTTGACTCATGGGCCAAGATTGAGCTTCTCCATAGGCTTGTTCAACTTGTTCTTCATTCTTTCTGGACAGTTGCTCGCATAGTGTCCTGGGTTCTTGCAGTTGAAGCAATGAATGTCCTTGAGTTCATTACGTGGCTCTTGTGGGCAAGTTGCTACATAGTGGCCTGGTTCTTTGCAGTTGTTGCACCACACTTGGTCAATCTCTTTATTATTCTTGTTCTCTGGGCATCCACTGGAGTAGTGTCCCATTTCCTTACATTACGACATTGTGCAAGGCTCATGTCTTGCTTAGGCTTCTTGATTTTCTTTGATCCTTTGAATTGGGTTGTCTTGTTTGGAGGTATGAGTGGTCCTTTTCCTTTGGTAGACTTGGATCCTTCTTGTTTCTTCTGTTCTACCATGGCATAGATGGGACATAGGCCAGGAGTATGATCACTTCCTTCACAAAGGTAACATGTAGCTTGAGAGGTGGGGCATTGTCCAACAAGATGGTCTTCTTCACAATTGGGGCATTGTCCTTCATGCTCCGTGGAAGTATGATCCTTGTCTCCACAAATAATGCAAGCTGGGGCTCCATCTAGAATAACATTCTTGTCATCCTTGTTATCATACACACTTCTAGGATAGCTTTCTTCCATGCTAATCATTTGATTAGTCACCTTAAGCATCAGTTGGGATTGTTCCTCCAAAAACTTTTGCAGTGCTGGATCTTTATCACTATTGTTGGCTAAGAACTGAGCTGTCAGTTGGTTCAACTGATGTTGGGTTGCTATGAGCTCTCTCATGCTGTCAGCTTGGTTGGTGTTGGTGTCATCAACCTTGGAGTCTTTGGGAGTAGTCATCTGTTTGGGTTGAAGGAAGATTAGAATAGGCAAGATATTTCTAAGGAATCAATTCTAGTTTCACACATCACAATTCACACAAGCAATGTGGATGCAATCACAAGTCAAACATTTCACTCAAACAAGGTTCAAGCACATGCTTAGGCAACAAAATACTTTTGTTACACCACATAAGTTGGGGTGTTTGACTTACTAAAATATGGTGGTCCATCTATATGGTTCACTTGTGATCTTTCCCTCCTTCTTGATTCTTCTTGCATGAGATCTTGGTTCCTTGAGAAAAACTCTTGGTCACAATACTTCAAAGTTATTTATGGTTCCTTCTTATTTTGCATTCCCTCAGTCTCTAAATCTTGAGTAGGATTTCCTTGTTTCACTTGTAGTCCTTAGTGGTATCCAAGTTGGAAGTCCTTGGTGAACATGCTGAAGATGTTGAAGTCATTAGAGTTGAAGATGTTGAAGTCATTTAGAGTTGAAGATGTTGAAGTCATTAGAGTTGAAGAAGTTGAGGAAGTCCTTTGCACATAGTGTAGTCTTTGGTCATGGGGTAGGTTTTCCATCAAGTTAAAATAGTAGAGAAGTAAAGTTGAAACCAAAATGGTGGAGGAAAGAGTTTACAAGTGTTTTTGTAAGTAAGTTTTGGATCAAAATATAACTCCTATTTTTCTAAGGGTTTTTGTCCAATCCTAGGGTTTACAAATCCTAGAGGCAACACAATGCTCTGATACCATCTGTAGAGGTCCCAACCTAATAAGGTGGAGTCCTTCTGTGTTTTACAATGCTAGTCCCTGGATCAATAGCTAGCATCCACAGTTAAGATGTAATATCAAGATACAAAGGTCATATTATAACTTTATACCCAGGAATAACATAATTCTATTACATCATACATAGCTCATTTGGCTATTACATTGCAGCGGAATAACTATAGTCATGGGTCCTTCATCTTCGAAATGCCACAGGCAGATGTTGGTTGTAGACTTTGTAGTCCTAGTCAATCAAACAATCTTCATTTAAAAATAATCAACCTTCAACATTACAAGTTACAACCACAAGGGTCAATACATTTTGAATTGTATTGGCAAGGTTCACTTTTATGTATAGTAAGAGTGAATCCTATCATTATATGCATATTTGGCTAAGTAGAGTTTAAGGCTTATTTGCATAAAGCACTGTTTTATCCTATCTTTTCAAAAAGGGTTTTTAAGTCCTTTGTCAAATTTCTTTTCCAAGTTCCTTGAACTCCTTGGTAGAAACTCAAGTGTTCAAGTCCTTGTCAAAACTCCTTGAGCACCTTGGTAACCCCAAGTGCATCAAGTTTTATCAAACTCATGAGTTCCTTGGTAACCCCAAGTACATCATACTCTTGAGCACCTTGGTAACCCCAAGTGCAACAAGATTAACAAAATCTCTTTGAATTCCTTGGTAGACACACAAGTGCATCAAGTTTTTATTTAGAAGTTGGAATGTCGAGATCTCCCATAGTTCAAACTTTAGTTGCTCAGTATTGTCCATAACCGGGGACACGGCTAAGTACTTATATTTGTTTAGCTTCTGCAGAAGGAGTACACTTTACCCACATGACACAATCCCATCCTGTTGCCACCAGTGGCCTACTGGATTAGTGCTCACCAAGATGGAGTACCGCGGTGAGAGTGTGAAGTCTTTCAAAAGGTCCTCCATACATCATTGCTAGCTTGTCTTGACCCCATGAAGCATTCGGATCCCCATGTCCGGTAACTAAAGACAATGTATGGGTCTTCCTAATGTAGTTGACTAAGCCAGAGCCATAATAGCATGTGGTTGCACACGAAAGCCACAATTGGAGAAACATGTTCAATCTCTAAGTTTCCTAGGTGATTTTCATTTGGAGCACAACACAAAGTGATTGCCATAGCCATGGTTCCCTTTTGTTGCCATCTTCTCCAAAACTTGAAGTATCTTCCACCTAGGTGGTTCATTGAGTCCTTGTTTTATTATGTAAAACACAAGTCCTTTTCTCAACCTTTGTAAAATCTCAACATGTATCTCTTTTTCAAAATATAGTATGGCTAAGCATGTACAACTACAAGATTTTCTCTAAGGAAAGTAAGGGCATCCTATTAGGATTTAGCATAGCATAAGTATAAATCATTTTCATGCATGTTTTCAAATCCACTAAGTATAATGAAAATAGTAGGCCTTTGAATGATAGTGTCACTTGCCTTTTGATAGAGAATGGTGGTTCACTCCTTGATCTTGCTAGTCTCACACTTCGCTAATTTCACTACAAGTCAATCAAGCAACCACCAAGTCAACTAACATTCCAAACCACTATTACTCAAACAAAATCACACACACAAGACAAGAAGGAAAATAAGTCATGCATAAGTATGCAAAGGGTGGTTCTATTGTAAGGATGGTCTCCACTAGGTTTATAACTTTGTAAAGTCCACATTGGTCATTTACCAAAATGGCAAAGTCATTAGTTAGAGGGTTTTTCCCAAAAACTATTTTAAAATTTCATTCAATATTTGTATGGTGGAAAAATGTTTTATCAAATCAAAATCTTTAAGTTACTCACCAAAAGTTTCTAACTCTCAAGTCTTGGTGTTTTGGTTCAGTAGCTTTGAATCCAAATATTTTCCCAAGGTTTTTATTTCAAAATCCTTTTTCTTAATAAAACCATTATCTTTATTTAGCTAGAAATAGGCTAATCAAATTAATCCATTCTAAATTTTTCCAATTTCATTTTTAAAACCATGGGTTGGTTCCTAGGGTCAGTAAGGTCACAACAAACCATTTTGCAAAGGTTTTAACCCTAAAATCAACTTTAAACAATTTTTCTAATACAAATAAGCACACAAATGTTTCTACAAATTCAAACAAGCTATCAGATACTATTTGCTAAACTAATTCCACAGTTGGCTAGGTCTTGTTCTCCCGAATCCATTGATATAAAATTTGAAATTTTTGGACGTGTGGTTTGAAAGTTACAAGGGTTTGAAGTTTGCAATTAAATCAGATTCAAATCTGTTTTTAGTTTTAAACCTGGCCACGCGTCGTGTTCCTATTGGTCCATACCGTTTCGGTTGGATCGCGGCTGTGGGGCGTTGGATCTAGTTAGATCGAGTGGCCTAGAGGACATACCTCTTCGACGATAAGTGATCTAATCGTGGCCGCTAAATCTGGATCGAACGGTACTGGCGAATTTGACCTAAAGTGGGCGGCGCTGACGGCGGTGCTCTGACGGCAGCGCTTAGGCGGGGTGGTCGCCGGTGATTCAGGACGCAAGGAAGAAGAGGAGAAGGCTCGCCGAGATCGCAGGGTCGTGGTGACGCTCGTCGTGCTGTTGGCTTGACAAGGGGAGCTCGGGTACTGCGGCAATTGCTCGCCGGAGTTCCTGCTGGCGTCGGTTGCGCTGAACAAGGTCAAGTCAAAGATGTTTGCGTGAACGAGAAGACGCGGGGCGGTTGGAATCTACCTGTGGGGCTCGCCGGAGTTGAAGACAGACGGCTGTTGCTCACTGTCGACGACGGAGGTGATGTTACGGTGCGAGCTAGGACACGAGAGTGATGGCATTAGTTGCGGAAGAAGTCATTGGTCTTAGGCGCATCATCGAAACGAAGAGGGGCGGTCAGAATCATTACCGAGGGAGTCGCCGGAGAAGAAGACAAACACGGCGGCGTCGGGATCTTGTCGTAGTTGATGCTCCGGGCGTCATGATCGAACTAAAAGTCTTTGGGAGTGGGAAGCTAGGGTGCTCGGAAGGTGGAAGGTGGCGTCTTGGCCTGGTAGGAGGCAATGATCGAAGAGGAGCTCGATGAGGAAATTGGGTGGTCTAAGGTGTGCGGTGGGGTGTCAGAGGGGAAATATAGAGGAGGCTTGGGCGTTTCATCCTGCGTGATCAAAGCTGGTAACGGTGGTCGAGTTAAAGCGAATTAAGGCTGCGAAATCATCGGCAGGAGCGGTGTCGAAGGAGGGAGAAAGGGTCGCGCGGGTGTGAGAGAAGAACCGTAGAGGTGGGGTCTTACAGTCAGTGGGAAAAGGAGGGAGAGGGAGGGTCCACACCCGTGCTTTCGGAGTTCTTCTGCGGTGAAGAAAATGGTTCAGGAAAAAGAGGAGGTGGGCTGCGAGTTGGGCTGTTGGGCCAGATGGTGGGCTGGTCGTTTTCTCTTATTTTTTTCTGTTTACTTTGTTTTATTCTTTTCTATTTCTATTTTCTGATTTGATATTCAAACAAATGATTCAATCAACAATGCAAACCATTCAAACAATTCAAACTTGTAATGAGTTTTTGGTTCTGTTTTAGTAGCATAAACCAACTTCCAAAATAAAATAATATTTTAAATCTTTTTAGGTTCCATTTATTAATTAAATAAAATGGTCCATGGTTTGATAATAAAATAAGGTTTGGTTTATTTAATAGAATCTTCATTTGAAATCCAAACGCTTTCAAAACCCAATCAGTAGGTTTTTTTTATTAGAGAATATAAAATACTTGGAAAACCTATTTAAAATAATTTAATAAGTTTTGATGTTTTAATTAAAATGGTGAAGCCTTTTATTAAATAAAGTTGGATATTAAATCCTTATTGATTTATTTTAAATAAACCTTTGCTAAATTTATTTAGAATAAAATGTTTTAATTCCAAAACTTGGCCAAGTTTTAATTTGGCTTTACAAAATAATCTTTATTTATAAATCCATCTTTTCTTTTGAATACCAAATCTCTATTAAGAGATCCAAAATAGTATTTTAAATATTTTTATTTTCCTTTAATAAAAGTTTATCTTTTTTTTTTAAATCTCTTTAGGATTTATTTGATTCAAATTGGTTTGAGGTTCCATTTGAATTCAAAAAGTTTCTTCTGGCCCTGAAAATCAAACAAAGTTTTATTTTATTCATTTATTTTCACATTACAAGATTTGGAAAATCTTGGGATGTGACAGCGACAAGACGTGCTTTATAGACGGTAACATTACCATCCGCGTCTGTTTTCTTCTTGAAGATCCATTTGCACTCAACGGCCTTTCAGTCGCTAGGAGGGTCCACCAAAGTCCATACTTGGTTTTCGCTCATGGATCCCAATTCGGATTTCATGGCTTCTAGCCATTTCTCGTAGTCCGGCTCATCGCTTCCTCATAGTTCGTAGGCTCCGTCTTCTACCAACAAGAGTCAAAGACGAGTTGCCGTAACACTCAGGAGGGGCACGCGACCTTGTCGACCAGGGACGTTCAGTAGCAACATCGTCCGAAGCTTCATGATCCTTGTCATTAGCTTCCTCTATCGTTGGTGCAGGCAGCACTGGAACAATTTCAGGTGCTGCGCTACTCTCCAACTCAAGAGAAGGTTCAGTAACCTCGTCTAGCTCTACTTTCCTCCCACTCACTTCTTTCGAGAGAGCCTCCTTCTCAATAAAGGAACCGTTCTTTGCGACAAACACTTTGCCTTCGGTTCTGTGATAGAAGGTATACCCAATAGTTTCCTTAGGGTATCCTATGAAGACGCATTTCTCCGCTTTGGGTTCGAGCTTGTCCGGCATCAACTTCTTGACGTAAGCTTCGCATCCCCAAACTTTAAGAAACGACAACTTAGGTTTAGCACCAAACCACGGTTCATACGGTGTCGTCTCAAAGGATTTAGATGGTGCCCTATTTAAAGTGAATGCAGCGGTTTCTAATGCATAACCCCAAAATGATAACGGCAAATCAGTAAGAGACATCATCGATTGGACCATATCTAATAAGGTTTGATTCCAGCGTTTAGACACACCATTGCGCTGTGGTGTTCCGGGTGGCGTGAGTTGCGAAACAATTCCGCTTGCTTTAAGATGCGTGAGAAAATCATAACTCAAATATTCACCTCCACGATCGGATCGTAGAAACTTAATCTTTCTGTTACGATGGTTCTCCACTTCATTCTGAAATTCTTTGAACTTTTCAAACGTTTCAGATTTATGTTTCATTAAATAGATATACCCATATCTACTTAAGTCATCGGTAAAAGTGAGAAAATAGCGATATCCACCGCGCGTCGAAACACTCATCGGTCCGCATACATTGGTATGTATGATTTCCAACAAGTCCGTTGCTCGCTCCATCATACCGTAGAATGGGGTTTTGATCATCTTTCCCATGAGGCATGGTTCGCATGTGTCAAATGATTCAAAATCAAGAGACTCCAAAAGTCCATCAGAATGGAGTTTCTTCATGCGCTTTACACCAATATGACCTAGATGACAGTGCCACAAATAAGTAGTATTATCACTATCTACTTTGCATCTCTTAGCCTCAATGTTATGGATGTGTGTTTCATCCCTTTCGAGATTTAGAAGAAATAAACCATTCACAAGAGGTGCATGACCATAAAAGATGTTACTCATATAAATAGAACAACCATTATTCTGCGATTTAAATGAATAACCGTCTTGCAATAAACACGATCCAGAAATAATGTTCATGCTCAACGCAGGAACATAATAACACTTATTAAGGTTTAAAACTAATCCCGAAGGTAAAACTAAGGAGAGCATGCCGGCCATCACATCAACTCTTGATCCGCTGCCAACGCATCGTCACCTCATCCCTCGCAAGTCGCCGTCTATTCCGTAGCTCTGTTTGAGTTACAAATATTAGCAACTGAACCGGTATCAAATACCCAGGTACTACAACGAGGGCTAGTAAGGAAAACATCAATAACATGTATATCAAATATACCTTTGATGGTGCTAGCCTTCTTGTCCGCTAAGTACTTGACTTGTGCTTCGAGGACCCTTGTCCTTGCAATAGAAGCACTCGGTGTCGTTTAGGACCGACTTGAGCTTCTTCTCGGCGAGAACAGCAACAGCCGCCTTTATTGAAGGGCTTCCTTGCACCCTTACCTTTCTTGAAGGTGGGGGGCTTGTTGACCATCAACACATGATTATTCTTTTTGATGTTCACCTCCGCTACTTTCATCTTAGCAAAGAGTTCAGTTATCATATCAATGGAACCAATCTGATTGTGATCAACTACAAAACTTTTGTAGCTTGGAGTGTCAATCTTGAGCTCCTCTGGAATCTTGCAGTCCAGTTGCTCAAGGCGTTGAGTGTAGCCCGTCATCTCAATGGCATGCTCACTAACGGAACTCCCTTCCTCCATCTTGTAGTTAAAGAATTTCTTAGAGATCTCATATCTCTCAGAACGGGCTTGAGTCTGAAACATGTTTTTCAGCTCCTCGAGAATCTCAAAGGGCGCGAACTCCTCAAAAGCGATTTTGAAGATCCGATTCCATAGCATACAACATGGCCATCTTAATCAAATCATAATCATACTTGCGACGATAAACAACTTTTCATCAGTAGCATCTATAGTGAGGCGTCACCTAGCGCTTTCTCAAGGACATAGTCCTTTTGTCCGCCAGCGAGAATGATTCTCAGAATGCGGAACCATTTGGTGAAGTTAGACCCATTTTTTCTAAGCTTTTCTATCTTAGAAAAAACGTTGAAGTTGAAGTTGGACTTGGCTATGTGATCTACAGTATTTGCAAGTACAATTTAGACTATGTTCATGATAAATAGTTCAACTTAATCAAATTACTAGATGAACTCCCACTAAATTCAACATCCCTTAAGTTGTTTAGTGAACACGATCCAAATTCACCACACCTAATCCGATCATCACGAGAAGAGATGTGGTTTCAATGGTGGACAACGAAGTGTCGATCATATCATTCATATGACTCATGATTAAACTTTCGGTTCTTGTGTTCCGAGGCCATGTATGTGCATGCTAGGCTCGTCAAGTTAGACCCAAGTATTTCCGCGTGTGCAAAAACTGGCTTGCACCCGTTGTATGTGAGCATAGAGTCTATAGCACCTGATCATCACGTGATGCTTGGACACGACAAACTTTCACAACGGTGCATACTTGGGGAGAACACAGTTTTTATCTTGATCTTTAAGTGAGGAATCATCTTATAATGCTACCGTCGTGATCTAAGCATAATAAGATACATAAAAGGATAAACATCACATGCATATAACTTTATGTGACATGGTATAGCCAATCTTCGCGCAAAGATCTCCATCTTGTGCGTTCCGGCATGATCTCCATCACTCCACCATGATTGCCCCCACCACGAATAGCAACTACAACTATTGCTAACTACTTAGCGATAAAGTAAAGCTATTACATGGCGTATAAGAAGTTGACTAACAGGTCATACACAATTACAAAGACAACCATATGGCTCTGCGGTTGTGTACTCATCGACATGCAAGTCATGAAACATTACAAAACATGATCATCGCATACAATATACACATCACATCTTGGGCCATACCATATCACAGAAAACACTCCCTGCAAAAACAAGTTAGACGCCTCTACTTTGTTGTTGCATGTTTTACGTGGCTTATGGGAGTAGATGCTAAGAACGATTCTTACCTACGGAAAGCCACAACGGTGATATTATGGTTGCCAAACTCCGGTGTTAATCCCATGACAACTATAGTGAGATAAACTGACATCCACCGCATGTGTGGAACAAGCCACACGTCAAGTGCGCGGTCTCATGACGACGTCGCGTAAGGTTGGCCTGGACCGCTTCAATATCACTATCCCACGTCATAAGAAGAACACAAACAAGAGTCTTGCAACAGAAAACATCAACGCCCGCAACAACCATGTTGCGTTCTACTCGTGAAACACATCTACGCATAGATCTAGCTCTGATACCAGTGAAGGGTTTCGCGGCATAGTAAATCAAAATTTTCTACGGATGCGAACAAAGAGAAAGACAAGATCTAATCTAGGAGATGCAAACAACGAGAGGGATTGGTTATATCTTCATACCCTTGAAGATTCACACAGCGGAACGTTCGTCGGAACGTGGGTGATGTAGTCGTACTCGCTTCTCCTCCTCGCGATCCGATCCGATCTAGCACCACAAGTGGCGATGCCTCCGTGAGATGCACACGTGCGGAACCTCGACGTATCCTCCTTCCTTGTTCCAGCAAGTATGGTGGATAGATGGGTTGGATCTACAACGCGACGGCGCGGTGCAATTGGTGGAGAATTTCTGCAGCAGGGCTTCGCCTACAAGCAGTCGGGAGGGAGAGAGGAGGGCAGCAGGGCGGCTAGGGTTGGAAGGGAAGGTGTAGGGGGTTGGTGCGCCCCTAGACCTCTATATATAGGGGTGGGCGCAGCCCTAGCCCCTCCCCCAAGCCAAGGCCGGCGGCCCCAAGGAGGAAGAGTGGGGGTCAAGGAACCCCCCCCTTCTAGAAGCTCTATCTAGAGTTTAAACCTCTCTTGGCTGGGCCCTATGGGGCCTTGTGCCCCTGGCCCAAAGCGGCAGGGCACTCCCTCATAGGCCCATGCCCCTCCCGGAATGTGGGGCCACGTTGGTCCCCCGTAAGGTTCTAGAAGCTTCCAATACAATCCGATTAACCCGAACAATTCGAACTCCAAAAACTGCCTTATATGAATCTTATTCTCCGGACCAATCGAACCTCTCGTGATGTCCCGGATCCCATCCGAGACTCAACAAAACTCATAAACCAATTATCCAATCTATCCTAGCGTCGAGACACGTTAAGTTTGTGACCTCGGGTTTGAGAATATGCGCATATGATCTTCTATCAATAATCAACAAGTGCTGAAACCCATATTGACTCCCACACATTCATCGATGATCATATCGGATGAACCAAGATGCCAGGATTCAATCAATCCCATATATATATTCCCTTCGTCTCGCGATATTTTTACTTGCCCGAGATTTGATCGTCGGTACCGTCATACCTAGTTCAATCTCGTTCATAGAAGTATTTTACTCGTTCCGTAATCCGATATCACTTTGTGATTAACTCCTTAACCACATGCTTGCAAGTGGTGTTGATATCGATTACCGAGTGGGCCCAAAGTATATCTCTCCGACTTGGGAGGGACAAATCCCATCTCGATACATACAACCCAACAGATACTTTCCGATCACCTGAGAGACACCTTTATGATCACCCTCTCATAGGATGACGTTTGATGACCTCAAAGCTTTCTTCCGATACCAGGGAGTTGTATTATCTCATGGTCTAAGGAATACAATATTTGACATAAGAAAAGCTTCGCAAAGACGAACACGATGACACGATCTAATTGCTTCGCTTAGTTTGGGTCTGTCCATCATATCATTCTCCCAATGATACGATCTCATTATCAATTGACAACTCATGTCTATGGTTAGGAAACCTTAACCATCATTGATCAATGAGCTAGTCCATAGAGGCGTACTAGGGACACGGTGTTGTTCACAAACCACACAAGTATTAAAGTTTCCGCTTAATACAATTCTAGCATGGAATATAAACATTATCATGAACAAGAATTATAATAATAACATCTTTATTATTGCCTCTAGGGTATAATTCCAACAATTTTTGCATGCATTCATATATTTTTGTTTGTATATTTTGTTATGTGATTTTGGTGCCATTATTTTATGTGTAGATTTTGGTGCCATTATTTTATGTGTACATTTTGGTGCTAATAGTGATTGTGGTTGTGAATATTGTTGCAACTTCCCAAACTACCAAGGCAAGTGGTGTTTCATGTTTCTTCCCAATATTTTACCTATGCACTAGAAATATTTTGTATAGGACTTGAATGATTATTTTGCTATGTATCTATATGCTATGTTTGGGAAATCCTAGTAGTTGTAGCAATGTTAGAATTTCCTCTAAGTTAAGATACTTGCTATTGCCATGCTTAGTCTAGCTAGTAGCAACCAAGGGTGGATTATATAATCATGCTATGAGAAGTATTTCTAAGTCTTTGGACTTATGTTTTTTGTAATAAAACAACTAAGTGAATGAAACACCTGGGTGGAATGGAAAGAATGGTTTGTGTTGAGTGGTTACACAAGGCCCATTTCTATGGTTTACCTTGTGTATCATACTTGTGGAAAGCCACCCAGGAACAAAGGGATTTGAGATGCCAAATGTTAAGGAGCTTCTACTGCAGCCACATGGCAATATGGGCTCTGCCTGGATCATATAGGTTGCAATAACTTAGCCATTTGGACAGTTGGTGGTAGTGGGATGATAGGTTGGGAACGTCCATTTGGTATAAGGGAAGGCTTCGAAAGGTCTCTTGGTGAAAATCAAGTCTTGTGGGAAAGTGCACAACCTCTAGATGGAAGAATCTAAGTACTTACCATGTCCCTGGTATTGGACAACTTGAGCATCAAGACATGGAAGCTATCAAGAATCTCCTCATCCCAATTTTCTAAGCTAAAACTTGTGGTTGAACAAGGGTGAAGGTTCACCAATTTCTATTGGTGGTTCCTTGGGAAAGTTTTGTCAAAGAAAAACTTAGTGTTTTCAACTAATAGGTAAAACCTATTTTGAGCAAAGCAAGCCTAAGCTACACTTAGCCAAATTAATATAGTATCTATATGTTAGTATTCTACTAAGGTATCACTTGCCAATACTATTCCAATGTATTGACCCACTGTGGCTGTAACTTGTGATGTTGCAGGTTATTCTGATGATGATTAGGGGTTATGAGTCTACACTCAACATGCTTGCCTGTGGCACATGAAGATGAAGACTTATTTATATTGTTATGGTTAAACTCTTGTATTAGGCCTATGGCCATGGAGTTGTAAAAGACTATGATTGTCTCTGGAATGATATGTAATAATGACCTTTGTTTCTGTGTACTTCATCTTAAACTGTGGATGCTAGCATTGATCCAGGGACTAGCATTACAAACACAGGGATCCTTAAATTTAAAAGGGAGGGATCTTACATGAAGGTACCTCCAGCAGCAGAATCTAGCAGGTTTCTTGAGGTGAAGTTCAAACCTGCATAAAAAGTCTGGATAATCATCCAAGCCATGAGTAGGGCAATTTTTAACCAAAGATTTCATTCTTTCCCAAGCTAGAGAAACATGTTCACTATCAAGTTGTTTAAATTTCATAATGTCACTTCTCATAGAAATAATCTTATCAGGAGGATAGTACTTTCCAATAAAAGCATCTTTGCACTTAGTCCAAGAATCAATACTATTTTTAGGCAAATATAGCAACCATTCTTTAGCTTTTCCCCTCAAGGAGAAAGGAAAAAGGTCGAGCTTAATAATATTTCCATCTACATCCTTATACTTCTGCATCTCACAAAGTTCAACAAAGCTATTAAGATGGGAAGCAGGATCATTAGAACCAGCACCAGAAAATTGCTCTCTCATCACAAGATTCAACAAAGCAGGCTTAATTTCATAAAAGGTAGCATCAGGAGCAGGTGGAGCAATAGGAGTGTTTAGGAAATCATTGTTGTTGGTGCTAGTGAAGTCACACAACTTGGTGTTCTCAGCAGAGTTCATTTTGACAAAGGTGAGCAAGCCAAAAACAGCAGCTGTAGCTAGAGCAGGAACTAATTTTTTTTGTGTTTTTGAATAAGGCAAACAAACCAAACTAGACTAAATTTTTTTGGGTTTTTTTAAAAGAGGTAAACAAAACCAAGCAAAAGAAACAAAGCAAACTAAAAACAAAGTAAAGAGAAAGGAAGTGAAGGACTCCCCTAGTGAAGACGTCCTTAGCCTCCCCGACAACGACGCCAAAAAATCTTGATGCAATGGCGAGTTGATGTAGGGCCTTGTTAGAACCCCAAGAGCAAGGTGTGAAGCAGACAAGATCAAGTTTTCCCTCAGTTGAGACCGAGGTTATCGAACCAGTAGGAGGAAGGAAACGTCACACAGGTGTTGCAAGCAACGCGGAGACCTGCACAACACAAACTCAAGACTTTGCCCCAACAAATCAGTGAGGTTGTCAAGCTCACCGGTTTGCTGTAACAAAGGATTAAATGTATGGTGTGGAAGGTAATGGTGGTTTGCAGAAAGTAAACAGTAACAGTGGAAGATGTATCAATGGTAAAGATTGGACCGGGGTCCATAGTTCACTAGTGTAACATCCCAGCATTAGAGCTTAGAAATAAGCTGAACCCAGATGTGTGCATTGCATTCATGCATAGAAAATCCGAATAATTTTCGCGCTTTTAAACAAAACTTGTCAAAATGATTGAAGCTTCTCTCAACTTGATGGAATTGAAGTAGATCATCAAGTTGAATGTGATAAGTTTCAATATGACCTTTGCTAAAACCTTATTTGGGTAAACATGATCTGATCGGAGGATAGATCAAATATAATAAAAGGTTACTCATAATGCATTGCTTAAATGATTAATATCTGATCCTTAAGGGATCATATCATAATATTTAGCACAAAAACTCATAAATGCCAAGTTAATATTACCACTCAAGTAATAAGAATGTAATGACTAATCTTGACCTATCTTATTCTTATCTATTCTTACTATGAGTATCATGGTAATACCTAACCTTAACTCTTCAATGAGTTTGAGTAGGAAAGAAACCAAGTCAAGATCATTCACCATATATCTTTCTTTCCATATCAATCCTTATCATATCTATTGAGCTATATTCCAATATATTTTGTTCATCAATGTTGAGAAATCAACTATTGATTCACCAAATCTTAATCTATTAACTCTTGACCATAACATAGCTTACACTTGAGTGATTATAAAGAAACAACTAAGAAGAGGTAAATAGTGATGCTAGTTTTAGATATCATTTATAGGATGGGAGTGACTGAAGAAGAATAAAAATCAATGTGATAATTGATGGAGTTAAACTCACTCCTGGATGGATAGAAGAGTTATTTGAAATAACATATAGGTGGTAGTAAAGAAGATTACTAGGATGAACCCTGAAGATAGTTACAAGTAGTAATTCTATTGGATCAAGGGGGCATAGTCCATGAATAACAGCCTTAATTCAATTAAAGGTACTAAGAAGATAATTCCAATACAATTGTAAGGTTATACTGATAAAGCCTGGATTAGCCAAATTGGAATCTAAGTTAGCAATGATTAAGGATTATAATGATCATGCCTTGCTCACCAAGATTGAATACTTATATCAAGTATAAGTGATATTGGTGGGAAGAAAATGATTGAAACCCTGGTATAGATAAGTTATACTAGAGTAGTCATTACAAGCCACATTAATATAATGTGAGGTTGGAGTGTGAGTTATTAGAATAACGTAAATGTAAGACAGTATGATTCAATTAAAGCTAGTATATTATTCATCCTAAAGGGTAGTAAGCTTTAGAGAAAGGTAGTTTGATGTATATCTCTAATGGAGAAATATTAGTGATGGATGATTCAGGAAGATTATGAGTGGAGTTTGAAGGAACTACTGGTTGGATTGAAGATTATCAGCAGAAGAGTAGTTGATATAGCCAAGTCTGGATAGGTGAAGATCATGAAATGCTTTAGTGTCAAACTCATTGGATTCATCCATGAGTTTAGAAGAATAATAGGTGGATAAGAATATTTTTTGTGAAATAAAGCTCATCATGTTAACCATGATGATGGATAGGAAAAAGTAGTATATCTAGGAAAGGAATTCCTTAATTAGAAGTCCAGGATTGTGAGTTACGGAAGATAGAAATTCTGAGTAACATTAAACCCTAAATCTATAACCAAGCTTAACATCCACCCCATCGGTTGGATCAATCATCTTATTTCCACAATAGCTGCTAGGAATAATTTCCTATATCAAATCACTTAAGCACACCTTTTTCATTCTCAACCATCATTATCTTAGGTACATAAGAACTATCTTTATTAATTATTTCTCATAAGATAGCCTAGAAAACCATTCCACTATTTTACTTTAAATGGTGATATCATTAAAAATCACAAATATAAATACAATATGCTTAGCTATTAAATCTTTACTCACATCAACACGGGAATATAAGTAAATTAAGAATCTAAACTCTAGGGTAAGCACTTACAATTCAAACCCTAACTTCTATGTTTATCATAATAGAATATATACATTGCCAATTTCTAAATTAATAGGAGTTATATTAACCATATTAACTTCCTTTGTATTTCATGCATCAAATAATGGTATAGAATCATTATATAAAAATTTCCATTATGAGCTAACTAGAGTTAAGTTTTATAAAAAATATGGAAATATCATATAATAAAGCCATGGTTAGTATAGAAAGAAAATTAATAATAAAGGATTTTACAAATTATTAAAAGGGACTCATATAAAGAAAATAAAGAAATATAAAATGTTTATCATTAAGATTTACAAAATAAATCTCAATCAATATAAATTGCTGCTGCAAATATTTAGCAAGTAAACTTTGTTAGAAAGATTCAAATTATAGATAAAATACAAATCTGAAAAAACAAAACAGAAAATAGAAAAAAGTAAAGCAAATAAAAAACATTACCTGGCCGTGGCCCATTTCCTTCTCCACTATCTACCACCCATGTGCAGCCCACAAAAGCCCAACAGCCAGCCCAGCTTTTCCTCTTCTCTGGCTGAAAGTTGGGACTGAAGAAGGACCGCGGGTTGAGCTAAAATAATTGCCAGGGGTTTTTCCGCAAAAGTGACATCGTCGTCATCCTCACGCACACATTTCGATGCAGAGTCCACCGCCACCGATGTCATCGTCACCGTCGTCGAGACGCTCGTCGTTCTAGAGGGGGATAAGAAGGCCACCGCGACGCCCTGCCTCAATCCCTATCCATATTCCCTCCTTATCCTCTCTGATTCGAATGGGGCTGAAATCCTAGCTCACCGGAGCTCGTCTCGCCGTCGAGACGCACCTCCCCACTCTCTTCCAAGTAGCCATGGAGAAGCCCCGTCCTCCGTAGATCCTCTAAGTGAAATCTTGCATCAAAGGGAGCACTGGAGTGGACGAATTTTGTCGTTCCTCTTTGCGGCGATGTCGGAATCCTCATCGGAGAGCTGCCTCCGACCACACCGCCGACCTCTCTCGTAATTAGGGTGATTTGAACCTTCCAAGATTCCTAACTTCATGGTATCTAGTTGTAAAATGTCGTCACCTTTTGCCATCGTCGGACACCGTCGGAGCTCGTCGAGCCAAGGCTCCAATGACCATTTCGAGCCGCCGCCACTTTAGTTCAGGTGCGTTCCGATTCAACTAGGTTAGTTTACTTTGTCGGGCGCCATGGATCGTCACGCAACCACCCACTAACGGAGGTGGTGGTGCCGACGCCATAGCGACGTCATCGACGCCACCACAGACCATTCACGGTTTGACGGTCATTGTCTCACGTGGCAAGTGATATGGCCTGGGGCACATCTGTCATTGTCTGGGGGTAGCAATCAGGCCGGTAACAAATGCATTTATTTTAACTTAAGAGATGAGGTGGCCACTAGACCACTAGTCTGTGACTAGGGATAGGTGTGGATGCGATGTAAAAAGTTATTTCCTGCTTAAGAAAGAATGAATGATATAAATCCAAATATAAATATTCAAAAAATGAAATAAAATGATTAAAACTTGTTAAATCAATAACTTTTGTTTTATAATTCAGAAAAATATGTATAATATATGAAAATGTTTAAAAAATAAAATCTATAACTTAAAATTATTATTAAACATTATTATGTTAACAAATTAAATAATTATTGTTTAAAAAAGAATTTAAAAGAAACAAGACTTTGATAATTCATATTCTAATAATGGTAAATGTTAGAAATATGAATAAAATACCAATAATCTTAGAAAAATAAGAACTATAGTTAAAACTATAATCATGCATTATTATTTCACTTAATTAAATATTTATTATTTATTAAGTAATTATAAAGTAATAAAAATTGTCAAAATCATATCTTATTATTTATAAATCACAAAAATAAATGTAGTATACCAAAATGATCACAAAAATAATACCTACATGTTAAAAATATAATATTCTACTTTTGAGTTAAATAAAATTCAAATAATTTAATAACTCAAATTTAAACTTATTTACTTAATTGATAATTCATATAAGGGTAAATAAAAATTGCTAATATTTCTAAAATTACCCAATTCAGTCTAATAAATAGTATTAGTCTTCAACATTAATAATATGAAGTCAAAATAGTTTAACACATTTTAATTACAATTTTATTGAATTATCATTCAACCATAAGTGTAGACTATTTTCCAAAAGGATCCTTATCCAATATAAAATCCCCAAGAATAATTGTGACTAAATCCAATCTTTTCCATATACTTCAACCACCAGATGGAAAAACTACCACAACATTATAGTAAGTCCATATGTAGTTAAGTAATATTATTTCTTTGTTTATAAATTTTAACCACTCATTTATAAAAAAAGTAAATAATACTAATCCATTATAAAATCAAGAAACCACCACACCAAGTAAAAGGATAATCATTCTTAAGTACCTTAAGGAAACATTACCAAGTACACAAGGTACAAATATCATCAGCATTACACTTCCAAACCATCCATGTATTTAAAGTTAACTTTAGTCTCAAGGCTTATAAACATTATGTCTAATAAACTACATATGTTTTTATAGTTAACTTTGGTCTATTCCAATTAAGACAAAAGGCATCTCAAGTCCAAACTATTCAAGTAAGCACAAACAACCTTGATCACATTGCTTAACCACAAAGATTGTTTAGACCTTAGAAAAAGGAATCTTTTCTTCAAATGTTATTCTTTTTGCCACATCGAAACAACAATTCCTATATAAGCAATCTTAAGTAGAATTTCACAATTATGTGTGTCTCATTATTTTACGATATTGTAGCTACATATTGTTTCACACACACTCACAAGCCCTAATAAGAAGCACAAGTATAAAACTCATCTAAGAGTAGAACACATTTCAAAGACATCATTTCTAGTATCCAAACCCTAGAACAACGTTATCTCCAGGATTCGCGTTCATAAAGTGCATCACATTACTTATGCATAAGAGCATATTGCTTCTTTAAACATTAGTCCTTACCGGACCAATGATGCTGATTTCAGATATTGGATCTTATATTATCTTGAAGACCGTGAGTGCATAATCTTGCAATCACAAAAGGAAAGTTCACACTTGCTCATGTCCTTTGATTATTTTCTGCAAAGTATTTTGCAAATCCAGTGTTGTCATCACCTGCATTTGAAAAAGGTCAGAAAACACTATTTTCATAATAATATGACTATAGGTTATTACCATGAGGTAATAACTTACTATAAAAGTTCTGGTGGTGAAGGAACATATTATCTAGGACTTAACAACCAATGTCGCCAGTGATTCTAGCACTGTATATTATGCGTTAACCATGAGATTTGGAATGGGATGGAGAAGTCAGCTGTATCTTCTTCCTCTCGCATGAAGCTGGATGTGCAGGTCGTGGCTGTTATCCTCGTAGCATGCATATTAATTGGTTATTCGTAGAGGATATGCAGCATATGGGTGGGAACCCTCAATGTCCCACGATAGTTCTGGCATCTAATGGTCTGTACAAACCATTGCCGTAATTCAATATGTGGGCATGGTGTACACCAAGGAGGCATGCGAGGTCGTGAAGGGGGCAGTGATTGTCTTGGATCATCTTCTGGGACCCACATCATGGAATTGTGGACGGGAATAAGCTGCCCGGTTGTGCAACAAAGAGTTGATATCTCATGGGTAGAGTAACGCACCTCTGCACAGTGTAAGAACTGTAACTTGTTACTCCCTGTTCCGGGAAGGAGCAACGAACGCAGCAGGAAAGGAACTCCATGAAAGTTCTGGTAAACCCGTGAAGGCTGATGGACATAGATTTTCAGAATAAAAGCAACCTTTGAAGAATTTTTTATGAAAACTTGCATTTCCTACGACCTACGGACTGTGGCTATCGTTATAGTGCATTAGACACTCCTTTTCTAGTGAACTTGCTGAGTACGCTCATACTCAAAGTTTCTTCTTAACCCTTGCTAGATTCTGAAGACATTAAGACGACGTCTACACCAAGTTATGCTCCACGAATCATCATCCAAAGCTAAAGCTCTTCAACAAACAAAGGAAGTCAAAAAAATACCTCAACTCAAGTGAAGACGAAGTTACTGATTAAATAGGAATACACTCTCTAGCCATAGAACCTATTTCTGTAGTGCGTTGCAATAGCAGCAATGCCAACCCCTTAGTTAAACAACTAGTCTTAATAGTATAATAGTCCTTGCGTTGTTTATCTTTTATTATTATTTGTAAGAAGTTCTTTATCTCTCTTACCCTAGAGTGTTCTCTGGATCCGTGTAAGAGTGAGTTGTCCCTTTAGCCATGTATTGGACCCAGTGTTTCTATTGTGCCATTCGAGGATGTAATACTAGTGAACGATGTTTCATTGGTGTTATGTCAACGACTATAGTATACTACATCATGAAGTGGTATATTGGGTCACCACAACTAGAGGTGCTCTCCTTAGATAAACAACATGGCATGAAGGGTAAAAATTACAAATGAGGCAATTGACAGAACTAAGCAAGGCATAACAATGCAATTACTAGACAGAAGATCCTATGAAGTTGATTGGGCAATACAACAATATACATAGACCGTCATCCAATGCATCTATGACTAGAAGTCCACCTTGAGTTATCATCCGAACCCCTCCAAAGATTAGGTTGCAAGCATAAGACAACCTTTAAGCAAAGTGTGTAAGGTAAATCCACATGTTCCATGAACAAGAGACTGTTGTTTTCTCCCTAGTAACAGGACATCTACAACCGAAGAGATTTCGCCACTTCCTTGAAACTAGAGGCGTGAACCCACTATCGAGCATAAATACCCCCTCTTGGAGTCACTAGCAACTACTTGGCCAAGATAACCACTAGCAACGGAGAGCATGCAAGATCACAAACAACACATACATGATAGAATCATAAAGACAAAACCATTAATCAAACCAACATAATAATCTTAATATCCATCGGATCCCCACAAACACAACATGCATGATTACAAATAGATTAGATCTTGATCATGAACGGATCTCACAAGATCTAAACATGAAAGCACAAAGGAGGAGATACAACCATCTAGCTACTACATGGACCCATAGTCCAAGGTGGAACTAATCACGAATCATAATGGAGAGAAGGCCTCCGAGATGATCTCCCCTCCGGCAGGGTGCCGGGAAGAGCTTCATATCCCCTGATCTAGGGACGATGGTGGCGGCAGCTACAAATGGTTTCGTGGATTTGTGATCGGGTACTCAGGGTTTCTGCATCGGGGGGTTCTTATAGGCGAATTGGAGGCGTGGCCACCAAACCCTAGCTGTGCACGGCCCACTCGCCTCGGGGTGGGTCTGCCCCCTCGGCCCCTCCCTCTCTCTCGACTTCTTGTTCCCCACGAAAGTAATTGACTTTGACGCTTGTCCGTCCAATTCGAGAATATTTCTTTACTAACTTTTCTGAAACCAAAAACAGCGTAAAACAGCATCCGCAATGTTGCAAGTTGTTAATAGGTTAGTACCAGAAAACATGTAAAAAGCACCTCAAAGTGTGGACAAGTAAAGCAAAGTAAATACTAAACAAGCATGGAACATCAAAATTATAGATACGCTTCCAACGTAACACCCCCGGTTTCGAGGTTCTTGCATCGAGTTCTCGCTGTTTTTGTTTCGATCTGTTTTTGTCAGGAAAATTTCTCAGTTTTAGAGCTAGAATGTCTTCCTCTGGATCACTCATGGAGTATTCGTCTGCGGATGCCCTTAACCCATACATGTATGACTTGAAGATCCATCCCAAGGAGTTGATTCTCTGTAACATCCCTAAAATCATGTTTTCAAAGATTGCATATCATCCATGCATCCATGATCATTTAGGGTTCCTTTTCAAAACCATTTCAAAAACAGGAGCATCTGATGCTCACTATTTTATGTAAGCAAGCTTTGGTTTATTGCCACCTTCTAATAAGAAAGATACTATTTTGATCAGTAATGTTGAGCTTGAGCTTGGGTGATGCTTCTAAAGTTTGGTCAAAGTTTCAAAAATAAATTATGTTTTAAAAACCATTTCATCACTAATAAATATTTAACTAAAGCTTGTTTAAATTCTTTTCCAAACCCTTTTTATTTTTCCCTCAAGTATGAACAGTTGTGTTACACCTCCTAGGAGACAAAGATCAGCAAACTCTTGTTTGGAGAAGGTTTCATTTAAAACATATTTGAATTGAGCTTTCAAATTCAAACCAGAAATCCATTTAGAAAAAGGAAAAAGAATAAAGGAGGAAAAAATAAAACAGACCAGCCAATCTGGCCCAACTCAGCCGCTTAGCCCATTTAGCCCAGCAGCCTCTCCCGCGATGAAACGATTCACACCGTTTGTTTGACCCGCCCCCTCACTGACATCTGGCCCCCACCTCCTCTCTTTTTATCTCGCTGACAACAACGGCCCACGCATCAGTCGTCGTCTCCACCCCAGCGACCAATTCCTACCCCTAATTCCTCCGGCCGTTTCCTGTATGATTTTGTAGCTTCAATTACCGTTGAATGCTCGAGTAAATTCTGCCCACGTCCACGCGTACTTAATCGCCATACTTCCCTTCTCCTTTTCCCCCAATCCTCACTCCACCAGAGCCACCAGGCTGCTCGGAATCTTCTCGGGACCTCCCTCTGCTCCGATGAACTCCAACTCCGATTCCGGCCAGCACCCTCAGCCCCGCGAGCCTTGCTTCA
This sequence comes from Avena longiglumis, assembly GCA_030063025.1. Taxonomy (NCBI): domain Eukaryota; kingdom Viridiplantae; phylum Streptophyta; class Magnoliopsida; order Poales; family Poaceae; genus Avena; species Avena longiglumis. The sequence continues at coordinate 582,401,191 of CP125976.1, read as the reverse complement.
CGCGAGCGTGATCCCCATCGCCCCCTGCACCTTTCAGCATCCTTAGCTTGCCCGCGCAAGCACCGTAGCCTTGACTACGACATCGGCAATACTCCGCCGCCGTCTGCCTCTTCTTCGATGACTATCAGTGGTAAATACCGACCGTCCCTCTCTCCCTCGTGGACACACGCATAACCAGGGTCATCGTACGCATCTAATGGACTAACTCTCTTGCCTTTCCGAGCCCTGTAGCATCGCCAACGTCATCCGCCTGAGCACACCGTCTCCAGGAACTTCTCCGACGAGCAACCCACATCGACCCCGAGCGCCCCTTCGACAATCGCGGCATCGTTGAGCATCAGTACGCCGCGACGACCTCGGTGAGCCTTTCCTCTACCCTTTTTGCTTCCTGCATCGCCCGGCTCCATGTTGCCATCGACCATGCCGCTGCCGCTAGCGCCTGTTTTGAGTTAGTCAGTTTAGGCCATTAGATTTAGATCTGAGCGTCACGATAGATTCATAATCGAAGGGGTAAGTTTTGTTCTGTATCGTGCGATGCGCATTAGATCTAACGGCTGTCCTCTGTCGATCCGCACGAACCGTTATCCACCAATGAGAAGTAGCCACCTGGCCCTGTCTATGTAATAAAAACCAGAATTTAGATCTATTAGATGTTTAAACTTGGAAAATTCATAACTTTTGATTCCCATGTCCAAATTTTACAAATTTTATATCATTAGAATCAGGAGAGAAAAACCTTTCTGTTTATACAATGTGTTTAATGTTTTGCCTCTGTTAAAATGATTGTTTTACAGAAACATTTGTAGCATAATTTGTGTATAGTATTTATTCGAAAAATGTTATGCTATTCAAATAAAGTTTATTTGGATTATTTCTGACTTGTTTATGATTCAGTACTGTGAACTTGTCTTGTTTGGTGTAGAAAATCATCACATGACATTTTGCATACATTCAGGTATTTTTGCTTGTATATATTGTGTATGTGATTTTGTGCCATTATTTTATGTGTAGATTTTGGTGCAAATACTGATTGTGATTGTGAGGATTGTTGCTACTCCCCAAACTACCAAGTCAAGTGGTGCTTCATGATTTTATTCCTATGTTTTTCAACTATGCACTAGAAATATTTTGCTAGACTTGCATGAATATTTTGATCTATATGCTATTCTTGGGAAATCCTAGTAGTTGTAGAATTGCTAGAAATCTCTAAGTTAAGATACTTATCAATGCCATGCTTAGCCTAGCTAGTAGCAACCAAGGGTGGTTATATATTCATAATATTGAAAAAAATATTTCTAAGTCTTTGGACTCGTGTTTTTGCTTAATAAAAACAAACTAAGTGAATGAAACACCTGGGTGGAATGGAAAGAATGGTTTGTGTTGAGTGGTTACACAAGTCCCATTTCTATGGTTTACCTTGTGTATCTCACTTGTGGAAAGCCACCCAGGAACAAAGGCATTTGAGATGCCAAATGTTAAGAAGCTTCTAGTGCAGCCACATGGCATTATGGGCTCTGCCTGGATCATATAGGTTGCAATAACTTAGCCAGTTGGACAGTTGGTGGTAGTGGGATGATAGGTTGGAGCGCGTCCATTTGGTCTAAGGGAAGGCTTCTCAAAGGTCCTGTCTTGGTGAAAATCAAGTCTTGTGGGGAAAGTGCACAACCTCTGCAGATGGAAAAATCTAAGTACTTAGCCATGTCCCTGGTATTGGACAACTTGAGCATCAAGACATGGAAGCTATCAAGAATCTCCTCATCCCAATTTCTAAGTTAAAACTTGTGGTTGAACAAGGGTGAAGGTTCACCAATTTCTATTGGTGATTCCTTGGGAAAGTTTATCAAAGAAAGATTTAGTGTTTTCAACTAATAGGCAAAACCTATTTTGAGTAAAGCAAGCCTAAGCTACACTTAGCAAAAATGCATATAGTATCTAGACTACTAATATACTACTAAGGTATCACTTGCCAATACTATTCCAATGTATTGACCCACTATGGCTGTAACTTGTGATGTTGCAGGTTATTCTGATGATTAGGGGTTATGAGTCTACACTCAACATGCTTGCCTGTGGCACATGAAGATGAAAACTTATTTATCTTATTATATATATATTTGAACTCTTGTAATAGGCATGTGGCCATGGAGTTTGTAAAATACTATGTCTGTCTCTGCAATGATATGTAATAATGACCTTTGTTTCTATGTACTTCATCTTAAACTGTGGATGCTAGCATTGATCCAGGGACTAGCATTGCAATCACAGGGATCCTTACCTTTATAAGGGGACGGATCTTACAGATGGTATCAGAGCATTGTGTTGCTTGTAGGATTATGACCCTAGGATTGGAAACCACTAAGGAAAAAATTTCAACAACTTCCACACTTGTCTTTTCTTCTCATAAACTTTTCTAATCTTCTTTTTCATCTCTATTTGTAGATGAACTCCATCAACGAAGCCGTGAGGAAGAGACCACTCATGACTATCACTTTGGAATGTGGGATGGAATTTCCCAAGGCTCTCAAGGACCTCATGGTTGCCATGGGAGTACATGGTGCAGCTGTGTACAAAGGTTTTCCTGTGATGGATGAAGGAGTTGAGTACTGGTGGGTGCAACTTCACTTGTATAAAAACAAGGAAGACAACCACAAGGAATCAGGATTCTACATGGTCACCAACTCAGTGATGCACACCACATTCTTTGATTCAGCAAAGGATGCAGCTTGGAAGGCCATCAAGGAACTTGGTGATAGAATCAAGTGCAGAATGCTCAACACTTAGAATGACCTTAGGGAAGAGAAGAAGCATACCCAGGAGTTAGAGGCTACCAACCAACGTTTAAGAGAGGACATCATAGACTTAGCAATGGAGTCATGTGATCAGGATCGACAGATTGCCTCTAGGGATGCCCTGTTAGCCAACTTGGCAAGTGAGATGGGATTATGTGCATTTCGTTAGTTGGACCACCACACTTATCATTTTATTTCCCAAATGTTGTTTAAAATAAGTTGAACCTTGGATGTTTGTAATGATTTTATGTATGCCATGACTTGAATGTTTTGATTGTCAAAGACATGCATGTGATGCTTTGTCTTGTGATTTATCTTTAACTGTGTTGATTCTAACTTTTTCTATCTTATAAAATAGATGCCTAATGTTACTATCAGCACGGCTGAAGAGTTCAAGGGAACTCGATTTGGCACTCGTATTATTGAGCTCACTAGTTTGCTCAATCTCCCACTTCCTACCATCATGATGCTTTGTCACATCCCAAGATTTTCCAAATCTTGACATGTGAAAATAAAAGATTAAAATAAAACCTTGTTTGATTTTCAGAGCCAGAAGAAACTTTTTAAATTCAATTAGAACTTCAAACCTATTTGAATTAAATAAAACCTAAAGGTATTTAAGATGATAAACTTTTATTAAAAGAAAATAAAAATAATTAAAATATTAATTTGAAAACTCTTAAATGAAACTTTGTTTTCAAAAGAGAAGGTAGAATTATAAATAAAGATTATTTAATAAAGCCAAATTAAAAACTTTGACCAAACTTTGGAAATTAAAACATTTAATAAAATGGCAAAAGTTGATTTAAATAAATTAATAAGATTTTATTATCCACCTTTATTTAAATAAGAAGTTTTACCAATTTTAAGTGAAACATCAAAACTTATTTAAAATAAGCTACCCCAAATTCACAAAGGAAATCTACTAAAGTGTTTTGACTTTATTTTAAGACTCAAAATAAATATCTCAATAAAATAAAAACTTGTTAGAAATAATAATGAAAGTCTACTTTATATAATTATTAATGGACCCTATATAATCAAATGATATTTTTATAAAAAGTTCCAAGCATTCTTTATTTCCAAATAAAACCTACTGAATTGATTAGGAAAATGTTTAGAATTCAAATAAGGAGTTATTAATAAATCAAAACATATTAAATAAATAAAGGACCCTCTTATTTAATTAATAAAAGGTTATAAGAATATTATTTTAATTAATAATTGGTTTAAGTTGATAAACAGAACCAAAAACACATTACAAATATTTGAAATTATTTGAATTATTTTGAATGCTTGAATAGTTGGCTGAAATTCAAATCAGGAAATAAAATAGAAATGGAAAAAGAACACAGAATAAAAAAAATGGAAAACAGCCAACTCAACCCGACCAGAAGCCCACCATTATCGCCTTATTCCCCGAACCGTTATTTTTCACCACTTAAACAACCCACTGAGAAGCTGACAAGTAGACCCCTCCCTCCTTTCTTTTCCCACTGACGCTGGACCCCACTCTGCCCTGTTCATCGTCCTCCCCGCGACTTCTTCTCCCCCTCACAGCGCGGCCGTTTCTGCCCAGATTTATCGCGTTTAAATTCTCCTTAATGCCGAGCCTTAACCTCGCTGCGACCACGCACCTTAAAACGCTCACCCCTCCTCTCTCGTTTCCCTCAGACCCCTCCCGCAAGCATGCCCCCAGGCCGAAGAATTTTGCCAGGCACTTCCCTGTCTCCGACGACCTCCCTCGCCAAAATCCGACCAACACACACCACCTCGAGCCCTCCTGAGCACCCTGGAAGCTTCCCCACTTCCATACCTTCCTTCCTGTATCAACCATTCATCCGCGGGTGTCCCAGGAAGTCGTCCTGGACCAAGCACAGAAGCGCCGCCGTCTGTTCCCTACTCCGGCAAAGCATACTGGTAAGAGCCGACCACCCCAAGCCCTATAGTTCACACTCATAGCTTCGCCATGGTCTCCCGTGACTAACCATGCTCTTGGTTTGCCCTCTCGAGATCCACAGCGACGCCAGCGAAGACGACCACGACGACCACCATCTGCCTCCAACTCCGACAGCATTTTCAGGTGAAACCCGACGCCCCTCCACTCCTCGATCATGCGAGAATATTCGCCTCGGACATACGCACCTAGCCATATACCTGACTTGCCTTAGGGTGATCTGCAGCGTCGACTTCAACCAGAATCAGAGCCGCTCGACGCCGTTTCCAACTCCGGTGAGAAATTGCCACAACCCTAGTGCGCCCCGAGCCACACCGACCACACGACGTGCTTCACCATAGCTCTGCGATCAAGGTGAGCATCCTTCCCCCTCTCCTAACGTTCTGTTTCGCCAAGCGCCGCCACAATCTGACCGCCGCCGCTAGCCACCGTCGGCGCCGTCATAATGGTCGGCCACGAACACCGTTGGATCCCTATCCAACGCTCGTGATAGAACAACTAAGCCGCAAGGAAAGTCGTTATCGACCACCGATCTGACTTAATCCAACGCCTGGCGTGATCCACCCCGGTACCGTCCAACCGCGAGCATGCCGTGTCACCTATCTCGTTTTAAAAAGAAATTTGAATCTGATTTAATTACAAACTTCAAACCCTTATATCTTTTGAACCACACGTCCAAATTTAGCAAATTTTATATCAATGAAATCAGGAGAGCAAGCCCTAACCAACTATGGCCTTAGTTTTGAAAATAGTATCTGATAGTTTGTTTGAATTTACAGAAACATTTATGTACTTGTTTAGAGTATAAAAATTGTTTAAAATTGATTTTAGGATTAAATCTTTTGCAAAATGGATTTGTGTGATCCTACTGACCCTAGGAACCAAACCATAGTGTTAAAAATGATTTTTGTGAAATTTAAATTGAATTAATCAATTAAGTCATTTTCTAGCCAAATAGAACTCATTAAATTGTTTTATGGAAAAGTTGTTGCAAGGAAAACCTTGGGAAAATGTTATGGACCAAACTTACTGACCCAAAACACCAAACCTTGCCAAGAGCAACTCACTTGGTGAAAAACATAAGGTTTTACTTTAAAAAGAATAATTTTCATCACATAAAATGTTGAATGGACTTTAAAATAGACTTTGGGCAAAACCCTCTAACAAATGACTTTGCCATTTTGTTAAATGACCAATGTGGACCTTACAAAGTTTATAAACCTAGTAGAGACCAACTTTGCAATAGAACCCTCTTCCTACAAAACTTAGGAACCATTGCTTTGTGTATGAGAATTATTGTTTGAATGATTGGAATGCTACTTGATGCTATGCTTGTTTGATTGTAGTGAAATTAGCAAAGTGTGAGACTAGCAAGATCAAGGAGTGACTATCATTCCCTAAACAAAAAGGCAAGTTACACTGTCATACAAAAGACCTACTATTTTCATTATACTTAGTGGATTTTGTAAACATGCATGAAGAATGTTTTATACTTATGCTATGCTAATCCTAATAGGATTCCCTATTCACTCCTTAGTAAAAATATTAAAGTTGTACATGCTTAGCCATGCTATGTTTTTGAAAAAGAGATTCATGTTAAGATTTTACAAAGGATGAGAAAAGGACTTGTGTTTTTATATAATAAAACAAGGACTCAATGAACCACCTAGGTGGTGGACACTTTATGTTTTGGAGAAGGTGGCAACAAAAGGGACCCATGTCTATGGCAATCACTTTGTGTTGTGCTCCAAATGAAAACCACCTAGGAAACTTAGAGATTGAACATGTTTCTCCAATTGTGGCTTACATGTACAACCACATGCTATTATGGCTCTGGCTTAGTCAACTACATTAGGAAGACCCATACATTGTCTTTAGTTACCGGACATGGGGATCTGGAATGCTTCATGGGGGCTGAAGACAAGCTAGCAATGATGTATGGGAGGACCTTTTGGAAAGACTTCGTCACATTCTCGATCTGCGACTCCATCTTGGTGAGCACTAATCCAGAGAGCCACCGTGGCAACAAGATGGGATTGTGTCATGTGGGTAAAGTGTACTCCTTCTGCAGAAGTTAACAAAATCTAAGTACTTAGCCGTGTCCCCGGTTATGGACAATACTGAGCAACTAAAGTTTGAAATATGGGAGATCTCGACATTCTAATTTCTAATATAAAAACTTGATGCACTTGGGAGTACAAAGGAATTCAAAGAGATTGATAAAGCTTGTTGCACTTGGGGATACCAAGGTGCACAAGAGCATGATGTACTTGGGGTTACCAAGGAACTCATGAGTTTTGAGAAAACTTGTAGTACTTGGGGTTACCAAGGTGCTCAAGGATTTTTGACAAGTAATTGAACACTTGAGTGTCTACCAAGGAATTCAAGGATCTTGGAAATGAGATTTGACAAAAGACCAAAACCATTTTTAAAAGATAGGATAAAATATTGCTTTATGCCAATGAACCTTAAACTCTACTTAGCCAAATTTGCATGTAATGATAGGATCCACTTATTGTACATAAAGTGAAACTTGCCAATACAATTCAAATGTATTGACCCTTGTGGCTGTAACTTGTAATGTTGCAGGATGATAGTTTTGTTAGATGAAGATTGTTTGATTGACTAGGACTACAAAGTCTACAACCAACATCTGCCTGTGGCACTTGAAGATGAAGGACCCCATGATTATAATTATTCCGCTGCAATGTATTGTAATAGCCCAATGAGCTATGTTTGATGTAATAAAATTATGTTATTCCTGGTTATAAAGTTATTTTATGACCTTTGTTTCTTGATATTACATCTTAACTGTGGATGCTAGCTATTGATCCAGGGACTAGCATTGTAAAACACAGGAGGGATCTACCACATTGGGTAGGGACCTCTACATGCTTCCCCTCACCAAGTTCGAGAGGAAGGACCTTTGGGGCTTCAAGGTTACTCAGCCAGGACGCCAGACTAAGCCAGCCACGGAGGCCATCACCTTCAAGCTCATGCATGATGACAAGGAGAGAGGCCTAGAGGTAGTCATGCAGGATTTGCTTGGACGCTTGTTAGGGAGACACTCTCGGGAGATTAGAGGTACTCACTTCCACGCCTTCGGTAGACGTGATGAGGATGGTGAGGCCATTGACTTCGAGGATACTTCGAGAGAGACGACAGAGCCGATTCGTCTATACCTCCAGGACTTAGAGGTTCTTCTTAGGCACCTAGATACTGATAGGACCAACATCATGCTCAACAATGACGAACTCTAGGTGCATCTTCGTGAGAAGGACAAGCTCTTCGCGGAGCAAGATGAAATAGTCAAAGAAATGGAGGCCAAGTTTGAGAGTCAGGATAGAAAGTTCAAGAGTCAAGAGAAGAGAGTCCAAGATAGGAACAAGAGGATTCGAGACATGACTGCAGAACTAGAAGCCAAGGACTTTGAGCTCGAGCATCAGCAGGTGGTGATTGAGAGACTTCGTTCATAGAAGAGGGCTCTCAAAGCCAAAATAGAGACCTTGACCACCAATGTCGAGGAGTACAAGACCTCTATGGATAATCCAGGTCTTACACTTGTTGATGAGGAGGTTGATGCAGAGGAGTAGTGATGACTACTCATTTACCGTTATTTACCATGCTTTTGATTATTGAGTCGCAATGACCATCCAACATGTGGATGGCTTGCTATTGGTGTGTTTTACTTTTCAAACTTGTTGTCTTTGTTGTTGACTTCTACTACTATGATGCATGTTTGGTGATTGTTTATGTGATGTATTGTGCATGATAGCATCTATGGGTATCTCATTCTTATCTCTATTGAAAACCACAGATGCCTCCCCGACGCCAATCCCAACCCCAACAACAACAATATCACCCAGATGCAAAGAGATGATGACAGCTCGACGCGGTGATGCAAATGATGACCACGTTTATACAAAATCAGAACAACAACAACAACAACAACAACAACAACAACAACAACAACAACAACAACAACAACAACAACAACAACAACAACAACAACAACAACAACAACAACAACAACAACAACAACAACAACAACAACAACAACAACAACAACAACAACAACAACAACAACAACAACAACAACAACAACAACAACAACAACAACAACAACATCAATAACAACAACAACAACAACAACAACAACAACAACAACAACAACAACAACAACAACAACAACAACAACAACAACAACAAAAACAACAAAAACAACAACAACAACAAAAACAACAACAACAACAACAATCAGAACAACCCACCGGTATTGACATGCTTACCATATTCTTAAGGCTGAGGCCAGCAAAGTTCTCAGGAACTACTAATCCTATGGTGGCCAATGATTGGTTACGCTCTATGAACAAGGACTTGGTAGCTGGTATCTTGATGAAGAGAAGGTTAGATTTGCGACACTTTTGGAATGACCCGACCACTTGGTGGGATAACTTCCAGATCACCACTCCCATTGCGGATGTGACATGGGCTATCTTTGAAGACGGTTTCCGTACTGCTCACATCTCATCTGGAGTGATGAGTTTGAAGAAGAAGGAATTTCATAACCTGAAGCAGCGCCACCGCAGCGTGGCAGAGTATATTGAGGAGTTCAACAATCTGGCGTGTTATGCACCGGATGAAGTTGACACTGATGCTAAGAGGAAAGAGAAGTTCCTCGAAGGATTGAACGATGAGCTAAAACTGCAGCTATATATGTCCTATGTCCCCACTTATCAGTCTCTTTGTGACAAGGCTGCTATTTTGGAGAGCAAAATAAAACAGGTTGAAAGCAGGAAGAGGAAGCACTCGGACAAGCACAACTCGGGATCATCTCACAAGCGTTCCCACTATGATGACAGTGGGAATTCTGGATCCCACAAGCATGGAAAGTACAACAAGCACCACAACCACAACCGTCATCATGACAACAAGCACCACCGTAGTCATGACAATGACAAGTATAAGAATCACAAGAGTGGATATAAGAGCCACCACAATGGAAGTGGAAGTGGTAGTGGAAGCTAGCCTGTCAAGAAGGATCTTAGTCAGGTTGAATGTTTCAAGGGCAAGAAGATGGGTCATTATGCAAATGAATGCCCAGAAAAGAAAGTTGAAGGACCCAACAAGCCCAACCCTTTCCATAAGGGGCAAGTGAACTACATCAATGTGGAGGAAATCTATGAAGAGCCAGATGTTGTGGCTGGTAAGTTCAAACTCAATTCTATTCCAGCACTTGTTCTTTTGATCTTGGTGCATCACATTCATTCATATCAAAAGAATTTGTTGATAGAAATGGGTTTTCAACTAAAAACATTGGGTGTCAATAAAAGTAAGTTCTCGGTGGAGATATGATAGTAAGTCTTGCATGCGGGATCTAGTGATAGAGTTTGGAAAGCATAAGTTTCAGTGTCTAATAATCCTAGATTCCCAAGGATGGATGTAATTTTGGGAATGGATTGGATGACCAAGTATGAAGGAGTACTAGATTGTGCCAATCGAGCTTGATCACAACCGGAAAGAAAGCGGATAAGATTCAAGTCTAATTGTGAATCGAAGGAGTAAGCTTAATTCTCTTAAGGGGTTAGCATAGGCAGTGTGCCAATTGTGAGTGAATATCCGGATGTGTTTAGGAAGAATTGCTAGGAATGCCACCGGATAGAGATGTGGAGTTTCTTATTGATGCTACCGGATCTGGACCAATAGCAAAGAGACTATACAAGATGTCGGTTGATGAGTTGAAAGAACTCAAGAAACAACTTGGAGAACGATTCGAAAGGATTTATTCAACCAAGTTCTTCATCTTGGGGAGCACCACTTTTGTTTGTGGAAAAGTCAAAGGTTATGCATAGATTACCGTTCACTCAATGAGGTGACAATCAAGAACAAATACCCTTTGCCTAGAATCAATGACTTGTTTGATCAGCTAGAAGGAGCATGTGTGTTCTCAAAGATTGATCTTCGATCAGGTTATTTCCAGCTCAAGATAAGAGAACAAGACATACCTAAGACAACTTTCACCACTAGGTATGGATTGTATGAGTATACCGTGATGCCATTCGGTTTGACCAATGCACCAGCATACTTTATGAATATGATGAACAAGGTGTTCATGGAATTCCTTGACAAGTTTGTTGTCGTATTCATCGATGACATTTTAATCTACTCCAAGAGCAAAGAATAGCATGAAGGACATTTGCATTTGATACTTGAGAAGCTTAGAGAGCATAAGCTATATGCCAAATTCAGCAAGTGTGAGTTTTGGTTGAATGAAGTTGGATTTCTTGGACACGTTGTGTCGAGAGCAGTGTAGATTGATCCTGCTAAAATTTTAGTTGTAACTGAATGGGAATCTCCTAAGTCAGTGAAAGAGGTTCGTAGTTTCCTTGGCTTGGCAGGATACTACAGAAGGTTCATTGAGAATTTCTCCAAGATAGCTAAGACAATGACAGAATTGCTAAATAAAGACAAGAAGTTTGCTTGGTCTGAAAGATGTGAACTTAGTTTCCAAGAGTTGAAGAAGAGGCTAGTGACAGCACCAGTTTTATGTCTGCCAGATTTGGAGAAGGATTTCCAAGTGTATTGTGATGCATCTCATCATGGATTAGGTGCAGTACTTATGCAAGAAGGGAAAGTTGTGGCTTATGCCTCGAGACAACTCAAAACTCATGAGGTAAATTACCCTACTCATGATTTAGAGTTAGCGTCTGTTGTCCATGCACTCAAAACATGGAGACACTATCTTTTGGAAAAGCGATGTGAAGTGTTCACAGATCATAAAAGTTTGAAATATATCTTCACCTCGAAAGAAATTAACATGAGACAAAGAAGATGGCTAGAACTCATCAAAGACTATGACTTGAGTTTGCAGTACCACCCCGGTAAAGCAAATGTTGTAGCGGATGCTCTAAGCCGTAAGGTTTTTGTGAATGTCCTTACTAAGGGAGAGTTGCCAGATGATCTGTGTGCCCAATTTAGAGATCTTAGATTGGAGATTGTGCCTGAAGGACATCTCATGTCATTGGATGTTCAACCCACTTTGTTGGAAAAAATCAAAGAAACCCAAAAGACAGATAAGGAAATTTAAGAGATTAAGGAAAATATTGGCAAGGGAAAGGCCAAAGGATTCCATGAATATGAATAGGGTACTTTATGGTATGGAAAACGTATCTATGTTCCACAAGATCCGGAGCTTCGGAAATTGATTTTACAAGAAGCCCACAACTCACCGTATTCCATCCATCCGGGTAACACCAAAATGTACATGGATATGAAAGAAATATTTTGGTGGAATAATCTCAAGGACATTGCCGAACATATTGCTTTGTGTGATGTATGTAGTAGAGTGAAAGCGGAACATCAGAAACTGGCAGGATTGCTACAACCACTACCTATTCCTGATTGGAAGTGGGACAAGATTGGCATGGATTTCATCACCGGATTGCCAAGGACCAGGTCAGGATATGATTCTATTTGGGTAGTAGTGGATCGCCTAACTAAAGTGGCTCATTTCATACCCGTGAAGACAACCTATACAAGTGCTAAATTAGCCAAGATCTATATGAGTAGGATTGTATATGCATGGAGTACCCAAGAGTATTGTGTCCTATGCAGGAACTCAATTCACTTATCATTTTGGAAACTACATGATTCATTGGGAGCGAGGTTGGAATTCAGCACTACTTTTCATCCTCGGTGATGGACAAGCAGAAAGAACCAACAGATTCTTGAAGATATGTTGAAGGCATGCCTAGACTATGGAGCCAGTTGGGATGAAAGTCTGCCTTACGCAGAATTCTCTTACAATAACAGCTATCAAGCCAGCATTGAGATGGCACCATTTGAATTTCTCTATGGGAGAAAGTGTACCACCCCATTGCTATGGAATGGTGTGGGAGAAAGAAGTTTGTTAGGACCAGAACAAATCAAGGAGGCTGAAGAAAAAGTCAAGCTAGTTAAGGACAGATTAAAGATAGCACAGTCCCGACAGAAGAGCTAGGAAGATCCTAAACGTAGAGAAGTATCCTATTAAGTGGGTGATAGAGCTTATCTTAGAGTATCACCACTTCGTGGAGTGAAGAGATTTGGATTCAAAGGAAAATTGGCCCCAAGATATGTTGGACCATTCAAGATTCTGAGTCGTAAAGGAGAAGTAGCTTATGAGATTGAATTGCCAGAATCATTGTCTGCTGTTCACAATGTGTTTCATGTGAGTCAGCTAAAGAAATGCCATCCAGAAATGGAAGAGACTTCTTTGAAGGATACTATACCTTTGGAAGAGGTCCAATTGGAGAGTGACCTCACTTATGAGGAGAAACCTATCAAGATTCTTGAGACTGCAGAAAGAGTTACTCGGACTAAGACTATCAAATTATGCAAAGTTCAATGGAACCATCATTCCGAAGAAGAAGCAACATGGGAAAGAGAAGATGATCTTTGGAAGGACCACCCTCACCTATTTGCTAGCCAACCCGAATCTCGAGGGCGAGATTCACCTTAAGGGGGTTAGATTTGTAACATCCCTAAAATCATGTTTTCAAAGATTGCATATCATCCATGCATCCATGATCATTTAGGGTTCCTTTTCAAAACCATTTCAAAAACAGGAGCATCTGATGCTCATTATTTTATGTAAGCAAGTTGTGGTTTATTGCCACCTTCTAATAAGAAAGATACTATTTTGATCAGTAATGTTGAGCTTGAGCTTGGGTGATGCTTCTAAAGTTTGGTCAAAGTTTCAAAAACAAATTATGTTTTAAAAACCATTTCATCACTACTTATAAATATTTAACTAAAGCTTGTTTAAATTCTTTTCCAAAACCTTTTTGTTTTTCCCTCAAGTATGAACAGTTGTGTTACACCTCCTAGGAGACAAAGATTAGCAAACTCTTGTTTGGAGAAGGTTTCATTTAAAACATATTTGAATTGAGATTTCAAATTCAAACCAGAAATCCATTCAGAAAAAGGAAAAAGAATAAAGGAGGAAAAAATAAAACAGACCAGCCAATCTGGCCCAACTCAGCCGCTTAGCCCATTTAGCCAATCAGCCTCTCCCGTGATGAAAACGATTCGCACCGTTTGTTTGACCCGCCCCCTCACTGACATCTGGCCCCCACCTCCTCTCTTTTTCTCTCGCTGACAACAACGGCCCACGCGTCAGTCGTCGTCTCCACCCCAGCAACCAGTTCCTCCCCCTAATTCCTCTGGCCGTTTCCTGTATGATTTCACGGCTTCAATTGCCGTTGAATGCTCGAGTAAATTCCGCCCACGTCCACGCGTACTTAATCGACCTACTTCCCTTCTCCTTTTCCCCCAATCCTCACTCCACCAGAGCCACCAGGCTGCTCGGAATCTTCTCGGGACCTCCCTCTGCTCCGACGAGCTCCAACTCCGATTCCGGCCAGCACCCTTAGCCCCGTGAGGCTTGCTTCACGCGAGAGTGATCCCCATCGCCCGTTGCACCTCTCAGCATCCTTGGCTTGCCCGCGCAAGCACCGTAGCCTTGACTACGACATCGGCAATACTCTGTCGTCATCTGCCTCTTCTCCGACGACTATCAGTGGTAAATACCGATCGCCCCTCTCTCCCTCGTGGACACACGCATAACCAGGGTCATCGTACGCATCTAATGGACTAACTCTCTTGCCTTTACAATCCCTGTAGCATCGCCAACGTCGTCCGCCCGAGCACACCGTCGCCAGGAAATTCTCCGACGAGCAATCTACATCGACCCCGATCGCCCCTTCGACAACTGCGGCATCGTTGCATCGACGCGCGGCGACCTCGGTGAGCCTTTCCTCTACCCTTTTGCTTCTGCATCGCCCGGCTCCGCCATTGGCCGACCACGCCGCCACCATTCGCCGCCGCTAGCGCCGCCCGTTTTGAGTTAGTCAGTTTAGGCCGTTAGATTTAGATCCGAGCGTCACGATAGATTCATAAACGAAGGGGTAAATTTTGTTCTGTACCGTGCGATGCGCATTAGATCTAGCGGCTGTCCTCTGTCTATCCGCACGAACCGTTATCACCCAATGAGAAGCAGCCACGTGGCCCTGTCTGTGTAATAAAAACCAGAATTTAGATCTATTGGATGTTTAAACTTGAAAAATTCATAACTTTTGATTCCCACGTCCAAATTTGACAAATTTTATGTCATTAGAATCAGGAGAGAAAAACCTTTCTGTTTATACAATGTGTTTAATGTTTTGCCTCTGTTAAAATGATTGTTTTTACAGAAAAATTTGTAAGCATAATTTGTGTATAGTATTTATTTGAAAAATGTTATGCTATTCAAATAAAGTTTATTTGGCTTATTTTGGACTTGTTTATGATTCAGTACTGTGAACTTGTCTTGTTTGGTGTAGAAAATCATCACATGGCATTTTGCATACATTCAGGTATTTTTGCTTGTATATATTGTGTATGTGATTTTGTGCCATTATTTTATGTGTAGATTTTGGTGCAAATACTGATTGTGATTGTGAGGATTGTTGCTACTCCCCAAACTACCAAGGCAAGTGGTGCTTCATGATTTTATTCCTATGTTTTTCAACTATGCACTAGAAATATTTTGCTAGACTTGCATGAATATTTTGATCTATATGCTATGCTTGGGAAATCCTAGTAGTTGTAGAATTGATAGAAATCTCTAAGTTAAGATACTTATCAATGCCATGCTTAGCCTAGCTACTAGAAACCAAGGGTGGTTATATATTCTTACTATTGAAAAAAATATTTCTAAGTCTTTGGACTCGTGTTTTTGCTTAATAAAAACAACTAAGTTAATGAAACACCTAGGTGGAATGGAAAGAATGGTTTGTGTTGATTGGTTACACAAGGCCCATTTATATGGTTTACCTTGTGTATCTCACTTGTGGAAAGCCACCCAGGAACAAAGGGATTTGAGATGCCAAATGTTAAGAAGCTTCTAGTGCAGCCACATGGCATTATGGGCTCTGCCTGGATCATATAGGTTGCAATAACTTAGCCATTTGGACAGTTGGTGGTAGTGGTATGATAGGTTGGAGCGCGTCCATTTGGTCTAAGGGAAGGCTTCTGAAAGGTCCTGTCTTGGTGAAAATCAAGTCTTGTGGGGAAATTGCACAACCTCTGCAGATGGAAGAATCTAAGTACTTAGCCATGTCCCTGGTATTGGACAACTTGAGCATCAAGACATGGAAGCTATCAAGAATCTCCTCATCCCAATTTCTAAGTTAAAACTTGTGGTTGAACAAGGGTGAAGGTTCACCAATTTCTATTGGTGATTCCTTGGGAAAGTTTATCAAAGAAAGATTTAGTGTTTTTAACTAATAGGCAAAACCTATTTTGAGCAAACCAAGCCTAAGCTACACTTAGCCAAAATGCATATAGTATCTAGACTACTAATATTCTACTAAGTTATCACTTGCCAATACTATTCCAATGTATTGACCCACTATGGCTGTAACTTGTGATGTTGCAGGTTATTCTGATGATGATTAGGGGTTATGAGTCTACACTCAACATGCTTGCCTATGGCACATGAAGATGAAGACTTATTTATCTTATTATATATATATTTGAACTCTTGTACTAGGCCTGTGGCCATGGAGTTTTGTAAAGACTATGTTTGTCTGGAATGATATATAATAATGACCTTTGTTTCTGTGTACTTCATCTTAAACTGTGGATGCTAGCATTGATCCAGGGACTAGCATTGCAATCACAGGGATCCTTACCTTTATAAGGGGAGGGATCTTACATTTTCAAAGATGGGAAGGTACAGATGAAAGAAGTTGAAGGCCCCAAGGGAGAAGGAAGTCTGGAAGATAGTATGGAAGCATTGGAGCGGGAGGTCTTCAGGTACAAGAAGATGGTGGAGCACGAAGTGGATGTTATTCACAAGATAAGTTCAGAACTCATCACCAAGCACGAGGGAGAAGTTGCTAAGCTCGAGAAGAGATCTTCTCACTTTGTCATACTACCAAACAATTGCAAGCACAACTCTATGACATACAAAATCAAAACTGTGAGTATGAGGCTAGATTTGATCGCATAAGTTCTGCTGCTAGTTTCAGAATTGCAGAGACTAGGACATCCTTTTTGGATGGGGATCCTTTGCCCTTGAAGCTTTATGATGACAATAGAACACCACCACCACCAAAGGAGTAATTTGTCATCAGGTTTGGCATCCCCTTGGCTTGTTCCAAGCTTGGGGGAGTGCCGCGGTATCACCACCACTATCTTTCATATTTTACCTTTTTAGTGGATTCATATCTGTGGTAGAGAAGTTATCTTATAGTTTGTTTTGCATGTGGAAGTATCTCTCCTTTAGTTGATTATCTATGTATCCCTTGGTGTGAGTGCCTTTTAATGAGAAGTCTCATCTTTTACTTTTTGCACTTCTTATTTTAGTTTGCAATCTCTATTATATGATGGATCTTGTTGATCAGTATTGGCACCACTTTGGGAGCATCAAGTGGATCTAAATTGGTTTTGGCAAACCGAGTTCTGGTCAGTAGCAACAAATTTTGAGGTTTAAAAGAAAAGGAGAAAGAAAGAGCTTACATGTATTTGGTATCATTTGTTTTCTTTCTTGTTGGCTCGTAAGCTTAGTATTCTTTATTTAAGATCTTTTGTGTCTTCAAGGAAAATTGCATGTTTGGATTTATTACTTGTATGTTTGCTTTTTTCTTTCAACTCTCTTGCTTGCTACCCAACTTTGATAGCCAAAAACCTGTTTTGAGAAGGAATACTTCTCATGTTTCAAAATCCCTTTGAACCAAACTTTTGCCACTTGTGTCCACCATATCTACCTAGTAGCTATTGCTATTCCAAGCAAATTCTCAAGCTTCATCTACCTTCCGAATTAAAAAGTATTTTGTTATGTGAAAACTAGTTAGTAAAGCTCTCACAAACTTGATGGCACACTTTATTTTCTTGCCCCTAATAAACTTGAACCATTGTGGACATAGAAGTTGTATATGCTTGCATCTATACGTTGGAATTAGCAGAACCGTGCTGTCACGGGGAACGTTTTCAACATAGCACTTGTACTTTGTACATCGTTGATATCATGATCTTTTGTCTATGGATGTCAACGGTGTGAAATAAGAGGGAACTTGTGAGTCCATGGAGTTTGTACTTTGTGTTAGAGAAAGCGGGCCTCTAGCCTAAGCCATGCCTAATCATGGTGGAAACTTGCAGCACCACCATAATGAGCATTCGTGAAGCATCCTCAATAAAAACTATACACATAGTAAATAAAAGATCGTTGAGATCCTCCTTTGTCTGCTTGCCTTGACATTTTGGTTATGGGAAAGCTCATGTACCATGTTCAAGGGTACCGTTGGCGGTTCTCAATGATATGCAAGTACTTACAATGACAAGAACTTGCAGGCCCAAAGTTGATGTAGCATGAGGAGTGGCCCTCATATTCAAGGGACATGAGATTGCCAACTTATATTTCGTCAAGCATATACTCCATATTTGTTCACTTTAACCTTAATCATCTCAAGATGCTTATGATAGGGGCAATGGGGGCTCAAAGCTAGTAAGTACCATAATCTTTTGGAAGCTCTTTATGACTTGTAATCCCTGCTTCCCTCTAAGAAGGGACCTTTCTCCCACTTCCAAGTTGAGTCAGTAAACCTACTTCCTCTCTATATCCAGCAAGCATTTGAGTTGTTGTGTTTCAAGCATTCATATGGTGATTTATTCAATCATGTTCTTTATCTTCCTTGTTTGCACAAAACTCTTATCTGTTGAGTATTACTTTGAAAGCCTTCACTTATGAAAAACCTTTTTGAGCAGAGAGTGCTCCTGTTTTGAAACTTCTACAAAAAGCTTTTGTGAAACTGTTTGCCAGGTGTTCTCTGACCAAGAACAAGTTTGCCAATTGCAATTATGATTTATCTTTATGCATCTATATTGTGACTGCTGTACTTGGTTGCAAGCTAAGTTATATAATGGCGAGTTGCTTTCTTCTATGAGTTGTGCAATGGTTAGTTTGATGCTTCGTGTTCGTATTCTTTTATCGACACTTCACTCAATAAACCTGTGGACATGTTTACTGAGCTCAGTTTTCGCTTGGGGACAAGCAAAGTCTAAGCTTGGGGGAGTTGATACGTCCAATTTGCATCACCATTCTATATCATAATTTACCTCTATTCATTGATATTTGTCTTATTATGAGGTATTACTTATGGCTTTTCACCTGTTTATGCATGTTGGATGATTCTTGGAGGATGGGACGAGTCTAGATTCTAATGAAAAGAAGGCGTTTTGGTGCAATTTCACGAAGATCAAAAATACGGAAAAATATGGAAACATATTATTTTACACGAGGACGAAGGAAGCCAAAGGAGGAGGCGAAGGGGGCGTGGGGGCCACACCTCCTAGCGAGCCCACGAGGCGCCTAGGGCAGGTGTGGCCCACCTTCCCGGCCTCCGACTCTCCTCCTTCGCCTATATAATCCCTTCGGAACCCTAAGCCTCGGGGGGCGACCACAGATAGATTTCCGCCGCCTCTAGGGGGCAGAAAACACCGAGAGAGAAAGATCTCTCCGGCGGACAGATTTCTACCAGCGGAATTCCTTCCCGGAGA
This sequence comes from Avena longiglumis, assembly GCA_030063025.1. Classification (NCBI taxonomy): domain Eukaryota; kingdom Viridiplantae; phylum Streptophyta; class Magnoliopsida; order Poales; family Poaceae; genus Avena; species Avena longiglumis. The sequence goes on along the minus strand of CP125976.1, from coordinate 582,381,865 downwards.
GGGCAGACCGTCGCCATCAACACCATCATCAAGCTAGGCTTCATCGAGATCAGGATCATCATCATCTACACCATCATCTTCACCAGCACCATGATACGTCGGAAACGTATCTATAATTTTTGATGCTCCATGCTTGTTTTGTATCTACTTTGCTTTGCTTTGTCTACACTTTGAGGTGTTTTTATATCTTTTCTGGAACTAACCTATTAACAAGTTGCCACAGTGCCAGTTGCTTGTTTTCTTACATTTTGGTTCGTAAAGAAAATCAATATTCTCGGAATTGGGCGGGACAAAAGCCAAAGTTATTATTTTTCCCGGAGCAACACGGAACCACGAAGCAGAGACGGAGGGGGGCCACAGGGTGGCCAAACCCCCCTAGCCGTGGGCAAGACCTGGAGGCGTCTGGAGGGGGTGTGGGCCCCCTGGACCCCTACCGACCTTGATTCCTGCGCCTATAAGAAGCCTCTGATGGGAAAACCCTAAGTGATCCAGAAGAAATCCATGAAAACCTCCATAGCTCCGCCGCCACCGAAAGGGAGATTCAGGGGACAAAAAGTCTCTGTTTGGGCACCCTGCCGGGACGGGGAAGTGCCCCCGGAGGCATCTCCATCAATATCCATCGCCATCTTCATCACCATTGTTGATTCCCATGATGAGGAGGGAGTAGTTCTTCCTCAGGGCTAAGGGATCTACTGGTAGCTATGTGTTCATCTCTCTCTTTCTATGCATGACCTTGGGGTCATGAGCTTTGTAATCAAGTAGATCTACCTTGCTACAAAAGTGCTTTAATAGATCTCTGCTCTCCCCATGTGTGTGAAAGTGACAGCGTGCACGCCATGGTGGCACTTAGGTTTGAGTCTACATCAATACTCTTTGTGCTTTAATAGATCTATGCTTTTCCCCACGTGTGTGAAAGTGACAGCGTGCATACCGTGTGTGTGGCACTTTGGCTAGATTGAATATTTGTTATGAGTTATATTTGGAGTTAGATGTCTCTATGAAATTGTGGTGTTTGTTGGAACCATCTAGCGCTCAAGGTGACAGTGTGGGGTTATCTAGATTGGGGAAGGCGGACTTTGAGGTGTGTTGTTATAGCCCTACCAATGATTAGAGTGTTCAACCGAAGAGTAGTTAAGAGTAGTATCATGAAGAGAGGATATTTATATCAGAGAGTGTTCACTAGTGAAAGTATGATCCCTAGGCCTTGTTTCTAAACATTGAAACAACATTTGCTACTAGATCTGTTGCATGTTTGCTTGCTTTAGTATTTACCTCACCTTCAAGCTCTTTTCTGGCACTGTTACCCCACATCAACAACAAGTCAGAAGCTCTTTTCTGGCACCATTACCACTTGTATTTCACTATCTCTTCGCCGAACTAGTGCACCTATACACCTAACAAGTGTATTGGGTGTGTTGGGGACACAAGAGACTTCTTGTATCTTGATTGCAGGATTGCTTGAGAGGGGATACCTTTAAACACTTCTGTCACATCCCAAGATTTTCCAAATCTTGTAATGTGAAAAATAATTGAATAAAATAAAACTTTGTTGATTTTCAGAGTGAGAAGAAACTTTTTGAATCCAATTGGAAATTCAAACCAATTTGGATTAAACAAATCCTAAAGGGATTTGAAAAGATAAACATTTTTTAAAAGGTAAACAAAATATTTTAAAATTACTATTTTGAATCTTTTAATAAAAGGATTTGGTTTTGAAAAGAAAAGGTGGTTTTATAAATAAATATTATTTTATAAGCCAAATTAAAACTTGGCCAAAGCCTATTTAAAATAAATTAATAAGGGTTTAATATCCAATTTTATTTAAGTAAAGGCTTTTCCCATTTTAAATAAACACCAAAACTTATTTACTTATTTAAAATAAGTTTTCCAAGTATTTTATATTCTCAAATAAAACCTACTGATTTGGGTTTTGAAAATATTTAGATTTCAAATGGAGTTTTTAAATAAATTAAAACCTATTTGATTTATTAACTAGTGTCCATTTTATTTAATTATAAATGGGCTCTAAAATAAAAAATATTATTTTGATTTTGGAATTTTGGTTTATGTTACTGAACAGAACCAAATTCAAAGTTACAAAGTTTGGTGATTGTTTGAATTGTTTAGAGTATGTTTGGTTGTTTGAATTTCAAAACAGAATTTAGAAATAAAAAAAAGTTCCAGGAAGAAAAAAAATAAGGATGTGGTCGACCCAACCCAGCAGCCCAACAAGGCCCAGAACCAACCCAGCTCCCCTTCCCCGAAGAAAACGTTTCACACTCAGTTTCTAACCCGAGCAGACGCTGACTGGTGGCCCTCTTCTCCCTCTCATTCCTCGCGGCGAGGACCCACACCGACTCACTCCTCCTTCTTCCTCGCGAGCGCGCTGCCGTTCTTTGCCATTCGCCAGCGTTGAATACTGGCGTTACGCGCGTTACTCGGCGTGATTGCGCTATTAAAGCGCGCCTCCTCCTCCTTTCACCTCGAGCTCCTCCCTCTCACTGCCCCCAGGATGCCATGAATCGAGCTGGCACTCCCTCTGTTCCGACCACCGTCTCCGACCAATTCCGGCCAAGCCTCGCCACCTCCTGCCTCCCTGAGCACACGAGCACACTCACCACTCCCAGACGCTCCTCCCAGTACCCTCCGTTCAACCGCGGGCGCCCCAGAACACCGTCTTCGATAAGCTCAGCGGCCTTGGCCATCTTCTACTCCGGCGAGTTCCCCAGGTGAAATCCGACCGCCCCTCTTCTTCTCGATCATGCAAACATCTTCGCCTTGGTCTTGCGCACCTAACCATGCCCTCTGTTTGGCTTCTCGTCATCGACAGCGTCGCCTTCGACCGCGAACAGAACCACTCGTCGCCAGAACCTACTCCGGTGAGGAATTCCTCCTGTTCTCCTGCGCCCCTTTCCCAGACGACTTCACGTTGAGCTTCCCCAGGCCTTTGCGATCACGGTGAGCATACTCCCCTCCCTTCTAGCTTCCTGTATCGCCGGCGCCGCCACCATCTGACCGTCGCCGCCGCGCGCAGCCGTCGAGCGCCGCCAGTTCCTGGCTAGTAGATAGGAGCCGTTCGATTTAGATCGAAGAGACGCGATAGAATCACTTAACAGCGAAAGGGTACGCATCCTGCGCCATGCGATCTAAATAGATCCAACGCGCATGAGCCGATCCGAAACCGGTACCAGCGAATAGCGTTGCGGCGTGGCGATTCTTATTTAAAGCGAAGTTTGAATCTGTTAGAATATGATTTTGAAACTCTTGTAACTTTTGATCCACCGTCCAAAATTACAAACTTTATATCGTTGGAATCAGTGGAACAAACCCTAGCCAACCATGCAATTGGTTTAGTAAATAGTATCTGTTAGAATGTTGTTTTGCAGAAACATTTGTATGCTTGTTTAGATTAGAAGAATGATTCAAAAATGTTTTTGAGTTTGAAACCTTGGCAAATTGGCTTGTGGTAAACTTACTGACCCTAGGAACCAACCCATGGTTTTGAAAATTGATTTGGTGAAATTTAGGATGGATTAGTTGATTTAGCCCATAAAAATAATGATTTTGATATGAAAAAGTTTTTGGAGTAAAAACTTTGGGAAAATGATTTGGACCAAACCTACTGACCCTAAACACCAAGTTTTGAGAAACAAAAACTTATTTTGGTGAACAACATAAAGTTTTTGCTTTGATAAAAATATTTTCCACCACATAAAATGATGAATGGACTTAAAAATGGTTTGTAGATAAAACCCTTTTGCAAATGACTTTGCCACTTTGGAAAATGACCACCTTGAACCTTACAAAGTTTAGAAGACTAGTGGAGACCATCTTTGCAAATAGAACCACCTCTTGCATGCTTACATGCATGACTTAGATCCCATTGTTTTATGTGAGTGAAATTGTTTGATTGATTATTGGTATGGAATGCTAGTTGATATTGTGTTTGTTTGATTGATTGTAGTGAAGTTAGAAAAGTGTGAGACTAGCAAGATCAAGGAGTGAACCATCATTCTCTACCAAAAAGTCAAGTGACACTATCATCTAAAGTCCTACTATTTTCATTATACCTAGTGGATTTTGAAACATGCATGAAAAGAATTTTTATACTTATGCTATGCTAAATCGTAATAGGATTCCCTATACATTCCTTAGAGAAAACAATGTAGTTGTTACATGCTTAGCCATGCTATATTTTGAAAAGAGATACATGTTGAGATTTTGTGAAGTTGAGAAAAGGACTTGTGATTTTATATAATAAAACAAGGACTCAATGAACCACCTGGGTGGCCAAGGATACTTTGAGTTTTGGAGAAGGTGGCAACAAAAGGAACCATGTCTATGGCAATCTCTTTGTGTTGTGCTCCAAAGGAAAGCACCCAGGAAACTTAGAGATTTAACATGTTTCTCCAATTGTGGCTTTCGTGTGCAACCACATGCTATTTATGGCTCTGGATTAGTCAACTACATTGGGAAGACCCATGCATTGTCTTCAGGCTACTGGATATGAGGACCTGGAATCCTACATGGGTACTTGAAGACAAGCTAGCAATGGTGTATAGGAGGACCCTCTGGAAAGACTTCGTGACATTCTCAATCGGCCGGTACTCCATCTTGGTGAGCACTAATCCAGTGGCCAATGGTGGCAAAAGGATGGGATTGTGACATGTGGGTAAAGTGTACTCCTTCTGCAGAAGATAATAAAATCTAAGTACTTAGCCGTGTCCCGGTTATGGACAATCTTGAGCAACTAAAGTTTGAAGCTATGAAATCTCGACATTCTAATTTCTAAAAGAAAACTTTTAAAGACTTGATGCACTTGGGGGTACCAAGGAGCTCAAGAGACTTTGATAAAACTTGATGTACTTGGGGGTACCAAGGAACTCAAGAGATTTTGATGAAAACATGAACACTTGGGGTTACCAAGGAACTCATGAGATTTTGATAAAACTTGATGCACTTGGGGTTACCAAGTAGCTCAAGGGATTTTGACAAAGACTTGAATACTTGGGGATACTAAGGAGTTCAAGGGATTTTGAAAAGGAGATTTGACAAAGGACCAAAACCATTTTGAAAAGATAGGATAAATTTTGCTTCTGCAAATAAGCCTTAAACCCTACTTAGCCAAAATTGCATGTAATGATAGGATCCACTTATATTCCACATAGTAGTGAAACTTGCCAATACAATTCAAATGTATTGACCCTTGTGGCTGTAACTTGTAATGTTGCAGGTTTGATTGAATTTAGTGAAGATTGATTGATTAGGATTACAAAGTCTACAACCAACATCTGCCTGTGGCACTTTGAAGATGAAGGACCCCATGACTATAGTTATTCCGCTGCAATGTAATGTAATAGCCAAATGAGCTATGTATGATGTAATAAAATTATGTTATTTCCTGGTTATAAAGTTATATTATGACCTTTGTTTCTTGATATTACATCTAAACTGTGGATGCTAGCTATTGATCCGAGGGACTAGCATTGTAAACACAGGACACCATCTTATATTAAATAAAGGTTGGGACACTCCTCTACAGATGGTATCGAGCATTGTGTTGCATGTAGGATTGTAACCCTAGGTTGGACAAAACCCCTTAGAAAAATAAGAGTTGTATTTGTTCCAAAACTTATTTACAAACAAATCTTGTAAACTCTTTCCTCAACCATTTTGGTTTCCACTCTACATCTCTTCTATTTCAACTTGATGGGAAAACCTAACCATGCCAAAGACTACACCATGTGCAAAGGACTCCTTCAACATATTCAACTCTAATGACTTCAACTTCTTCAACTCTAATGACTTCAACATCTTGACATATTCCCCAAGGACTTCCAACTTGGATACCACTAAGGACTACAAGTGAGATAAGGAAATCTTGCCCAAGAATTTGAGACTGAGGGAATGCAAAAGTTAGAAGGAGCCTACATCATTTGAAGTATTGTAACCAAGAGTTTTTCTCAAGGAAACCATGATCTCATACAAGAAGAATCATGAAGGAAGGAAAGATCACAAGTGAACCATATAGATGGACCACCATATTTTAGTTAAGTCAAACTCACCAACTTATGTGGTGTAACAAAATATTTTGTTGCCTAAGTATGTGCTTGAACTTTGTTGGTTGAGTGAAAATTTATTGTGAATGCTTGCACATTGCTTGAGTGAATTGTGATGTGTGTGATTAGAAATATTTCCTTAGAAATATCTTGCCTATTCTAATCCTCATCCAACCCAAACAGATGACTACTCCAAGAGACTCCAACATCAAGGTTGATGACATCAATACCAACAAAGAGGACAGCATGAAAGAGCTCATAGCAACCCAGAACCAGTTGAACCAAGTGACAGCTCAATTCATAGCCAACACCAGTGGAGAAGATCCAACACTGCAAGGATTTTTGGAAACTCAAGGCCAACTAATGCTTAAAGTGACTGATCAAAGGATCAATATGGAAGAAAGCTATTCCAAAAGAGTCTTTGACAACAAGGATGGCAGAAATATTATTCTAGATGGAGCCCCAGCTTGCATTATTTGTGGAGACAAGGATCATACTTCCAAGGAGCATGGAGATCAATGCCCCAACTGTGAAGAGAAACATCCTGTTGGACAATGTCCCACTTCTCAAGCTACTTGCTACCTATGTGAAGGAAACAACCATGTCCCTATCCAATGCCCCATCTATTCCATTATTGAACAAAGGAAACAAGGTGGAGTGCAACAAATGATTGCAAACCATCAAGAAGGATCCAAGTCTACCAAGAAGGTTGATTACAAAGGAAAAGAACCACTTATACCTCCAAACAAAACAACCCAATTCAAAGGACCAAAGAAACCCAAGAAGCAAAAGAAGGACAAAAGCCATGTGCAATGTCATAAATGTAAAGAAATGGGACACTATTCCAGTGAATGCCCAGAGAACCAGAAGAATAAGGAAATTAGCCAAGTGGTGTGCAACAACTGCAAAGAGCTAGGCCACTATGTAGCAACTTGTCCACAAGAGCTACGTAAAGAACTCAAAGATATCAACTGTTTCAATTGCAAGAACCCAGGGCACTATGCAAGCAACTACCCAGAAAAGATGAAGAACAAGTTGAACAAGCCTATGGAGAAACTCAACCTTGGCCCATGAGTCAAGCATGGAAACAAAGGACACAATGCAGAAGTTTTCCCAGAGAAGTTTTCCCAAGATCCCAAGAAGGCCAATATGTAATTTTTGTTTGAAAATTTTTAAGGGTGGTAGTACCCTAGTTATTTTGAGCCTACTTGTAACCCTAGCTTTCCCAAATCTCGGGACGAGATTTATTTTAAGGGTGGTAGCCTGTCACATCCCAAGATTTTCCAAATCTTGTAATGTGAAAAATAATTGAATAAAATAAAACTTTGTTGATTTTCAGAGTGAGAAGAAACTTTTTGAATCCAATTGGAAATTCAAACCAATTTGGATTAAACAAATCCTAAAGGGATTTGAAAAGATAAACATTTTTAAAAGGTAAACAAAATATTTTAAAATTACTATTTTGAATCTTTTAATAAAAGGATTTTGTTTTCAAAAGAAAAGGTGGTTTTATAAATAAAGATTATTTTATAAGCCAAATTAAAACTTGGCCAAAGCCTATTTAAAATAAATTAATAAGGGTTTAATATCCAATTTTATTTAAGTAAAGGCTTTTCCCATTTTAAATAAACACCAAAACTTATTTACTTATTTAAAATAAGTTTTCCAAGTATTTTATATTCTCAAATAAAACCTACTGATTTGGGTTTTGAAAATATTTAGATTTCAAATGGAGTTTTTAAATAAATGAAAACCTATTTGATTTATTAACTAGTGTCCATTTTATTTAATTATAAATGGGCTCTAAAATAAAAAATATTATTTTGATTTTGGAATTTTGGTTTATGTTACTGAACAGAACCAAATTCAAAGTTACAAAGTTTGGTGATTGTTTGAATTGTTTAGAGTATGTTTGGTTGTTTGAATTTCAAAACAGAATTTGAAATAAAATAAAAAAGGTTTAGGGAAGAAAAAAATAAGGATGTGAGTCGACCCAACCTTGGCCAACAAGGCCCAGAACCAACCAGCTCCCTTCCCGAAAAGCGTTTCACACTCGATTTAACCAGCGGCGAATTTGGTGGCCCTCTTCTCCCTCTCATTCCTCGGCGATACGAGGGACCCACCAGCTCACTCCTCCTTCTTCCTTCCTTGAGACGGCGCTGCCGTTTGCCATTCTGCCGGCGTTGAATACGCTGCGATATGACCGTTACTCGGCGTGATTGCGCTATTAAGCGCTGCGCCTCCTCCTCCTTTCCCCTCAAGCTCCTCCCTCTCACTGCCCCTAGGCTGCCACGAATCGAGCTGGCACTCCCTCTGTTCCGACCATCGTCTCCGACCAATTCCGGACAAGCCTCGCCACCTCCTGCCTCCCCGAGCACACTCACCACTCCCAGACGCTCCTCCCAGTACCCTCCGTTCAGCAGGCGCCCAGGCGCCGTCTTGACAAGCTCCGAGTGCCCGCGTCTCTTCTACTCGGCGAGTTCCCGGGTGAAATCAACAGCCTCTTCTTCTCGATCATGCAAACATCTTCGCCTTGGTCTTGCGCACCTAACCATGCCCTCTGTTTGGCTTCGTGATCGGCAATGTCACGCCGACCGCGAAACGAACCACCGTCGCCCGGACCCTACTCCGGTGAGAATTCCTCACATCTCGTCGCCCCTTGCCCAGACGACTTCACGTTGAGATTCCCCAGGCCTTTGCGATCACGGTGAGCATACTCCCCTCCATTCTAGCTTCCTGTATCGCCGGCGCCGCCATCGACCCGTCGCCGCAACCATGCGTCGGCGCCGCCTTCTGGCTAGTAGATAGAGCCGTTCGATTTAGATCGAAGAGGCGGTAGAATCACTTAACGGTGAAAGATGCGTGTCCTGCGTCGTGCGATCTAACTAGATCCAACGCGCATGAGCCCGACCGAACCGGTACCAGCGAATAGCGTTGCGACGCGTGGCCAGTTCTTATTTAAAACAGAAGTTTGAATCTGTTTAGAATATGATTTTGAAACTCTTGTAACTTTTGATCCACACGTCCAAAAATTACAAACTTTATATCGTTGGAATCAGTGGAACAAACCCTAGCCAACCATGCAATTGGTTTAGTAAATAGTATCTGTTAGAATGTTGTTTTTGCAGAAACATTTGTATGCTTGTTTAGATTAGAAGAATGATTCAAAAATGTTTTTGAGTTTGAAACCTTGGCAAATTGGCTTGTGGTAAACTTACTGACCCTAGGAACCAACCCATGGTTTTGAAAATGGATTTGGTGAAATTTAGGATGGATTAGTTGATTTAGCCCATAAAAATAATGATTTTGATATGAAAAAGTTTTTGGAGTAAAAACTTTGGGAAAATGATTTGGACCAAACCTACTGACCCTAAACACCAAGTTTTGAGAAACAACAACTTATTTTGGTGAACAACATAAAGTTTTTGCTTTGATAAAAATATTTTCCACCACATAAAATGATGAATGGACTTAAAAATGGTTTGTAGATAAAACCCTTTTGCAAATGACTTTGCCACTTTGGAAAATGACCACCTTGAACCTTACAAATTTAGAAGCCTAGTGGAGACCATCTTTGCAAATAGAACCACCTCTTGCATGCTTACATGCATGACTTAGATCCCATTGTTTTATGTGAGTGAAATTGTTTGATTGATTATTGGTATGGAATGCTAGTTGATATTGTGTTTGCTTGATTGATTGTAGTGAAGTTAGAAAAGTGTGAGACTAGCAAGATCAAGGAGTGAACCATCATTCTCTACCAAAAAGTCAAGTGACACTATCATCTAAAGTCCTACTATTTTCATTATACCTAGTGGATTTTGAAACATGCATGAAAAGAATTTTTATACTTATGCTATGCTAAATCGTAATAGGATTCCCTATACATTCCTTAGAGAAAACAATGTAGTTGTTACATGCTTAGCCATGCTATATTTTGAAAAGAGATACATGTTGAGATTTTGTGAAGTTGAGAAAAGGACTTGTGATTTTATATAATAAAACAAGGACTCAATGAACCACCAGGTGGCCAAGGATACTTTGAGTTTTGGAGAATATGGCAACAAAAGGAACCATGTCTATGGCAATATCTTTGTGTTGTGCTCAAAGGAAAGCACCCAGAAACTTAGAGATTTAACATGTTTCTCCAATTGTGGCTTTAGGTGTGCAACCACATGCTATTTATGGCTCTGGCTTAGTCAACTACATTGGGAAGACCCATGCATTGTCTTGAGCTCTTGGACATGAGTACAGAATCCTACATGGGTACTTGAAGACAAGCTAGCAATGGTGTATGGGAGGACCCTCTGGAAAGACTTCGTCACATTCTCAATCTGCCGGTACTCCATCTTGGTGAGCACTAATCCAGTGGCCACTGGTGGCAAAAGGATGGGATTGTGACATGTGGGTAAAGTGTACTCCTTCTGCAGAAGATAATAAAATCTAAGTACTTAGCCGTGTCCCCGATTATGGACAATAATGAGCAACTAAAGTTTGAAGCTATGGGAAATCTCGACATTCTAATTTCTAAAAGAAAACTTTTAAAGACTTGATGCACTTGGGGGTACCAAGGAGCTCAAGAGACTTTGATAAAACTTGATGTACTTGTGGGTACCAAGGAACTCAAGATATTTTGACGAAAACATGAACACTTGGGGTTACCAAGGAACTCATGAGATTTTGATAAAACTTGATGCACTTGGGGTTACCAAGTAGCTCAAGGGATTTTGACAAAGACTTGAATACTTGGGGATACCAAGGAGTTCAAGGGATTTTGAAAAGGAGATTTGACAAAGGACCAAAACCATTTTGAAAAGATCGGATAAATTTTGCTTCTGCAAATAAGCCTTAAACCCTACTTAGCCAAAATTGCATGTAATGATAGGATCCACTTATATTCCACATAGTAGCGAAACTTGCCAATACAATTCAAATGTATTGACCCTTGTGGCTGTAACTTGTAATGTTGTAGGTTTGATTGAATTTAATGAAGATTGATTGATTAGGATTACAAAGTCTACAACCAACATCTGCCTGTGGCACTTTGAAGATGAAGGACCCCATGACTATAGTTATTCCGCTGCAATGTAATGTAATAGCCAAATGAGCTATGTATGATGTAATAAAATTATTTTATTTCCTGGTTATAAAGTTATATTATGACCTTTGTTTCTTGATATTGCATCTAAACTGTGGATGCTAGCTATTGATCCAGGGACTAGCATTGTAAACACAGGGGACACCACCTTATATTAAATAAAGGTTGGGACACTCCCTCTACAACTTCCTCCCTAAGTTCGATAAACATTGGGTAATCCACTTAAGGGAAACTTGCTGCTGTTCCGCAAACCTTTGCACTTGGATTCCCAACAACTATCTACAAGAATAGAAGTGCGTAGACATCAAGCTCTTTTTTGGCGCCGTTGCCGAGGAGGTAAGGTAAAAGGTACTCAAATCCTCCGGTGTGAGTACTCAAAGTTATTTCCTTTAGATTCTGCAATTTTGTCTTTTTGTTTTTTGTTTTCACTAGTTAGGCTTAATGGAAAACAACAACAAAATTAGAGAACTCTATAACATTTATCTTGAGTTAGGACATGAAGTGTTTGAAGAGAAAATTAAAAAACCCATGGAACTTTATTTGCATGCTAATAGCAATGTTATTAGCATGAATTCTTTGGACACCATTATTGCTAATTCTATCGAAAAGTCTAATCTTGGGGAAGCTAGTTTTGATGAAAATGATCTTTTTAGTCCTCTAGCTTTGGAAGATAGCTATTGTATTGCTTATGATGACACTAAACCTCCAATCTATGATGATTACAATGATGAATATGATATTTTAAGTCCACCTACTATTGAGGATAAAATTTATTGTGATTACAATATGCCTCCTATATTTGATTATTATGGTGATGAGAATAATAATGGTAGCTATTTTGTTGAATTTGCTCCCACTACAATCAATAAGAATGACTATTATTATGTGGAGAGTAATAATCATTTTATGCATGTGGCTCATGATAAGAATGTTTTATGTGATAGTTATATTGTTAATTTTATTCATGTTGCTACTGAAGTTATTATGAGAGAGGGAAACATGGTCATATGCATCTCAAAAATATTAAGTTTCCCCTCTTTATGTTGAAAGTTTTGAAGTTGCACTTGTTTTGCTTTCCTATGCTTGTTGCTTTGTACTTTAATGACTTTTTTCTTTACAAGATTCCTATGCATAGTAAGTGGGTTATACTTAAATGTTTTTTGAATTTGCTTCTTGATGCTCTCTTTTACTTCAATTCATATTTCTTATTTGAGCATCTTCTCAAGCTATAAAGCCTAACTTAAAGGCATTAAAGAAAAGTACTTGTTGGGAGATAACCCAAGATTTTTATTGAGTCTTGGAAGTTATTACTTCATTAATGACCTCTCCTTA